>PVLD010000086.1:0-413966 GCA_004027595.1 Dinomys branickii
AGCCCTGATATTCACTATCTCATTTAGTGTTTGGCTCCACCGTATGAAGCATGGTGGATTTTTCTACTTTAAAGATGATAAAACTGAGACTCCAAGGCAGTGAGGAACTTACTCTAAGGTAGTATTTCTTAAATTTTGCTGTACATTGCAACCAGTTGGGAAGATAGCTTAATAATCCTGACTCAGTGGTTAATAAAGGTATCAGGTTGCCCAGCTGGGGTGCGGCAGACCCAAATTCACTCTCTCACTCACCACACCACACAGTTTCCTGCAAGGCCCGGGGAACCGTGTCCCCAGGGGCACCCCTGTCCAGACCCCACCTCCCCACTGTGCTTGAGGACCATAAGCAGGGGGCGAAGCAGAAGGCTCCCAGTGGAGCAGCATCCCCTGTCAGGCGGTGTGCTGGAACCAGTTTGAATCTCTGTCCACCACGGTAATTGCAGTTTCATTCACAATATTATATTCTAAGTTGAGACTGTGCTCGTGGTTACTTTTGCCCGAAGGCATAGAATCCAAACCAAATATCAGCTCTTTTCAAGTGTCTGTAATGGTTAGGAGGCCAGTCCCTGAAGATGGAGAGGGAAGGCAGGCTGGTGGGAATTCTTCCAGGTTCCCAGATGACCAAGCTGGAGCTTAGCTCGGGGCAAAGACAAGTTCAGGTTGGGCGAAGCATCCCACAGTGCTCCCAGTGTGTCCGATCCCAGGTGCAAGTAAGAAATTAAGGCACCCCTGAGAGTTGGTAATGATTCCCATGTTCCCCATCCAATGGGTAGGATGTTTACCAATGAGGTCCTTCAAAATTAAGACTTTACCCACCATGGATGAGTTATTGTTTTATATCTTTAATTTAATGTTTAAGGTTTTCCTATGGCAGCAGAGTCTCACTAGACACATATATCCCACCTCCTTCCATGCCCTGTCCTACTGTCTCATTTAATCAACATTCACGGACAGTACGTGCACTGTTCCCATTTTGCAGATGAAGAAACTGAGGCTGTGAGGGTTAAGTCATTGATCCAAGGTTCAAAGCTCAACTTTGCTTTCACCCAGGTGAGTCATTCTTAGGCAGAGGAAGGAAAAGTTGCCTCCTGAAGTCTTCTTATGTTTTCCATAAGAAGAACTTCTGGCCTAGAAAATCAAGCGCCATCTTCACACTTGGCCCACACTCCACATGCGTCTGTGTGGCTCCAGAGCAGCTTTTCTATCTGGCTGCGACCTGGAGGCTGCTGGGACCCAGCGCTCCCGGTTCTCCACCCTCCTCCCTTTTCTGTCTGCCTGGGAACGCAGAACAGATCCCTGTGCTCGTGGCCGAGTGACGCCAAACAGACTGAGATTGCTGAACTGAAGAGTTGCAGCCTGGGTAGCAGCTGAACATGGTTCAGAAAGGTGAGGAAACGCTTAGTCTAGAGAGGTGACTGCTGGTACCTGGCCTTTGCTGCATGCGGGCAGGGAGAGACAGCGAAGCAGAAGCAACAGGTGTCTGCAGATCAACCTAGACACAGAGGAGTTTAGGGCTGCCTGTGCCTAGGGCGTATGCCTATAATCCCAGCACTCGGGAGGCTGGGGCAGGAGGATCACTGCAAGTTTGAGACCAGCGTGGGCTACAGGCCAGCCTGAACTGCATAGTGAGACTCTGTCTCAAAAAGACAAAAAAAGAAAAAAAAAGATTCCTGCAACCTTTTTATCTCAAGACCTTGTTAACTGGCCTGAAATTGCACATGTATGTGCATTAACTAAGCTTAGAAATGTATCCTCAGGCTTTCGGTCTGCAGAGCCTATTTTAGCGGGAGTTGCCTAAGGAAACCAGGTCTACCATTTGGCATTAGCGTTCTCCGCCTCTGGTTGTGTAAAAGAGTTTAAACTGTCCCCAGCATCAGAGAGGAAAACAAGGCACAGAAAATGAACACGGAAAAGCGGCCCTTTTCTTCCGAACAGCGGAAGCGAAGCCACGGAGGGATCTGGCGCGGGTCCCCTCGGCAGGCCTTGTGCACCCTCTTCACCTCGCCGCTGTCTGCTCCCCATAAGAGCTGGAGCTCTCGCGGGAGGCTCTGCCCTATAATTACTTTAAGGTTCAGTACACTTCAGTGTGCCCTGCAACAGCATAGACAAACAGCAGAGACAGGCACACCTTGCATGACTTCTGTGATGACTTTATTAAGGAGTAAAGGTAACAGATACCGCCCCAAGTGCGCGGGCTGTGCTGTTTGGCCCATTAAAAAGTTTTGTCTTTGTGACAAGTAAAAGGTAGGGGCCTTGTTTGCCTTTCGTCTCAATCAGGCCTTTAGCGAAGGCACCGATGGGTTCCTCTGGTGTGGTACATTACTGCCACCTGGTGGCGATATACCTGCATTGAAGGTTGAAGAAGTAAGGAAATTTTGAAATAGCACAACCACACCCCTAACCCTGCCCCTAAAATTCTGATAGGAATTCGTGTCATAATCAGTTTGGAGCAAACAGCCTAAAGTGGGGCCGGACTGTGAAAATTCTTAACGGACATAGAGGGTTTCCCTTCACCGTGCAGCAGTGCTGGAGCTAGGGAGGCTGGGATTCGGTGTTCGGCATCCTACGGGCTACCATGCGGAGTGACTGGCCCCGGGAGCCAGCCAGGGTCTATTGCCTGGTGTTGCTTGGCCTCGTCACTGAGACACGGAACCTGACACCCGTCATTTAAAGGAGGAGAGGTTTACCTGAGCTCACATTTTAGTCCATTGCTGGCCAGCTCGAAGGCAGGAGGCGTGGCAGAGGGGCCAACAGCAGAAAGGCTTCCCCACACAGCAGTCAGGAAGCAGAGCATGGAGATCAAGCCAGGGAGGGAGAGTTAACCCCCTGAGGCACCCACACTGACCCGCCTCTTCCGACCAGCCCCACCTCTAACATGATGGTGACTGAGGCCCCCATAATTTAGTCACCTTCCAAAAGCCCAGCCTCAGAGAGCACGAGGCTCTTGGGGAACAGCAAGATATCAGTCACAGCAGTAAGCTTCCCAGGAGACGGTGGGGGATGGGAGGCAGGGGGACCCCTCCCTGCTGGAGGACAGAGGCACAGTGACCTGGAGGGAGAAGGAAGAGAGGAACAGAGGAGAGCATGCAGGCGGGTCCGACATGCTGAGGTCACAGAAAATGGAAAAGGGCTCTCAGGGAAGGTCACAAGGATGTGGCGCCTTGGAGGTCATTGGCAGCCTTTGAAAGAGCAGCATGTGGGTGCGGAGAGCTTTCCGCGGAAACAGAGACAGTCTCAGACAAATGGGAAGGTGAGGGGAAAAAATGTTCCTGGGGGTGAAACTTGCGAAGCCTGCAGTCCCCGGTAGACCAGAGGTAGTGTGGTCTGAAGGCAGGGCCTTCCGCGTGAGCCTGACTGTCACATTCCTACGTTCCCTGAGACAAAACCAGCCTCGGTTAGAATGTCAGGCCTTTGGGGACGGGGGCCTGAGATGGCTCCCTAAGATGCAGGGTGATAGATTAGTCAGTAGAAGTAAGTGATAGCTCTGTGCTGAGGATCTGATGATACAACGAGAAAACAGTGGACAGTCAGAGATCACTGATGTCCTTGACTGCTGGGTGCAGGGGGCATGGGTATGCTGCATGGCTATACACCTTTGCCATGTCCTTGGGGCCCAGGGTCAACTCGAATGCAGAAGAGGAACAGGTTGACTTTTTGGTAATGTGCCTGCTCTGTAAATATCACTCCATTTATCAAAACAGAAATTAATTCTCCCCTTTGGTCCTGTGAACCTGGACTTTTAGTTGCTGGCATTTTACCTCTACCAACTGTAATTTCAGAGTCTTCTATGATGCTAAGTGCACAGGATCCAGATCACACATCATCCTTATTCTAAGGATGGTGTACCCAGTAATCACCTCTTAAATTTAAATTCTTCATCTACAGCTGTCTTAGTTGCTTTTCTGTTGCTGGGACAAAATACCTGATACCCACAAATGAAGGTATTATTATTATTATTATTATTATTATTATTATTTTTATTATTTTAGCTTACAGTTTGTAGAGGTTTTAGCCCAGAGTCAGCTGGTTCCGAGGCAGGGTGGCATGGCAGCAGAGAAACAGTTCATGGCGTGGCAGGCAGAAAACAGCACATCTTCCCTCTTTCCCTTTTTTTTCCATCCAAGCTGCAAGCCTATTGGCTGGTACCACCCACACCTAGGGTGGGTCTTCAATAAATCCATCACCTACACCCAGAACTATGTGTGGGAAACCAATCAATGGACTGATCTAGTATCACACCTATGACCGTAGGAGTCTTTGGGGGACTCTAGACATAAGCCAGAACAGCAGCTCACTTACTGTGTGATCTTGGGCAAGTCACACTGCTTTGTTGGGTCTCGATTTTTCACCCATAAAATAGGGATTTTGATGCTGGAACCTACTTCACAGTGTTGCTTTAAATAATAGGAGTTAGTGGAAATAATGTGAAGTGAATCCCAGACTAGAGCCTGCTGCATTTAAAGTGCCTGTATAGGTCAGCTTTCCAACGTGCCAGGACAAAATACCTAACACCCACAAATTAAAGGAGAGGTTTAATTTGGCTTATGGTTTTCACCAGGGTTCAGGCCATGGTTGGTTGCCAGTGAGGCAGAAACAACACGTTGGAAAGGCTTGGCAGAGGAAATTTGCTCACCTAAGAGCAGCCAGAAAGCAGAATGAGAAGGGAGAGCTGGAGACAAGAATATATACCCTTCCGGGTCACAGCCCAGAGACCCACCCCTTCTCAGCAGACCCCTCTTCCTAACAAGTCAGCCATGCACTTATCAGCGGGTGAATCCATGATGGGTACAAGGCCCCATGATCCAGTCACCTTCCAAAAGGCCCACTCTGAACACATGAGGCTTTTGAGAGGCATGTCAGAGCTAAACAAAGACCGTTCCCTAGGAGCGATACCCCTTGTTAGTTTTGATGGTGAGAGCATGTCTAATAGAAGGAAGGGCAGCTGGACACCCGAATGACCTATCTTCACCCACAGAGCAGAAAGAGATCCTTTTCTCCCCATGGCTCTTCAGAAGTGTGGAGGTAAATGTAGACGTCCAGCTCCCTCCCATATGGAAGCCCTCTGGGGCGGACAGGCAGGAGTACCCATTACAGCCCCCTGTGAGTGATGTTGTGCAGTGGGGTGGACCGAGGTCATCCCAGTAAGCTGCTGCGGGGCAGCTGTGAGATCCATCACACTGGCTGTTCTTTCTTAGCTATTCTTCAAAGATAGCAGTATGTGTGCGTGATGTGGAGCTTGTCCTCTGCTAGAATTACATGAGCTTTGGAACGGGACAGGTAACAAGCAACTCAGCCTCTCTTAGTCTTCCTTTGCTTTGCTGTAAAATGGGTAGCTCCAGAGAGGAGAATATTCCCCTCGGTGGGACCCTGCTGGGCTCTGACTCATTGCTAGCTCTTTGTACACTTTATACATGCCAAGCACAAGCACCACTTCATGGAACTGAAGAAAACACTTGAAACTCCAGTTCTTTGTTAAATATGAAAGACAGCTTATGACCTGAAATAGTAGTTCTCAAGCTTGCACAAGTATCAGCATCAGACAGAGGTCTGTGAAAACCCACACTGCTGAGGCCACCGCAGAGCCACTGCTTCTCCAGGTCTGGGGGGAGCCTGACCATCTGTACTTACGGCTGCCAGGTGCTATAAATCTCCTTGTCTTCGGACTCCACTTTGAGCACCACAGGCTTCAGAAGCAAGGGAGGATCATTTCTTTTCTCATTGATGCTTTTCACCCCGAGTTTTGTTTTCAAACATGAAATTTTCAGGTGCAGGGTCAATTCTGGAGGGAGCCTTTCTGTGCATCTGTAGTACAGGAATCGGACCCTGCTCAGGGATTTTTGCTTTTCTCTTTAATCTTGGTTCACTCCCGAATACTTATAAGTGTCAGGGCTGGTATTTCAGGTACTCTATTTGTGCCAGTCCATATATGACTTAATATCTCTCTGCCTGATCACAGGACCTTGGACATAATCCAACACATTCCAATTTGAGGCTCTGAAACTCTGATTACCCCAAAGAGTAAAGGAGAGAAACGTACTTGAAATATTTTCTTAAAAATTAATGTTTGTAATCAACCTCATGACAGTTGCTAGCATGTCAATAAATCAGATAAGGTTGTGTTTGTAGTTTTATTGTGCATATGATTTAGCTGCCCATAATCAGTTGCATAAAACCTTATTCCTACATGATTCATTCCTTCATTTATTCACTCATTTTTTCAGCAAGTGTTTATTGATTATCTGCTCAGTGCCAAGCTCTATTGCTAGGCTGTGAAAATAGAGACAAATATAGACACCATGTGTTCAGGCAATAGAAACTTTATAATGAGTTTTCAGTTAAGAATGAAGGCGTTTATGACTTTTGTTCCATGTGGCGCCTCATTTGGTTACATATTTCTGTGTTTGGTTGATGTGTTGTTGTTTGGTTTTGAGGTGGTATTTATTTCCTATCATCACTTGTAAGGAAGCAATACATAATAATCAGATTTTTTTAGGTCCCCATTAAGATGAATAAGATACTTTAAAAAGTTTTCAATTAAAAAGAAAAATTAACACCTGAAAATATAGACATACTGGAATGTAGTGAGGCACAACAGGTTTTATTGGAGAAATTAATTTATTTGTTGGGGATGCCTGGAGATGGCTTCCTAGATGGTGTGATGCCTGAGGTAGGTTTGGGAAAGGGAAATATTCTCACTCACATTAAGTATTAGTTTGTATTACTCTCCTCCCCTGTGGCTGCAGGAAAGCCAGCTTCTTACCCATCTGAGCCAGCAGAAGCATAGGGCTTAGGTCAAAATCCATGGGGAAGCAACCCATTTCTGATGCTTCCTAACCTTTGTGCCTATGGCCAAGATCACCTAATATTTTTAAGCCTGTTTCCTCATCCCCAAATTGGGAACAGTTCTAGAAGGAGACTGATGTTATGGTTGGTACATTGTGTCAACTTGAGGAGTCTAGAAGCTTAACTAAAAAACTCAGCAGTTCTACATTTTAGGGTGAAAAGGACATGCCCTTACCTCTCTAGGATGTTGTTCATTGTGTCAATGTGAGAAGTTTAGAAGGCTATCTATGTGACTCATCAGGGATCCAGGGTCCTTACTCTAAATTCATCCTGAACCTGTGCCAGAGGAGGGCACTGAGGGCATGGGAGGGGAGCCAGCATACAATATAAGGGAGGAAAAGAGGCTTGCTTTCCCCCACATTTTGCCCTTGTTGCTTTTGCTGTCTTGTGCCACCTAGAAGTGTTGCCCCAGTGCCATGTCATTCTTCCTTGGAGCCAGCTGATTACAGACTGAAACTTCCACAAACTGCAAGCTAAATAAACTTTTCCTTCCTTAATTCTGAGCACTGGGTAATTTGTCTCAGCAACAACAGAAAAGTAACTAAGACAGCTGAACAATACAGGATTATGGAAAGGAATAAAATGAAATAACATTTTTAAGAGCATTTAGTATAGTGTCTGCCATGGTATAAGCACTTACTAAAAGTATGGTTGCTTTAGTTATTAGGATCATAGTAAGGTTGATCGGTATCATATGAAGCAAGGTGGATGAAGCCAGGTCTGGGAAATTGAACCTCCTTGTGGCAGGGTGTCTGGTTAATGGTTGAGTCCCCTGAGTCCCCTGCAAAGGAGGGCACTGTGCTCTGACTGGATGAATGCTCCATGCTGCATTGTGAAACCTGTTTAGAAAGGAAAGCCTTTACCCACTGTGGTCCTATAGAACTGGGCTTCCATGAGATGTACATCCCTGAATTAGGTTGGGCGGCCTCAGGTTCCATATGTAATGGCATGGTGTTTGTATTTCAGGGTTGAAAGCTGGCCAAGAGTCTGTGGTTCCAGCTCAAGATGGCGCCACATGGTGCCTTCTACCTTCCTAGGTGGGGCGCACGTGTGGTCATCCCAGCACACTCAGTTACGGGATCTTCTCTTCGTTATCTTTGCGACTTTACCTCTCCAGTCCTGTAAGAGACATGGGTGTACCATCATAGCTATTTGTGGAAAAATGAACTCAATCCATGTGCCTGTGAGACACAGAATTCTCCAAAAGAATCCCCGCTTGCAAATGCAAATATTCAAGACAACCATATTAAGGGGTGATGGCCACCTCAAGAAAGAACCTCAGCTTCTCAAAAACATTAACCAGATGATGCCTTTAAATTACACACTGCCTTTGGCATGTCTTGTGTGTGTCCAAGAGGCTGATTTGAAAATAAACTTTTGCTTTATAAGCCATAAATTCCCAAATTAGTCTGCGAAAGTGACAGTTTTGATTACCTTTTGTAACTCAAAAATACTTTTCAATATTTACAATGGAAATCAGTCCTGAATATTCCACTATGACTTTGCTGCTTTTATATCTTTCCTTCTAATCTGTTCTCCTGCAACCTCTCACATCGTATATTTTACTTTTAACTTAATATATCATAAGCATGTCCCAGAGTCTGCACACTCTACAATTATAATCTTTAATGATTACATAATGGCCCATCAAGTAGCTGAGCCTAATTTATTTGGCCATTTTCCTGCGGTTAAACATCTAGGCCATTGATTTTTCAGACTTTTTAACTGCAGAAGGTATGTTTAAAGAATCGATAGTAGAACTCAAATATGTTCTATTGATTCTTTGGAATTACCTTTGCTTATTTAATTTTCAAACATATCCTGTGAAATAGGAACCATTATTATCTTACAATTTAATGGGAAAATTGAGGCTCACAGGGCTTGCAGAGTTTGCTCAAGGTCACAGACTTCATAGGGTACAGATTTGGGACATAAACCTAGACATCTCTGTCTTCAGAACCAGATCGGTAGCTTGTGTCATGTGACCCAAGTCCTGCCGCATGGGGTACCAAAGTTGGCCTGACCCTCAAGGGTCACCGTAACCCTCAGGCCCGGCCCTGGTGGGTGGAAGCTGGTCTGTCAGCACAAGGTAGGTGTTTTTTAAGTATCAAAAATGCAAGGAGCCTGATGTGGACACAGCCCCCTGTGGCTCTAGGGGATGGGCCCACACACTTCTCCCAAGCATTTCTGCCACTGGCCCACGAGAAGCTTGGCTCCGTGTAGCTTCCGGAATTCACGGTCTCTGGGCATATGGATGCGTGTTCCAGTGCCCCTTCCAGATTTTCTCTTCATCCCCAAGCACTTGCTCTTGTGAGTTCCCATACGGGAGCCCACCTATTGCCGTAAGCACCACCGTACCCGTGCTGGGCCTGGTTTCGGCATGCCTTCTCTGCAAAGACTTACTGTTCCTGCAAAGCCCTACATCACTAAGAACCTTGTCCTGCCTCAGAGTTCTATATGGCAAGCAGGGGATTGGGGGAGTGGGTAGGGCCTGTAAAACCGTTCCTGCTTCCAATTAGCTTTCCATTGTCACGTAGAGCAGCATCCCTGTCTGTTAGTGGTGTGACTTTCCCTGTGGACAAGTCTCCCTTCCTTCCTCTGCGCTAGCTGGAAACAAATTACTAATTGAATTTTACCTCCCAAAGCTCCAGAAAATGACAGGCTAGAGCCTCCAATTAATTTCCTAGATGGTGCTGCGTCCAGGGCATGCGCACACTGGTGCTGCGTCCGGGGCATGCGCACACTGGTGCTGCGTCCGGGGCATGCACACACTGTAAAGGCAGCAGGGCTCGCTCCCCCTCTGTAGTGACCCACCATCTCCAGGGAGGCTGGAGTTGCTCTGGGCCTTTCTGATGTGTCTTCCAGAAGCTGCCTTGGCTTGTGAAGAGGTGGGAAAGGCCACACTCCTTCACCCACCAAACCATGATGAGGAATCCACAGTGTGCTTCTCACTGGTGACATAGCAGGGGACGGACACCCACAGTCGCTGAGCAGGAAAGACTACCAGGCAAATGAGTACCTCAGGAAGTGACCAATTCACCTGTCTCTGAACATTTAACTAAATCAAATGTTCAAGACCAAATGCACTGGGACAGGAAAGGGATCAGTTGGGAACAGGGAAGGCCTATGTTGGGTTCTGTGGTTATGGAAGTGAGTTACTCCCAGGGATCCCCAAACTTCCATGATAAAGCTGTTTCAGAGATGAATTGCTATACAACCTGAGTAGTTTTGAGTCGCCAGAGTGCACAAAAACCTGAAGTCTCAGTGAAGAGGAGTTGTGCCCTTTCGTGGGTTTAGGGTGACTCTCAGAATAGCAATATTTGAGCCATGTGCAAGAGTTTCAGAATGGGCAAATGGAAGGAAGGGTCCTTTGGAGAGGGAGAAATGCTTGTGCCACAGTCTGGGGGAAGGCACACTTAGGGAACTGCAAGTGACCGGATAACTCAGAAATACACATGTGGGCCTCTGCCTGCAGGAGCTGAGCCAGCAAGGTGACCAGGAGGCAGGGCACAGAGGGTCTGTGTGCCTCACCTGTGACTTCCAGCTTCTTCCCATGCACAGTGGATAGCTCTCCACTTCCTATCTGCGTGGCCTTAGCAGCTTCATCTGTAAGTTGGGGGAGTAGTAGCATTAATGCCATAGTGTAGCCACAAAATGCACACGACACCCTTAGCACCATTTCTGGTCTGACCTAAGTGTTCAATAGATGTTAGGTGTTATTGTTCCTGCTTTTGTTCATCTTACATTGATCACCATGGAGGGCAGTGAGGCAGAGAGGACAGAGAAGGTCTTTGAAGTTAGCAGACCGGGTTTGAATCCCACTCGCCCTCACTCATTATATGGCCCCAGGGACGTCACCCAACCTCCCTGAGGTGTCCTCCCCTCCCCTTTCCTCAGGTAAGGAAAGTTTGTGTCCGTCCCCCAGACCCGGGATCAGCACACAGATCCTCAGGAAAGGAAGAGGGCTCAGGAGACAGAGAGAGACACAGAAAGAGGCTGGAGCTGGGGACAAGATACAGCCTTGAAAGCCGTGCCCTGGTGACCTGCTTCCCGCCGTGAGGCCCCACCTCCCAGCAGCTCTGCAGGCCAGGACCACGCTTCCAGCAGATGGGCCCAGGAGAAACTGAAGACCAAAACCATAGCAGTCGTGCTTGCAGTGACAATTCAAGCACAGAAGGGACTCAGTTCAAATGAACCCTCCTCCCTCTGTCTCCTGTCCCAAGCCTTCCACATCATTAATATTAACAATTTGTTCCTCTATAGATGTTTTCTTTTCCTTATACACACATACAATACATACCACCACACACTGCTTGGCTTGGCTTTGATTTCACAAAACTACGGAGTTATAGAATATAGTTTATCCTTTGTCTTCCTCCCCTACAAAAACTTGTAGGCATCTTCCTATGAAAATACAAACTCTCATTATTTTTAATAGTCATGCTAGCTCTGTAAGTTCATGAGCCATCTCCCAGCCTCAGGATCTCTCCTGTTGTTTTGCAAACCAGCTTCATCTAGCAACAGCCTTCTTCCTGTACCCTCTTTCCACGCTGGGACGTCAGTCCTATTGGATAAATTCCCCATTGTGGGATTGCTTACTTCTGACATTCAGTCCCCAGCATCCGCTATCTCTTTCTCTGACTCAAGCTGAGTGCGAGGAGATTTCAGAGCTTTTCTGCATCATTGCAGCAACGACAAACAGCCAGCAGGATCTGCAGCTCACCTTGTCCAGAAATGACAGCGTTACCGCGCAAAGCAGGCTCCACTTGCACATGGGGAAATTGCCATTTTTTTAGTCAGGAAGTTGCCATTTGTCACGGAGATTTTATTTGACATCTCAGCTATGGATCCTAACACAAACACTTGTTTTTCCCTTCATACTAATCTCACTTAGGTACCAAGATAGCCAACAGAAAAACGCCAGCATTTTTCTTCTTACAAATACAGCAAAAATTATGTACAAAGGTACCATTTTACAGTTTTACAAAAAGAGACAAAAAATTCATCTTGGTGAAAATAACAGCTCAGAAGATCCATGGGTACTTTGCCCAGTAATGCTCTGTTAGGCTTGGGATATAGCCGTGCTGTTGATAAGAAACCCGCCTTGACCACCTTTTTGACACTGAAAGAGGTTTTCTTCTTAGTGTGTGTCCCCACGGGAGCGGGGGGGATGTGATGAAATTATCAGGCAGGAACATATGACTATAACTAATTGACTCGTGTTTCATGAGCCTTCACCTCACTCTCCAGAATGTTTATTTCCTCCATTTCAAAATGTTTATTTACTTTTCCTCATTGACTTTAATTAATTTTGCCTTTGGCTCATAAACAGGTGAAACTGAAAACTTTTGTATTTGCATTTATCTTCAAGCAAGCTAACTAATTAAACTTTGCAATTTGGCTGCGCTGCGTTGTGCCAGGACCACAGGAAACATGGGTGACAGAATCAGAAGTCTGTGATTGCTTTTCTAACAGGGAGGAGGAGGGGTTTGAGGACTCCCGATGGTTTCATGTAAGTGCTACGGGTAAAACCTCGCTCAAGGTTCCCTTCACTCAACTGCTTAAAATAGAAGAGGAAAGGTCTAGAAACTTCCTGCCAGCAGCCTTCCCATGAACCACACGAGTGTGGGATTAATGAAGATGGGAACGGACTGTGAGCCACTCAGCCAGTAGGAGACAGAAACGCCCAAAACCTGCATAGATAGATATACATCGAGTTTTTCCGCAAAATCTTGGGATTTGAAAAAAATAAAAACACCACTGAAAGACATAGAACATCACACCACTATCTTAGACGAGATATTAGCAACATATTTCATAAGGATCAGTAACCAGATTATGTTTTTTAAAGGAAGAAAGCAAAACAAATTCAGTTAAAGAGATATAAGTCATTTCACAAAATAAGTGACCAATAAAAAGCTGTTCAAACTCACTGTCGGTGGGATCCAAATAAAATTTATGTGTGGTTATGGATAATTTTATGTCCAGCTGACTGATAAATATTAAGTCTAGAGGTGCCAAGTGCTGGTAATGACATGAGAAAATGGGAAATTTACTGTCTACTTTGGGGACTATAACTTGAGACAGTTTTGAAGCTCAGTTGGGCACTATGTACATACATAGAAGGTGTGTTAACTAGTCCCAGGACAAGGTTTGCTAGGAACTTCCGTTTGTGCACCTGGACGCCGAGACAAGAACAGTCCCAGAAGCACTGCTAGTAGTAGCAACAGTAGGAAACCATCTTTTGCTGCATACCAAAAGGAGCTGAGTGGGTGACAGTGACGGCCTCTCCTGACTGCCTCTCAGCATGACTGTGGTCTCCAGGACAAACTGTGGTGTGAGAAACAGTTCGCAGAGCGATGCACATGGTATGATTCATTGACAGAGGACTACATAACCTAGTAGCATGTTTAGAGACAGAGTCAAACTATGAAGCAAAGCAATGAGTGATAGGTTTAAAATTCCAGATGGTCGTTATCCTCCTAGGGGAAGCAGGGGGTGAGGTCCCTGGTGTTATCAGGAGCACACGGGGACCATAGTAGCCATGTATTACAGGGAGTTTTGTAATCTGGGTGGTGGGAATAAGGTTTGATTTTTTTTTTCTTTCTTATCCCATACCTTGTTATCTGTATATTCATGTGTATGTGTGCATACATAATGTACACATACATGTGCACATATATATTTTTCTGTGTGACAAATTAATATATAATTATAAAAGGAAAGAGAAATATGAGCTGGATAGCATTTATTAGGCACTCATGTTACCTTATTCATCACTTATATCAGTGTTATTAAAATCATGGCTCATCCAGGATAGATAAGAGGTAGCTCATACATCAGAAGGTTGGACCCAGTTTTCTAAAAGGTATGGAAAAGCTGCAGTCATGATCCGGTGATGTATGTAGCAGAGATGAGTGTGAAGTCTTCTCCTTGAGGTTCCTACATGTTGCTCACTAAATCAAGGTGAGGCCACCTATGGGAAATAGCAGTTGACATGGAAACAATGTCAGGGTCTTAACTGACCATGAACTAAAAAGGGACCTTTGAACAAGTGCCAGACCAGAGAGCTAAATCCACTTTACAGGCAATGACCATCCTGCTGCTGCCGGCATGGGGCAGACCATTGTACATACTGTGCGTATCTGCCCCATACTTTGATTCAAATGAGAAGTTGAAAACATTGTAGCAAGGTCAGAGGATGGTGACTAGCAGTGAAGTTTTAGGCTCATGGTGGCAGGGGGAGGCTAGAAGGCCACAGCAGAACTAGAGGTTTGCAGAAGCTCATTCTGGCTCTGACTTAGTAACCAAGACCTGAGCAATGTCACAAGCCCAGAAAAGCAGGGGGCTGCCTTGTAAGGCAGAGCTGGGATCCCCAGGTGTATGTAAGCAGAGACGAGACACCTCTCTCCCCCTACAGGGGTGCCAAAAGGTGGGCTCCAGGGCTCTGATGTCCCTCTCACCACCTGGTTCCACAAGTCTTAAGAATAACCTAAGAAAAGTCATGGAGAGAAACCAGGAAACAATTTTGGTTTATCAGAGGCCAAGAGGAAAGCCCAAGACAGCACAGAGCCAACAGCTGTGCTCAGAAACTCCCATACCTGCCCTGTGGTTCTCACAAGCAACCATCACACACACATGCACACACGCACACACGCACACACATACACAAATCCCTGGGTTACTTGGCTACTTGAGGTCTGCCCCTGCTGCCTTTGCCCCAGGAAAGGAGGTTCTGTGGTTTCATTTCTTTCTGTAGATAAAAAAAGAAAGAATGAGAAATTGTGAGTCTCAAAACACACGACTGAGTCTCACCCTGCCTCATTTATACTAATCCCAAATCCTTTCTGATCTTTCTGAGTAGGAAGAGAGATTAAGTAAGAAACAGAAAGTACCTAGTATGTTATTCCTTTCCCAGTATGCAGCCCCCAAAGCCCTGAGTAAGAGCAGCTGGAACCTGTTCGTTTGCCCACCCATCCCTCCACCCATTCATTCATCCTCTCGTTAACACAGCCACACCTGGGAAATTCTCGCCTCTCAGGCACCTGGGGACTGCTAACTGTGCGGAATAGAGAGGCCAGCCTGGGGACTGACACTGAGCGCTCAGCAGAGAGTTACAGCCACCATGCTGAGCACCGGATGAGTATGACGGTAGAGACGGGGACAGAGAGGAGTAATGTTTAACCCTGGCTCAAGAAGGAGGTTGGGGGAGACCTCCTAAACCACCCTGAGATGCTCGGAAATTATTGAAATGAGTTGGATCGGCATGGGGAGACAGCAGCGTAAGGGCCCATTGCTGAGAAAGCCAGGACAAGGCCAGAGGCAGAGCACACAGCCAGGTGGGGCAAGTCCAAGGCCAGGGGGTGAGTAAAGAAGGCCCGGCTGCTGCTGCTGTGCAGCAGAGTACCTTAAAGATTCAGCGGCACCCAGGGAAGGTTGTTCATTTCTTCCCACTACCTGTGGCCAGCAGGGGCTGGCTGGGGACAACCCCTCATGTCACCCTCTCCCTGGGATTTGGGCTGATGAGGCACCCGCTTTCAAGAGCATTGGCCGTTGCCGTGCAGAGGGAGTTGTAATAAGGCACACCCACACACTGGCTCTCACTGCTCCTGCTCAAGACTCACATGCGTCATTCTGCCCATGTAAGTCATGAAGCCACAGAGGAATGCTACCAGGGACATGGGCACAGTCCTACATGGCCAGAGGATTCCTGGAGGTGTTTGTGGACAGCAGTGATGACCACGACACTCAGCATGGCAAGTAGGAGCAAGCACAAGAATCAGGCAATCTCAGCCAAACCTTAAGGTCCTTCATGCCGTGTTCAGGCTTCCACTGTCTCTAGCAAGAGCTGCTGAAAGACATTAAGTCTAGGAATGACACCCTTTGCTCTCTTCAGAAAAGTTGAATTGATTCAGGGGGACAGTGGTCCCTCACGTGTGGCACACACATTTATATAGATGAGAGAAGGCAGCTGAGGTCCTTGTCACATCAGGGAAGGGAGGGGCAACCACCAGTCAGCAAGTGAAACAAATGAACTTAGGATGCTTCACATGATGACAGGTCATAGAAATAAAAGTTAGGGTGGGACATTGAGAGTTTGGAGCCTGTGCAGGAGAGAGAGCAAGCTAGCAGCATGGAGTTAAGAAGAGAGGAGAGGTGAGCCAGCTCCACAGGGGCATAAGCAAGGGACTCGGGGGACCCTGTGGGGTGCTGAGAGAGAGAGAGAGATGATAAGACATGCACGGTGCCAGGGCAGGAGGTGCCAGTGAGCACAGCTGGGTCGGGGTCTGAGAAGTGGAGCAGCGCTTTTGAAGTACTCTGTCCCCCAGACGTGGTGCGACACTGACTTTTCAAAGGATAGCAGGTAACAGAAAGGGGCTCAGCTGGTTGCCTGTGATGGAACTTTGCACAAGCGCTCGGGTAAAGATTCAGCTCTAGGGGGGCTGTCTTTTAGCGAGAAGCATGACTCAGACATAAAGGAGTGAGGTGTGCACGGGCTGTGCACGGGCTGTGCAGTGTGAGGGGATTGTTGGGACTGCGTGACACCAACTTCCCGTCATAGGAGTTAGCTGCCGTGGGTGCAGGACGTTGGGTGCCTTCCTGCAGAGAAGGATGAACTCAGAGGCCAAGCTGCCTCTTGTGCTCTTCCCACTGCCCACGACGGAGCAGCAGAGCTCATCACAGCTTCGTCAGCTGAGGGAGCATCGCAGGCTCTGGCCTCCACAGCTCCCCTGGCCCTAGGAACTGTGCCGCAGTTGGTGTGCTGCTGGCAAGGCAGACGTTGGAAGTGGAGGGGTTGCCTATGGTGATCTTCTTGGTGCACTGTTCCTGAGCCAGGCTCCCTTCTGCTGTACCCAGCAAGTGCTGTTCCACTGCACACACTCGGCTCCGGTGTGTGCGTCTTACCAGGCAGGTCCCCACTGTCCCCTCCCCTGGTCCCCATATCCCTCCCAGGCTCTTTCGAGGCTCCTGCCGGGGAGCCACCTGGGATCCTGCTGTTGCAGTTTACACCGGAAATCACCAGGAAAGAAGGGAGCCTGATGCCATTTTAGGGTATCTTCAAGTCACGTGAGTCATTTTTCTTCCCATGGCTGGGACAAAATTCCTGAGATAATCAGCTTTTAAGGAGGAAAGTTTTGTTTGGTCATGGCTTCAGGGACATCAGTCCACTGTCATTGTGTCTGTTACTTTGGGCCTACAGTGAGTCAGCACATCACGGTGGGGAAAAGATGCCAGAGAAAGCTGCAAAGAAAAAGACAGGAAGAGACCAGGTACCCACAACTCCTTCACGGCCACACCCCCAGTGACTTCACTTCCTGCTGTAGGCCACACCTCCCAAGGCTGCACCACCTGTCCGTGGCCCCACAGGCTAGCAACCCAGCCTTAAGTACATGGGCTTTTCTTTGGCAGACACTAAAATCCAAACTAGAGCAGGCTCCTCTCTCTTTACAGCCTTCTTTCCCTTTAAGTCTGAAAGAAAGACCTCAGACTTCCATCAAGGCAGAAATTGTCCTCACTGCCACACGGGGCTGCCCCCGCTTTCTCCCGCTGCCGGCCCCCAGTGGTCTCGTTCCCTGGAAAAACCAGAGATCCAGGATGCTCTGAAACCCCAGCCATGACCTAAGCACTGCCACTCCCCTGGCCCTAGTAACTGCTGCGAAATCTCTGCTGTTGCTGTGCACCTGCTGGAAAGGCAGACAGTGGTCTAAGCACTAAGAGCCCAGGCTGGTGGAGGGTGCAGGGCATCTCCATATAATTTCCTTCTCAGTCTGGGAAGAAAGCCACCTGGAGCTGCTGACACTGGAGGAAAAGGTTCTTACTGAGCCTCTGCGGTCTGTTAACCCCAGAGCTGCTTTCTGCTCAGATGTTTTGTGGTTCAGAGAGAAGAAAACACACTGTGCACATTTTTCTTTCTTTAAAGATTGGAAAGAAATGAGGAAAAAGCTTCCCTTTCCCGTGTTTTTATAGCAATATAAAGCGTGTGTCCTCTGTGACAGAGATATTTCTTTGCCTCTAAATCCCACAGCCCCTGACAGAGCTTAAGCAGGAGTAGATGTCACCCATTTGTCTTCCTGAGCCACTTCACCGCACTTCTGAAGATAACACGGCTTCCCCAGGAGGGGAGAACTTCAGATTTAGGAGCAGCGGACCCTTCACTGCGTTCCTTCTCGGGAAGTTGGTGCCAAAATGTTCTTGGGGCGCTAAGGGCCTGTGTGTTCCCGTGTTTGGGCCCAGGCCTGCTCCTCTTGCCCACACAGCTGGTGTTCTTAGCTGTAGAAGGCCAAATCCCAGAGTGGACAGAGTCCTTCAGTGTCCAGTTCCAACCCTGATCCTCCCCGCCTAGCCTGGCCCCTGCTCCCGGGACAGGAGGGTGACAGAGTCTCGGAAGGTCGAGTGTGCACGCAGACTATCACATTAACTGCAGTGGCTCAGCTGAGGAGAGCAAGGTCTCAACTCCATAAACGTGACCTTTGCGGGGTTCTTTGTTGTTTTAGGTTTTCTGTTGATGGTGGACTTGTTACATTTTACGGGGCTGGGGATTGAATCTAGAGCCTTCACACTGACCTGCATCTCCAGCCCTTTTTTCATATTTTTTATTTTGAGACAAGGCCTCACTAAGTTGCTAAATTGCCCAGACTGGCAAACTTGCAACCTTCCTGCCTCAGCCTTCCAGAATGCTGAGATTATAGGCATGGGCCACTGTGCCCAACTCCATCGTGACTTTTGAAACAAGAGAATCCTTGCAGCCCTGATTAAACGAATGGTCTTGAGAGAGGGGCTCCTGGATCCCGGGGCCACCCTGAACACTATCTCAGGTGGGCCTGAAAGGAAGCAGTGACAGGAGGTAGAACACACAGAAGACAGGACAGAGATGCAGAGGCTGCCACAGGCCCAGGATGGCACCTGCCCACTGAGGACGGCAAGGGCGCATCTTGACTGCAGCTTCCAGAACTAGAAAGGAACACACTGTAGTGGCTCCCAGCTGCTTGGCTTATGCCGTTGGTTACACAGCCCCCGTCAGCAAGCCATTTGTGTCACGGGAACACAGCCCTGAGGGGCGGGGCCCTGGTCGCACTGTGAGCAGAGTGCCCAGGGCAGATCCTCAGCAGGTTCTTGCCAAGTTCAGCAGTTCAGAGCACTGCCTTCTGCCACTCTTTCTCCGTCCACTCCTTTCCCGTCTCCCCCTTCTCTTCCTCTGTTTCAAGTGAAATTCACCTGAGGATCATCACCCAGCTGAGGTTGTAGTCTCTCTGCTCGCTCCTGGCTGATTCCTTCCCCACACTGCCCGTGGAGCCTGGTTTCTGTCACCTCCCGTTGGTGCCTGCCATGTGCTAGGAGGATGGTGTAGGGGGTGTGGACAGGGGCGCTGGGCCTGCAGCTTCCTTTGTGTTGCTCCTTTCAAGCACAACGTTTCTCAGCTCTGCAGGCCGAGTCCGGCCAGGTGTGCACGGAAGAGGTGGAACTCAGCAGAAGCAGAACGTCCAAGAGCACGGAGGGCAGAGGCTGTGTTGTGGGTATCCAGGCCTTTCCAGCTCAGCTCAGTGAATTTTCTATGACTTGCAAACAGCCTCAAAGTTCTCTACTCTTTCAGTGCCCCCTCTGCTGACAGGAAGGAAGGTTGAGATTGGGGAGGTAGCCAGTAGTGCTGGTTTTCAGGCCCTACTGCTTCTTTGTGTTCAGTAAATGGGCAAGTTATTCTGCGGAATAAAATGTTATAAAGGCTTCAGTGCTGATTAATAATCAAACAGTCAGGGGCTGAGCAGGTTTTTCATAGTCAGCACTACAGGAAAAGCAACCTGAGGCTTGCCTCACCCTAAAACCCAGCTGGGAACTGCTAACCTCATTTGAGCACCGCCGGGAAGCACATGGCCCTGCCACACAGTGCTCGCAGGGTGACCTCGGATGTGGAAGGGCTGGGGCAGCCTTCTTCCTCTGGGCACCCATAGCCCCAGTGCCCAAAAGTGAGGCCATAAGGAGTGGAGTTGAGAGGAGTGAAATGCTTGCAACACAGAGACAAGATGAGCTCTCTGCAGGGTGAACCCAAGGGTGACCAACGAAAGCACATCTCCTATCTGAGGTTGACGGTACCCTTGGATGGTGCAAAACAAAAGGGTGTATTTCCATGGATGAGGCCACTGTGGGCTCTTCCAGCCCCTCAGGAACTCAGGCAGGGAGACCTCACAGAGACACATGGGTGGTGACACCTTTGATTCCTGCTGTTTCTCCATCTCTATGTCCACAGCATCTAGGCAACCACTACGGTACCTGATGCTCTGTTTCACATCTACACGGAGCCCTGGGGCTTTAGCTGTGTTGCATCACTGCCCGCTCCCCCGAGTGCACCCTCGCTCTCACGGTCACCTCTCACTCTGCTCTCCTCCTCTGGAGCCCCTGAGCTTCTCCATACTGATGCCAGCCCTGGGGGCGGGGGTGGACAGAAAGCGATGCTCCACGGCAGGACTGAAGGTTATAACTTCATCTTGCTTCTTTCCTTTTGCCTTCTCTGTCCTTTGTGAAATTTCTCCTGCTACACTGGACTCCAGGCAAAGGTTAAAGTTGCTCCCTCTGTAAGAGCACAGTGCATCCGCCCTCCCGGCTGGCAGGAGAAAGAATCCAGTTCTGCCAACTCCTCCTGCTGCTGCTGCTGCTGCTGCTGAAAGTAACACTGACCACCACAACTCACAGGCTCCACAGGACTCTGCCTGGGCACCGAGCACCAGATTCTCTGCCTGTGATCAGACCATCTCAGATGGCCACCTGATGGGCATCACTTTTGTGAGATGCCTGTTGCTGCTGTGACAAGTTATCACACATTTAGTGCTTTAAAAACACAAATTTATTTTCCTGTACTTCTAGGGGTCAGAAATCCAAAGTCAGAGCGGTGTCACTGGGGTAAAGTCAAGGCAGGCTGTTTACCAGGGAGGCTCTGTGTGGAGAATCTGTGCCCTGCTGCTTCCAGCTTCTTCAGGTCGCTTCACCCACCCTCACATCTTCAGTCTCTCTCTGACCTCTGCTTCCATTGCTACCTGTCCTCTGACCAGGACCTTCCTGCCTCTCTCTCGCCAGGACTCTCTGATGACACTGGGCCCATGGGTATAGTCCAGGGCCAGCCCCTCACCTCGAGGCTCTTAATCATATCAGCAGAGTCTTCTATCATCATGCAAGGTGCCACCGAGCGTGTCCATAGGTCCTGGGAGTTAGGTTTTCTACCTGCCTGGGACTGTTAGTTTTCTAACCACACATCATTACTGCCTTTGAACTATGAAGGAACCAGCAGCTCAGAGAGGCCGAGCCAGGTACCGTGGTGCCAGCAAGTGAAGCTGGCCGCGCCCTCTTGAAACCACTGCTACACCAAGAGCTCACCTGAGCAGTGGTAAGGAGCCCATGTACTTGCCAAATTCTCTAAGAGGTGAAAGCAAGTACTGTATGTTTAGTTTCTCTTGAGTCACCCAGTACACAGGACAGACCTTGACATTGTGGAGACCTAATATTGAGGTAAACGACAATTGCTTTCCTTTACAAATGTGCACCTCTATTTATACGATCTAAGACTACCTTTGAAAAAATAGAACCATGTCACACTAACCTTGCTTTCACCGAAATTATCCGTTCTACCTGACCAAAGAGCCCAATGGCCTCTGCCCCCCCATCTGTTATTAACAATAGTCGCAGAAAATACAGAGTCCCAGGCTGATGTTACCCTCTGGGATCATTTAACTCACAGATGACCACAGTGTGTGCCCGCTAAGCATTACTCTCCTAGCTGACCTCAGTATAGCTTGGGCTCAGAGGTACCTGGGATCACGCAGCTACTAAATGGCAGAGCTGTGACTGACACTCAGGACTTTCAGTCCCACGGACACGGCCTGCACCGAACTGCAGGTCACCTGCATGGGGTGGTGCTCTGGGTTTTTGAGCTGTGGACACCGACACAACTACCCTAAGCAGGGGGGCGTGATGGGTGGGTGTCTGGGCTGTCAGACCTGGCAGGAGGCCACAGGGGGGAGCTGGGGGAGCACAGGAGCCACGGTAGCTGTGGGCCAGCAGCAGGGCCTAACAGCGGACTTGGAGCTGAGAGGGTGAAGTCAGGACACTGCCGCTCTAGAGGGGTGCTTATTCTCCACAGCCAAGGGCGCACGTGTCCATCTAGCTTGCATAACAGGCAGCGTGGCTCTCCGCACTTGGCAGGCGGGAACCTTTGACCTCGCCTTTGTTTCTGAGAAGAGGAAAGATGTGCTATTAGAAGGCAAAAACACGCACACAGGGCGATGAAATGATGAAATAGTCACACAATGAACCAGAAGCTATTGGAGCTCTGCTCCGTTCATCCCTTAACTCAGCATTTATTGAGCACCTACTGAGTACCTGACCCGCTGCCGCTCAATGAGATGCCAGGGCAAATCAAGCTTGCACTGCCAGGGTTTGTGCTTCCTGATGGCTTGAAGAGGGAATACAGCTTTCAAAGTGGCAGTCATGGTAGGGAGAAGGAAACCTGGGGAGTGGAAATGACTCTCCACCCCCACGTGCCTCGGGTGGCCCAGGGGAGGACGCACCGCAGGCTGCAAGGCCACGTGGCTCAGAGGGCTCCCCCTCGACCCCAATCCCAGCAGGTTTAATTTCAGATCTCCATGACCCTGATAGAGCCCCTTCACCAAGTTTTATTCCTCATGAAATATGCATTTCCTGAAACTCATAAAGTGATTCCTTCTAATTCAGTGTTATTTTATAAATACTTTCACTGCCAGCATCAATCAGAAGGAGCTGACTTCCAAGCCATGAAACAGCAGCTTGTACCACCGCCGTGTGACCCAATATGTATTTACTGACCAGGTTGGAGAGCACACGTTTGCGAAATCAGCAACGTTGCAGCTCTGCCAGTCATGCGCCACGCTTTCTTCCCGTGGGGCCGGGTCTGGGATGTACTGTACAGCCTCGTCCCGGTTCCTCTGTGCCCTGTGACTTCCGGTAACCACCCTCCCCCGCCTGCAGGCACAGCCTCCTGAGGCTCTCACTGATCACACCTGTGGCTTCAGGAGGGTCACTTACCTAACAGGTGCAGGCCTGGAGTCATCGACCGCCTGCCTGCCCTATACCCAGGGGACACAGGCCCTGAAGATTCCCCAGACAAGCTCTGGCGGGTCAGGCCAAGGTGGCTTAGAGCCAGTCCGTAGAGCACATTCTTGAAAATAAACCTTTCCCCCGGCAAAATGCAGGTTTTAATACCTACTTGGCATGAGCTCCGCTGGAGGCAAATGGGACCGCACTCCCGGGCCCGCAGGGCTGGGTTACTGGAGTAACGAGCCGGACTCCATCTCCACTTGCTCTGTGAAACAGGTCGGCGACACCTGCCTCAGGTGTATGTGGGGGGATGGCAGTTGCAGCTCCCCAAGCCTACTGTGTGGCGGGAGAACCCTAGGAACGGTCACCCTGCCTCAGCCTGCAGCTGCTCACCTGCCCTGCTCCTGACTTGCCACCATGCTGGGCCCATTATTTGACCTCTCTGAACTTCTTGTTTCTCATTCTTCAAAAATAGAGCTGATGATTTCATTACCCTGTCTGGGCCAAGGTGAAGACAATGCCCAGCACTCGGTAGCACACATGCCCATCTCTGCCTTGGTGGGAGTAACGCAGAGACCACCTTGCTGCTCCTACATGTGACCTCAAGCCAGCTTCACACTCTGTACACATCAGCCCATTTCACAGGTGAGAAGACTGAGGCTTATGGGTTCCATATGTGGCCCACATCATGAGCCAATAAGTAGAGGCTCAGATTCAACATCTGCCTGCTGCCCACCTGTTCTACTCTGCAGAGTCCACTCCACGCTCTTGTAGTCCCAGGCATCACAAGTACAAAGGATCCAGGCAGGCAGGCCGAGCTGGCGCACCTGACCCAGGCCACACTGCCTGTACCGTAACCTGACGGTCAAGCCTGAAGGTCAGCAAAAGAAGAGTGTGATTAAAAAGGAGGAAGAGGAGCAGGCCACGTCTCAGAGCTGCGCCAGGAGGAGCCTCTGCCCCTAGACTGCCGTGCCTGTGCCTCCTGCCTGTCACTGAAGGAGAAACCTAGGCAAAGCAGCCAAGAACTTAGGCAGGAGTAGCCCTGGGCTTCAAGGTGGAAGGCCAGTGTTTGCCCTACTGTTGGGGCCACTGAGTGAGGCTTGGTGGAGTCTGCTGCAGTGTCTGGGCACCTGCCTATATTTCCCAGCCTCACAGCTCTGGCCCCTGGCTCTTGCCTACAGCTCGGAGCACAGTCAGAGAGCACAGGTCACATCCTGAAAGCCTCTGTCCCAGCTTTGGACAGATCTGGCCCACAGGTGGCAAGCAACAGCAGTGCGTGTCATTTCTGATGAAAGAATCAGCCAGTCCGTGTGTGACACCCTCTGTGTCAGTGTGCAGCCCTCTGCCCTTCCCACAACAATCAGGAACCCCTGTGTCACCTCCCCACTTGGACAGGACCCAAGGAGGGGGGACCTAAAGCGAACTAAGCCAGAAATGACTTCCCATACTGAGGTACTTATTCTCCAGGGTTGGTTCATCTTCTCAGCCCAGCCTGGCTAATATAGTTTGGTTTTATGTTTACATTTTTTATTAGTGCAGCTTTGCAGCACGTAATGGTTACATGCATCTGGGGAGCTGGTGCTTGTACATGGCACGTCTCAATTCCTTTTATCCCCTCCGCCTCCTCTCCTCCTCCTCCCCCTCCATCTCTTGACCCTCTTCCCATTTGCAAGACCTCTATCTCCCAGTTTTCTCTGGTCTTCTTTTGTTGTTTCCTGTTATCCTTTAATTATTTACACTCTGGGTTTCTTATGCAAGAGACGCTCAACGCTTTCGAAGCGTGTGTGTCAGGTTTGTGTCATCTACCATTATAGTTTGATTTTAAATGGTGAAACTGCTTCACCTTTGCGCTTAGAATTGTTACGTGAGAATGACTGCATTACTTGGAATTAACCCAGGAGCCAACTGACGTTTAGCGCGAGGCAGTCGCCACTTGTTTACTGTCCCCTGCGGTGGCTGCATCCTCACCTGGAGCTGCCCTAGAAGGCAGGTAATGGTAAAGCCATTCAGCCTTCCTCATCTGCTCACTCAGTAACTTATTCACTTATGCACTCAGCAAGTGTTTGTCAAGCTCCTGCCATGCACAGAGCGCTGTCCTGGTGTCTTTGACCCTTTCCTTGCTCGTAGGATGCTTAGCAGTGTGCCTGCCCACCGGCCGCCGGTACCCCTGCCTGCACCACCAACAGTGCCTGCAGACGTTGCTGAATGTCACCCATGGGGCAAAGTGACCTCTGACTGGGAACCACTGCTCTAAGGAGATCCGTGCTGCCCTTTTAAAAATCTCTTAAATTGGTTCTGCAAATAGAAAGGCACAGTGTCCATTGTGGCTTCTAGGATTTTATTAGAGTTATGTATTTATATTTGAGAATTAGGACTACTTCATGCTAATATGATATGAATATTTCTTATTAGTTTGGAATATTGGGTCAGTGTTTTCATTCAAAATTATTTACTTGGAGTATTTTAGGCAAGATCAAATAATTCAGCATAGAGAATTCTGTATCCTTCAAAGAAACTACATACAAAGGAATGATCAACAAAAATATTAAATGGCAATTTTTAATAGGCTTGACAAAAATGCTACCCTGCCACTCTGACTAAAACTGAAGAAACGAGGCCAATGATGTGAATCACAACAGCATGGATCCCAATTTGGCTGTGTGTTACCTAATATCTCAGAAAATTGTTATTTTTCCTAAAGTCTGGCCCACTGCAGCTTAATTAAACAATAGTTCACTGGAAAAGTAGGGCAAGGATACTGTGAGACGGGTCCAGGAAGCTGAAGGACTGAAATCATCCTAATAAGGTGTTCTTGCAACTACCACCTCCCACTGACACAAAAATTAACAGCATTGGGAAACAGATGGGGGACACCCATTGCGCGTCTTGTCGTAACTTATTACATATTTGCCTGTCAATTTATACTTTAGAAACCAACTGGCTCAAGGGAGGGAAAGCAGATTTGAGAGGCAAAGCCTACTGTATTTCAAATCAAACCCTTGGTAACTGCAGCCACCCAGAGACACTCGAAGTGGCCATTAGACCGATTTACAACAGCCTTGGAATTTAAGGTGTTTTTGTTTGTCAGCATGGAGCTGTGCAATCTGATGGTATTTGCTCTACTCAGGCCTTTACCAGGAGTATAGAGTGTGTGCCCATTTCCTTTCCTGTTGTTCTAAAAATAAAAATGGTAATAAAATCCATCAGGTGACTGAAACACTCTGCCAACCTATTTCAGTGCCTCAGTGGTAACATCATTAGTGGCCCAAAGCCCAGCATCTAAAAGGCCAACATTCAGGAAGTAAGTTGCATTTTTTGAAATTTTCATCAATTTTTTTCCTGCCTGCTTTTGTTTTAGGGTTTTGGGTTTTTTTGGTGGGGGAAAGTGAAGGGTCCTGGGAATTGAACCTAGGGCCTTTGCCCTGAGCTACATCCCCTACCTCTTTTTTTATTTTTTATTGTGATATAGCGTCTCATTGGGTAACTAAGATGTCATGGTGAGGTTTGAACTTGGAATCCTCCTGCCTCCCAGAGTGCTGGGATCACAGATGTGGGCCACCACAGCTAGCTTTGCATTTGCTTCACACTCTGATTTGCATTTGTTTCATTTTATTTTGATCCACCCCTTTAGCCCACCAGGTTATTTGATTATTTAAAATAGAAAGCTTCCACATTCGAAGTAAATTCTGCTTTATTAGTTGTGTATTATTTTCTACCTCCTATGTGATGATTAATTTATTCATGCACATTTACCAGTTATCTATTACTGTATAACAAACTACTGTACACCCAAACTTGGTGACCTCGAACAGCAGCTGTGCATTTGATCATGACTTGCAGGTGGGATGGGATCAGCTGAGTGGTTTTCTGACACCTCTGTCCAAGGTTGCTCACGTGGCTACTCTTGCCTGGTGCAGCCAGAGCTGGGTGGTCCCCCTCCCCATGTCCTCACCTGGCACAACTGATAGTCTGTGAGAGGCACCAGCCTGGCAGCCACAGTTTGCACACACGTGGCCCTTCTGTCCAGCAGGATAGCCCAGCTGTTGCAGATGGAAGCTCGTTCCAGGAACCCATACCCCATGCACAACAGTCTCCAGTGACTTTCACCTGTGTCCCACTGGACACAGGGAGTCCTATGGCCAGGCCTACAACCCAAATGGAAGGGAAGGACAACCCCAGATCCAGGCTTTGGGGAAGCATGGTTTTCTGGGCCTAATAAGGTGACAGTCTTGCTATGTCCCCTGACATAAAGGCTGGCTGTGCATGCCGGACATTTCAAACCAGCAAAAGCCAATTTAAATACTTGAACATACATGAAGAATTGGCCAGATCTCTCTGGTTCTGTGGACGTTAGTGTCACCCAGCTCTATTGAAAAGCAACTGAATTTACTCTCTAAGGTAATACTAGGTACCTGAAAAAGTGTGTTCAATTATTTTCTTCAAGTTTTACTTCTTGCCTTTATCAGAGATAATTAGTTACTGTAGGAGACAGAAAACCCACAATGACAATGGCTCAAACAAGACAGGCTTTAGCATTTCTTGCAAACATTTCTTGTGTATCCAAACAAAGCTGAAGGAGAGAGTCCAGCCTTCCATGGAAGCTCTTTGGTCATCAGAAACTCAGGGACCCAGAAGCCTTCTGTCTTTTTGCTGTGCCTTCCCACCAGCCACCTTCCATTTGAAGAAGCACCTCATGGTCCAAAATAGCTCCTGAAGCTGTGGTAATCACACCTGCCTTCCAGACAACAGGAAGTGAGGAACAAGGGTATTAGAAAAACACACCCTTCCTGGTCAAGGTTCCGGTTTGCTTCTAATAACATCTCATTGTGTAATCTCCAGTTCATGGCTGCATTAGCTCCCACAGAAACCAAAGGAGCATCTAGTATCTCTCCTAATTAGCAATGTCCAGCTCTAATCTGGGTTATGTTCACAAAGCGAAAAAAAGGAATGGGTTCTGAGCAACAACCCATAATCTGGGCCCCTAGCAACACAGAGCTCACATCCTGGCTCCAAGGGCTCATTGCCTTCCCTCCCCTCGGTCTTCCTTTCCTCATCTGTATAATGGGCTTGATGACATCAAGCTCCTCCTGTGGCTTCCTAGGATCAGACAGGCCCATGTGTGACCTGCACGCTGTGTGTTCACGTCATCCTCGTGTTTCTAAGCTGGGCAAAGTGCAAAATGCTGTGTCACAGCCCCGGGAGAAGCAGGGGAAGGACAGTGATTTAGGCCTGGTTCTGATGGCAGCCACAGTAAATGGATGTGCTGCCTCAGACCAGTGCCAGTCACTGCCCACGTGTGGCCTTCCTAGTCCCCCTCAGCAGTCTGTTAGTTTTAAAACATGAATGAATGTCCAATATGGAGACAGTATGACAGTTGGCACAAAACTCGAAATCCCCAGCTTTTCTTGAAAAATCAAAAGTCTGGCCACTCCAGACTTGCATGTCAGAAATGC
The DNA here is from genome assembly GCA_004027595.1 of Dinomys branickii. Classification (NCBI taxonomy): domain Eukaryota; kingdom Metazoa; phylum Chordata; class Mammalia; order Rodentia; family Dinomyidae; genus Dinomys; species Dinomys branickii. Next base: position 28,356 of record PVLD010000086.1, read on the forward strand.
AACAGTTCCTCTGTGATGCTTATGTGAGTCTTGTAGATGTGGGGTGAGCAGCCCCCTGCTGCCCAGCAGCCTTGACTCCACTGTGGGGGTCACAGTCACTTCGGGGCTGGTGTGGCTGGGCCGCCTCACAGGAGAAGTCCAAATGCACACTACAAGCACTTTCTGGCCCCACCACCATGTGGAAAATGACCGAGGCATCTGTGCAGCTGGGAGACAGTCCCTGGGTAATGGGGCGACAGAGGGAAGGGCCTCAAAAGAGCAACAGTGACAAGGCCACTCTCCACGCCTGCCGTGGGACCATAGCTCCCCAGGCTCTTCTGCCTCCTCCTGCTGAACACTGGGCAGGGTTTTCTGGACAGACTTCCTCCCCATGGCGAGAACAGTACTTTGGTGATGAGCAGATAAACCTAAAGCTGAATTATAAGGAGCAGCTTCCCGTTGAACGTTTCCTCAAATGAAGACAAAGCAGGCCTGAAGTGCTAACACAGGTCAAAGGGAAAATATGCCATTATTTCTGACTCATTCCATGGCAGCCTCAGGAACGTGGACCACCCCTGATGCTCACGGGGTGACTGATAATCTTTCGCCAGCTAATCATTTGAGAGCTTGCCTACTAATTCCGCGTACTGAGAAACATAGGTGAGCCAAGAGCATGCAGGTGCGTGCACCCGACCGAAGCTTCTGGGGGAAAGGAGCTGCTTTGTTGTGGGATTTCAGATCATTCCTGCTTCTGTAGATCCTGAGAGTGAGCCCTGGAACTACCCTAAGCCGAACCCTAAGCAGCAGACCCCACCTTTCGCTCCCTCATTATGCAGAGCATGGGTCCCCTCCAAACTGGGTTCCAAACCTGCTGCTCAATAAAGATGACATAAAAACTTTTATCTCTAGGTTACTTACCAACCCCAGGCATCAGACCTCATACTCATTCATGGGCACATTCTCAATGGAAATGGTGTCACCCCTCAGGGGAAGAAAATCAGTGACTCCAAGAAAAGGGTTAGAAATATTAGCTCTTACAATGGGCCATGGTCCTCCAAAGGGCCCTGGTGCACAAATGGACACACCGTGTGTCTGTGGAGTCCACAGCTCCTGGGGGCGGGGGGGTATGTTAGGAAAATTCCCTAAGATGGCTCTAGACAGGGTGTCCACAAAGACATGAAAAGGGTGAGCAGAACAAACACTTTGCTGCCCATAGTGAGCCATTGGGGAAGAGCACTTTGTAAATGGCACAGGTGGGATGTGTTACCCAAGGGTGCCCAGCTAGGAAATGGCGAGGCCAGGATTTCAAGCTGGACAGCACACAGCCATTTGTATACTGCTATTGAAGACTGCAGGAGAGAGGGGGGCCATGTCCACCTGCTTGGCCAGACAGCATTTTCCGATGGGGTAGGTGATGTTTAGTCAGGTGATGGCCGTGGCCTGTGTCCCAGGCCATTGATGTCAGGTTCCCAGTGATTCTCAGGTCTGCCCTCTGCCAATCATGGCCCCGCATGGACAACTCTCTGATGAGCATCTGGACTCAGGCTGTCCCAAACCCCTCCAACCTGATGAGTGCTGGAGGGAAATTTGGTTTCAAATTAGAATCATCCCAATTAGACAGAGGCCAAGATACTGGACTGGCTATTGGCAGCACTGCCAAGATCAAGGTTCATGTGCCTGGTTGAGCCATACCTGCTGCAGGGTATGGGGTCTTTCTTCCAATGGGAGGAGTCAGGACAGAGGTGGTAAGTTCTGCAGGGTCAATGCCCCTCTGAGTTGCCTCTAAGGCACATCTCCTAATCAATGGTGGTGAACTTACGGCATGCATGCTGGAGCAGACTATTTGTATCACTGAAATTTCTGAAAAGCTCACCATCATTGTGGACCTGGATAATTCTCCTCAAAACCATTGCTTAAGTGGAATCAGAAATCCATTTCTTTTTGCCAGTTGATGATGTGCAATGATACTCCACTTTGTCACAGACCTGGCCACTCTCTTGGTGCTTCCAGGGAACTGGTACTGAATGCAGACCTGAGGGTCAGGTCACTTGGTGAAGTCTGCCACCTCTCTGGCTTTGTGGCATTCCATTTCCTGGGAAAGCATGCAGCTGCCCTCCTGGTCCTACCAAGGAACCAGTATTGAAGGCACACCTGAGCATCAAGCCTCAGCCAGCCTGGGCATCCTTTTGGAGCCTCCCTCCTCCCCAAGGCTGGCTGAGCTGCCCTCGTAGTCATATGGCACTGCCTTCTCAGGGCCCACAATGATGCAGGTTTACTGCAAACACCAGGGCTCAGGGGCAAGACACCAGGCAACACTTGTCTTTAACCAGAGAATTACAGCCGCTAGGAAGGGGCTGCCTGACCAAGATAAAGCAATTGCCACTGTTCACCAGCCTGTCAGGTTGGCAGGCACGTCCTTTGACAAAAGACAAGGACTGCCCAGGCTGAGACTTGCAACCAGCAACCTGTAATTCTTTCATTTTGCTGTACCAGAGCTGCTGCTGGAAGTGACAGGGTGATTATCATTTACTGTAATGGTATTGTGAGGGGGGAAGACGCCAAGGTTCGGCAGAGGGCATTGCATGTGTCTGTCACCCTTGCTCTGCTGTCTGGAGACACAAAGGTGTAAGGCAAGCATGCAGGGAAGCCTCCTGGAAATCTGGGGACCAGCGAGGTCTCCCTGAATGATTGGAACAGCAGCACAGTGCTGCCTCCTGAACGTGGGCTTGTAGCTGTTCGTAAACACTGGGTCCAGTTCCAAGAGGCACCTCCAAAGAGGAGCAGACAGAGGACCCAAAGAGATGATGCAGGGAACTGACTGTAGAATATCAGGGCAGGAGGTCAGCTGTCCACCCTTCTCTGGAGAAGGGCACTGGTGACTCTGGTCAGTGTGGACAATGCAATTCATCTCGAAGAGCACTCACTGTGGAGCTACCAAGCTCTGATGCTGAGCTTACAGATGTGAGTAAAACACAGTCATCCTCGAGCTCAAATTTAAAACTGACCGTCACATACAGGTGGTCTTTAAATGTTGGGTTTCCATCCACAGTGAAGTTTAGCAAATGCTGTAGATTTTGCTTTTTCTTGGAGATTCCCTGTGTGTATTTGCTGAATAAAGGTAGAGAAATGTTGGTGCAGGGAGACCTGCTTCACTATGTTTGCCACATATTTTCCACATCTGTTTCTTTACTGAGCATGGGGAACCAGAATCCTAAATTAGAAAATGCTGCTTTAGGAGGTTTAACCCATCCTTGTAGACCTCTCCTTATTGAGTTTCTTTTAGCCCTTGCAGAACCTGCGAAGAAAAAAAGCCTGACCAGACTCAACCTCCAGGGAAGGCACTGGCAAGAGCTGACATGGCTCTGGGGTCCACAGATGAACTAAGATTTGAGACAGAACCTTGATCCTACAGGAAGAGGCAGGATTCATGGGCAGAACATGCATGTGAGCATGCCCACACGTGTGTGTTGGTGTAAAGCTATGATCTCCATAGCAGAAACCGATTTGTACCCTATAACCAGGACGTGGTGGAGGGAGAGAGTGAAGCAGGGCATCTCAGAGGAGATGAGTGCCAGGAGTCCTGCCATGCCAGGTCCCAGGCTCCACACTGACTCCACTGCAACTGGTGCAAAGTTTGCTACTACAGGCATCTTTCCTAACAGTGACCCACCTGACAAGGCGCTGAGTGATTTTAGTACATCACTCCACTGAATCCTCATTGTGACCCGAGGGGAAAGTGGTGTTGACATCCTTATGTTGCCCATGGGAAGTCCAAGGCTAGGGGAGGTTGAGTGCCCCGACCCAAGTCAAGTAGGTACTGGCTAGAACCCAGGCATGTGGCCCAAGGTCATCTTCTTCAGTGCTACAAACCTGTTTACCTACACTACAAGCACCAAGCAGTCTCCATGGACGTGGGCTTTCTCCAAAGCAGAGCCAAGCATGAGTCCACACTGGTGTGAAGACAAAGACGGGGCTAAAGAACAAGTGCTTTGATTTCCTGCTCATTTGTTAGACTACAAGCTCTTTCTCTGTGACCGTGGGAATATTCCATGATAACCCTGTGTTGTATCATGTTATCAAGTCTGGAAGAGTAAAGAAGATATTCTCAGTGTATTTTCTGGTGATATTCATCACCCTTAGAAGCCTTATTTTTTTTCTTCCTCTAATCATTTTAATGCATATGTCAGTTACAGGCCATGATGACTTCATTTTTATACTTTCTCTTGTTCAGCTTTGACTTCAATTAAAGGCAGATTAAGCAGGGCATGGACTCAGGCAATTAAGCACTCACTAGATGCTGGCCAAGGGAGGGCCACTATGTCAAGTGTACTTAACCTGAGCTTTGGTGTGGAATTGATGGGGTCAAGGCCTCTTCTCTGCCTTCGGCCACATGGAACTCGCTTAGCACCGCCCAGGGTGAGATCTGGGTCTGGGATCTGCCTCTGTTTTCTTCCTTTTAAAAATTGATGGAGTATACCGGTACATTTTAGAGATACATAATGATCCTATTCATCATAGGGGATTTGTATCTGTATAAGATATAACTTGATGCCTCTGGTTTTCAGCAGAGACCCTCTGGTTGGCCTGACTTCGTAGGTTAGGAAGGCAACCAAGCCGTGCACTAGGGGTGGCCATCAGGTGCACTGGGTCCCTGATTCACCAGTGTGGCTCAGTAGGAGACAGTGCCATATGCTCAGGCGCTATCTTACAAAAGCCTGGGGCAGTGTAAGGGGCCTCATGTGCCAAGAATGCTCTGTTCTTGTCCTGCCACAACTTCAAGGACAAAGAAACAATGTACGTAGATAGAAAATGAGCCTGGAAACATCTGGCTGAGTGGCAACATTGGTGAACGTCACCAACGGATCCAGCTATTGGGACAGGCAGCCTCCTCCTCGTTACCTGATCACTCAGCCCAAAGGGCTGATAGTTTGATTCCAAAGTGGGGGAAAATGCAGATCAGCTTTGATGATCAGAGCAACATGTTAGACAAGGGAAAGGAATCTCAGCTGGCAGCTGAGCCAGATGAGTACCATGTCTCCTTTAAGCTGCAGTAATTTCTGTAAACAAATGTTCCTGCTGGAAACCATGGGCCTCCTGCTCTGATCTCTTACCAGCAGGTCCCTTCAATGAAGCACTGTGGTCGGGCAGGGCATCGTATGCCAAATGATGGCCACACAGTGATGAGATGGGAGGACAAATTTGTCAGATTCAGTTCCAGATGGTGTTTTTATCGATATATGTATGCTCTTTTTTTCATTTTAATTTCCAAAGCAGCACATCCACCTTGCAATAACAGGTACAAGAGTGTGGCTTTCCCGATGGCCATCCCTAGTCCCAGCCCCTTCTCTCCTTCCCCAGATTTAACCACCATTACCAGTGGGAAGTTCACGTCTTTAGACTTTCTTGTATGCCGTTATTTTTTTTATTTTAAAAAGAATAAAAATAAGAAAAAAACAATATAGAATTTCAAAACAAGATAATAGGAAATTAATAGTCATTATATTACATATTATGATCTTCACAGTAGCTATTCAGATTACCAAATATAAAGATGCAAAATTGATCAAACAACTAAGTATTAACTGTCCCTTTTAATAAACCAATAGAAATTAGTAATACAATTATCTTAGCTATTTTATATATATATATATTTTTTTTTCTTTATCTTTCCCTTGCTTCTTTCTTTCTCTTTCCTTTCCCCTATCCTGGTTGTTCTTTTTTCTTGAGCAGTTTCTTTCCTTTTCACTGTATCTACTGTACTTTTTGGATCTTATTTACTCTTTCAGTTTCTTACAGTAGGGAGACAATATGATGTTCACACATGTGAGTCTGATTTATTTCACTTATGAGTATGGTCTCTAGTTGCATCCATTTATGTAAAAAAGCCTCAATTTTATCTTTCTTTATAGCTGAGTAATACCCCCCTGTATAAAAATACCACATCTTTTTAATCCCTTCCTCAGTTGATGGCCATTTGGGTTGTTTCAAAGACTTTGTTATGGTAAATTGTGCTGCTATAAATGTGGGTGCACATATATTGCTGTGGTATGATGTTTTAAATTTTATTGAGTTATGGACATAATCTGCACCTGCAAAACATAGGCATATGGCAGAATTTTCTTTGCAAGCAGGTTCACAAAGATGATACCATCCATATGGATAACATTCTTAGCAACATTTCTTAGCAACAGATCCTAGAGAATGTTCTGTGTTACAAAACATTAGATCTGCAACATTGTTGAAGTGCTGCAAAATGTTGCACAGTTGGAAGAAGCCCTGCTTTGCTGAGTGCCCTCTTTTGGACAGCTAGGTTCTTTCCCAACTTTTCACCATGACCAATAGCAGCCCCGGAAACTTCCTTGCACAAAGCCCTTGTTGGCATGTGTATTTGACGCCAAGGAGTTGAAGGCATTATCTTTACTAATTGCTGATTAGTTGCATTCAGGAGTCACAGTGTTCCCATTCATATCGGCGCTGTGTGTGCAGAACCCATGCTCTGATATCCTCACCAATAGCCCGTGGGGCTTCGGGCAATGAGCTCCTGTTTATGCACCTCCTGCTCCCCCGTGAAGAAGGCCGACTTCGTCGCCCTCATCTGAGCATCTGAAGTCCCTGAGGGAGTGTGGCTATTCCATCCTAGATGCTTGACTCATATGTTCTTTAAGTGGAATCACTTTGCTCTTTGGGGACTCCCGTCCTTTCCCTCTCACACTGGCTCACCCGATAACTATCTTGTCCAGACCCCAGGCTGAACTTTCTCTGAACCCCAGGGTGGGGGTGTGTTGTTCTGTGCATTGGCAGTTTCTCTTGCAGTGCCTTGGATGTGTTTTCTTGTCTCTCCTTGTTTCTGTATTCGCCTGTCCTCCTGAGATCAAGCCAGGACACCAGGGACTGTGGCTCTGTGGCTTGGGGTGTGTTACCCCCACCACAACCCCAGCACACAGAGTAGGTGTCCCATAAGAGGTTTCCAGATGGAGGCCATTGTCACAGAGCCACATCCACATGGAGTGGATGTGCAAATAAACAGCAATCAGCAGAAAGAAAAAATTAAGCTGTCATTCTGCTGAGCAGCAGAGATTTCATCTTATTCCGGGTCTTTTAATGTGACGGAGTGGGGACAGGAAGCTAAAACGCAGCAGAGCTTGGGAAATGCATCATCTTTTTCCTCTGGAAAGTGATTGGCACGTTGTTGCATCACCAGTGCCCCTTGGTAACCATCTCCTGCCCTCCCATCCCGCCCTGCAGGGACCACTGTGATGCGGATGACAGCCTTCGATGCGGATGACTCGGCCACCGACAATGCCCTCCTGCGGTATAATATCCGTCAGCAGACGCCTGACAAGCCGTCTCCCAACATGTTCTACATCGATCCCGAGAAAGGAGATATTGTCACTGTGGTGTCTCCCGCGCTGCTGGACCGGGAGGTGAGCTGAGTGGAATGTTTTCTTTTTCCTGAGAATAGAATACGGTCTCGCACAAGAGAAATTGGGGAGACAGCGGTGCTTTCTGTGGTAAAGGCACAAATGAGACGTTGCACATTGTCAGGTGGGGAAAACCTGCACACGGAAACAGGATGTGATGTGACCAGGAAAACACCAAAGGCCCTGCCCCTCACAGCTACTTGGATTCTTCATTCCTCTCCAGCCTCTGCTTCAGGGCCTGTAATTCTGGATCCTACAGAAAGGGAAAGAGGAAAAGAGGAAGGGATGGAGCAACTCTGTTCAAGGTCATTGAGGCTGACCTTGGTGCCAAGTCCCCCTTTCTGCTGTAGGCATCCCTGGGTTCCCCCGTATCCTTCTCTGCACCTTGTACCCTTGCCTCACAGGCCCTCTATGAAACCTCACCCATGCCCAGGTCACCTGTCACAGTAAGTGTTCCTGGACCAGTCAGGCCATGGGCCAGCTCCTGGCCTTTGTCCACAGTTTTAAAGGTTTTAGAATCTATGATTATACAAGAATATTTAGATTTCATGTTTCTTTTTTAAAATTCTTATTTCCAGATATTTTGAAGTTCAAAACTCAGGGCCCAATTTTCATGCAACATAATCAGTCACATGAGATGCAATGGTCACACGGGGCTGGGTGTCAGCTGTCCTGTTGAGACTGATCATGTGCCCCCATCCCTGTTTAAGTTCCACATGAATGTGCCCCTGGCCCTGACCTTTCCTGAGCTCAAGGTCTACCCATAGCTCGCATCAGGCACCTCAGCAGGAAGCCCTGCTGGCCTTGCAGATGCAGCAGACCTAAAGCAACTCGGGTTCCCTTCCATCCTCACCTCCCTCCTTCACACCCTAGATCTGCTCCCCTTCTGCCATTCACGGGCCTCACTTTGGTCCCCAGCCTTGGCACTGGTAGTCGCCCTCAGCCTCCCTTGGCACACTGGCCCTGTAGTAACCCATGCGCTCCCTTAACGGGCTGTGTGCAATTCCCCCTCTGTTTTGGGTGGGATGAATCCATGCATCTGTGTATCTTTTAACTCCTGTTCTCGGCCTTTCTGTGCTGAGCTTCTCACAGGATTCTGGATTAGACCACGGCACTCTAAGAAGCCACCACATCCTCAGTCCTCAGGGTCTTGTTTGTCCCCGATTCCCTGACTACCTGTACCTGTGGCCATCATTACTTCACATTGCATGCTTTAAAGAGTATCCCCTTTCTCTTGGGCTAGATCTATATTATCCAGTACATAATAATTGGTCATATTATTATTATGTTGGTCATATTATTTTATATTGGAATATAAAAGTTTAATTTATAGTCACTGAAATTAAAATGTACAAATCCATTCTTCCATCACACCCGCCCTGTATCGAGTGTCCAGTAGTCATTACTGGCTAGTGGCAGCTGTGGTGGACAACAGAGACAGAGCATTTGACCACTGCAGAAAGTCCTGTGGCAGTGCTGGCCTGAGTGATGAGCGTGTTTGTATCCCGCTGCCTACCACTGCTTGAGCATCTCTTAATTATGTCTGTTAGCAAAGAGGAAGAAAAGCAGGAATACCTTGGAAATGACCTCAAGATTTTACACTTGAGGAGTAATAAACAGTACATAGACATGGAAAATTATCAGAAGGGAGAGAGAAAAAATTTACACTACATTGTGGTTGTCACTTGGAAAATATAATTGTCCCTAGTTCTAAACAGAACAGTATTGAGCTTTGTTCCTTCATTTTGTCCCTATTTTAGGACTGCCATGTTTTCTTTGGAGGTTAAGGGATGATTTCCAGTGCCATCCATTTCCTCTGTCCAATACACTTTTCCACACACATGCACACTGCAATAAACACACCAACTTCCTATAACCCCCACCCCCGGGGCCGCAAGTTCTTCCCTCAGGGAAGAGCACATGCTACGACTTCTCCACAGCAGCTCCTCTGTGTTCCGACAACAAATCTTTTCAACTTATAAACCAAATTGGGAATATAGGGTATTATTCCACATTGTAAGTTTACTTGGGGAACAAGAGTATTTCCAGCTCATGGTTTTCTCATCTGAGCTTCAGTGAAGTTATAATAAGTGTGTCATTATGGGAGCTGAATTAAGCATTTCCAAACCCAACACATAAACAACCTGCAAGAAAAGATAAACGCAATTTAACTGAAATGGGAAAATCAATGGAAATGAATGAAAAGTGTCACTTTTCAGCAAGGGTTTCCAGAGTTCAGTGCTGATCCAGGCAGCACTGGCACAGCCTGCAGGAGAGAGATGTCGCAAGTTATGCAGGCTGGCTGTTCAGGAGCGCTGTGCTGAGCTGCAGAAACGTGACTTTAAAGGGGCAAAACGTGTGCACTGTGTTTCCCATCACGCTGCTCTGTCTTCAGTGCCTTCCTCTCCCTGCGCCCCAGCTCCTCTTCACGGATCTCACACATGCTGCCGGTGTCTCCGGCAGAATTGCGGGACTTACTTCCCACTGTTATTTCAGGAGAGCTGCTGACAGGTGGCTTGTCCTAAGTGTGGCTCTAAAGGTCATTCTGGGCTGACTGGGGCACTCAGGACAGAGTTACACACCCTTTATTTGTAGGAAAGTATTTTATTTGGGCCCCTAAGAGCTTTAGTGCGATTCATATTGATTTTGAGCTTGGCTGTCCTATCCTCTCAGTGTCTCAAAGGGCATGCGCGGGCCTTGGCTGTGGCAAGTGTAGACAAGCAAGTCAAGACTCTGTGAGAGCAGGGCCTTCTATCTGTGCAAACACGTTGCTCAGGCACCCAGCGCTGCCTCAGCGAGGGAACAAAACCAGCATGTGTGCCCCACTTGGTGGGAGCCCGTAGTTTATGGCAGCTCAGTTGATAACGAGATGGAACTTTCATTTTGATTTTCCAGGCGGAACATTGCCTTTCATGAGTCCCTGTCCCAGGGGACTAGGCAGAAGGGTTCACTCAGGGGACCAAGCTGACACAGACATGGGGTGGCGGTGGGCACTGAGCACATGCTCTGAACCAGGCCATTCAGCATCCTGTCTTCCACATCGTTGTGTCACAGAGCGTGTTGTGACTGAGGCACGGTGGTGGAGAGTCATCTTCAACACATTGCCAGCTAGGTCACCGTCCTTTCTTCTTCCCACCTGGGGCAAACAGAGGCAGATGCCTTCATCTGATCTGCTCTTTGCCTTGCCCCGAGGTTCAGGCAGGAGGAGATTCTGTTCAGCCTAACCCCTGACATATTCCCAGTCCCTACCATGTTAGAGATGCCTGAGAAGCTATTTGTTGAGAGACAAAAGGAAAGACGGAAGTGAGAGGTGAAACTTGAGGCTGAGCTACAAGCTCAGTTGAGGTGCCTGCTGGTCTTCCTTCCTGTCAGAAGCATGGCATTACAGACATCAGGTTTCCCTGCAAGCCTGGGGCATTCTCTGTGACAGGCACACCCTTGTACTTTCTCTGAACCACACTGGAACAGGCCTTACCTGAAGTATGGAACCTTGGATCTTTGTCCCAACTATGTATTGCCATTGCTGCATATAGTATAGTGCCAGATACCTAAGAGGCATTTGTTGAGACTTGAGATTTGTTGAGTGCGTGGATGGATGGATGTTATGTTTTCAGTTTGTATTATCTCTGAGCCTACTACAGATTCTGTATTCTAGCAGATTCTGTGTTCTGTGATATAAACAGAGGAAATTATTTTGTGAGCTTAGTCTCACTCTTATGTGATCATCCATTAATTTAAATTACTTGCCTAATACCTACCTAGTGCCAGGCATTATGCTAGCCTCTAAGAAGCAGTGCATCAGTCCACCTGGTGAATAGGATGCTGATGCGGGTCTGTGCCTCTTGCTTGAATATTTGAGAAAATATTTGGAGAAAATAACAGCCATGTATCCTACTCAATGAAATTGGGTTCACTCGGGGCACTGTTTTATTCTTTTCTATAGCCATACTTAGCCACTCCATTCTGGCAGCTATGTGTTTTTCAGCTATGTCTGGCTGTGCTACAAAATGAAATCAGATAAAGGTCTCTAACGTTTGACAAATGGTTTCTTTAGTTGATCGTCTTGGCTGCTAGACTGAAATTCATCAGCAGAGATCTGCCAGCTTTTCTGAACCCAACCACAATTTGCAACTACTCAGAGTAGCTAATGGTCAGAATATTTTTGCAAATGGAGATAGTTTCCAAAAGAGGCCCTTAAAAAGTGATCCTCACATTTGCATTGTGAAAGTACCGTTTGTCTTTTTAAGGAGTGTGAGCTGAGCACTTTCCTGTCTTCGTTTGAATTTTCCTTTATCTTATTATGTACCATCTCCCAGATAATCTCAGGAAGGTGGTAGCTGGCTCATAAAAATGTACGTACAGTAAAAGATACCAGGGGTGGGAATGCCATTTATTTTCTATCTTTAGCTAATAAGGATTTCCTGAAACTTTATAGTGCCCAAGTTTTAGGTCAGAAGTGAAAACGAGAGAATTTTCATTTTTCATTGTATAGCAGTGTCATATTTTTACTCTATTTTTTTAAGATTTATTCTTAGATTCATGTCCATTTATTTGCCATGAGATATTCAGGAGTCCTTGAATATGTCACAGAAGAAATGGAAGAATATTAAGGGAACAATCCATGCAAAGGAGCCAGTGAATTCATATGTACAGTTGCAAGTCAGAAGATAATTCTGGTTTGGTCAAAATGATCCAAGTTAAAGGGATGTCACGTAAGGTGCATCTCCGAAAACATACTGAAGAAACTGTGAAAATTATGTAAAGTCAAGTTGCCTGAAAAAAACAGATAACATATTCCCCTTGTTCCTTGAATAAAAATTAGAAGCAGAAGTCATATTCTTAGGAAAATAAATGTTTTGAGGCCGCTCTAGTCTAATGCTAATACATTTCTCATTATCATCATGTTTAAAACATTGGCAATAATTACACACAATTCAATCATGCTGTCAGGAACATTCTCTTTCTTTGTTTTGGTGGGTGGGACCAGAATTAGATAGTAGCATCCTCCCCATTTCTGCAAGCTATTTACTCATAAATATTTTTGTTGGGATAATTTCCTCCATTTTTCGTATCATTTACTGCTGAGAAAATAGAGGAGAAAATGTAGATGTAAATAAACTGTCTTATTTTAAAAATAACACATTATCCTTACAAATGAAACACAGATGCCTAACACCCCTATGCAGTTACACTTGTTCTGCGGTGTCAGCAGACACAACAGAGTGGGACATTCCAGAGGCAGATGCTAAGCCCTGTGTCGGAAATCAGTTGCAGGGGTGTGGGGCTTTCACTGATGGCAGGCGTGGTAGAAAGAGAGGGTGGGTCTTAGGTTGTGGCCTCTGCCACGTCTGCACTTGGGATAGATCCTTGGAGACCTCTGTGGGTCTTGGGTCCCCAGTGGCAACTCTAACCATTTTCCCCATGGCTCTGAGGTTGGTTCATCAATTGGTGGCTAGGCTATGTCTAATCACCTGGTGTGACCTCAGCTTCGCTGAAACCTGAGGTAGGAGCCAAGTCTCTGTTCACAGCATCTTGTTGCCCTTTATCAGCCGTAAGACTCTGGAAAAGTCACTTAGCCTAAGTCCCAGTTTTCTTCCCCTGCCAGAAGAGGATAATCTGTCCCTTCTTCATAGGTGTATTGGCAAGACTGTGTCCAGCATTGGTGTTATGTTTAACTTGCCCCCTACTCCGGCGCCCTGTAAACATGAGCTGAGGTCAAGATCAGCATTTCCACAGCTTGACCATGACATTGGAGCAGCAAAGACTCGATGCACCCCTTGATGGACAGGGAGTACCTGGGGGCCTTGCCCTTGCAGCAGGGAGTGTGGCAACCCTCCAAGCTGGGTGGAACACCAGCATAACTCAGCTCCCAGAGCTCAGGGCCACCTGGTGTGAGGGTATAGCAAACCACACACACACACACACACACACACACACACACACACACAGATGCACTATTCAGACTGAGCAAGGAGGATGTGCAGAGAGCTGAAGGAGAGATGCTGCAGGAAGTGCATGATGGGGAGAGGAATTGCCTGAGTGAAGACTGAGAAGTGAGGGTGTGATGTGGAAGGAGAGCAGAAAGGACCAAGGGTGCACACAAGATAGTCAGGCCTTCTGATGTCACCCTAAGGAGAATGGATACAGCCTACCATAAAGAGAAACCCAGTCATGGTTTATACCAAGATGCCCCTCTAGATGCTCCTCAAAGCTTCAACATCATAGGCGGGGCTGTGGGAGGTGGATCATGGGGGCGTGATACTCACCAGTGAATTGGTCCACTGATGGGTTTATAGCTGAATGTGACTTGGGAGGTAAAGCCTGGTTGGAAGAGCTCACTGGGGTGCAGCCTAGAAGGACATATCTCCCTGTCTCCTCCCTTGATCTCTCGCTCCTTCTCGCCACCATGCCATGAGCTGCTGCTTTTCTGAAATGCTGCTCTGCCCTACCACCCTGCCTTGGAGCCCGCTGACTATGGACTGAACATCTACATACTGCGAGCCGAAATAAACCTCTTCCTTTAATTTGCGGGTGTCAAGTATTGTGTCCCAGGGACAAGAAAGTAACTAAGACACCAGCAGCCACTGTTTAACCTTTAAACACAGCCCCCGGAAACACAGGGTAACAGAGATGTGACCTGGGAAGGAAGCTGCATAGGCTGATGGGAACGTGTGAGGACCACAAAGTGGTATTTAGAGGCTGGCCTGGCCTGCTTGGTGACTGTCAAGCTGGTTCTCAAAGACACTGATCCGGGGCAGAGATGAGGAGCCAGTGCTCAAATCTAAATTTCTCCACTTGTAGGATTAATAAACAACCTTCTCTGTTTCCTCTATCATGTGCCTCTTAAAATGCTAGACAATCAGTGTCATTTGGCACAGGTTGATTCAAAAGACACTTAACTTTGTCATTAAGTGAGATTCATCTTTTTGGATTTGACAAATGTTTAATTTTCTAAGCTTTCTCTCATTTTCCCTTTTTATTTTTGGTTTTTATGTGGTAAAAATAACAAAATGGAGAGTGATGAAGAATTTAGAGTACTTCTGTTTTTCTGTCATCTTAAATTTCTCCATCTCATTTTATGTGAAGTGCACTAAAAACTAAAGAACTTTTTTCTTTCCTGGAAGAAGATTTTTTTTCTTTTAGAGAACAATTTTCCCTCTTTATTAGCCAAGAAATATGATTAATGCAGGTTTTGCTTCATCAAGATTTTCCAGTTATTGAACTTGTATCATTCTAAACCCCATCTCTGTTAATAGTCCTGGTTGGAGAGGTACCCTCCAAGTTACAAATAATTTTTAGCTGAGTTCTGGCTTCAAACAAGAGCAGAAAAATGGGAAAAGGCTTTACTCCTGCCATATTGAGAATAGCCGTCATCAAAGGGAAGAGTCGGTGAGCGTCCCGGAAGTGGCTGTTTCACACTTGCCTTCTATGAGTTTGGCTCCCAGCCAGGACCTGGGTCATTATAATAGCTGTCATTGGTTTTCAGCATAGGGCCACTTAGGGAAAGGTGACCAGAAGCCATCATTTTAGATTGAGGCAAACTAGATATAGACCTTCAAGACTTTTTGACATCTCAAAATGCCTGGGATCCACACTGCTTCTGTATTTTTGTTTTAAAGGGCATCTCATTTGCTTATAAGTATCCTTGGGATAAATTGTTGGTCATACTACTCATGAGAACGTTTTGGGTTCTAAAAGCCAAGATTTTTAGATATATGGCGTGAAGATGTCACCTTAACACTGCAGAGGACTACAAGTTATAGGATCATCTGTTAGATTGGGAGTGGTCACACATTTTCCTTAAGGGTCAGAGAGTAAATCTGTTAGGTCCAAGTGTAAAGGAGCAAATTGCAAATATTATGTAGGTGCTTATATTACTAAGGTAGCTACTTTTTAAAAAATACAAAACATTTTTAATTCATCAAAAAATACAGAAGGGTGGATGTGGCCCCATAATTGGTATACTCTGACCTATGAGATCAGCTGTCAGGATGGCTGAGGAGAACCAATCCAGGTATTGATTCTCCTGTGTCTTCACATGTCTGTGTCTGAGGTCCTCTCCCCACATATGAAATCACTTGTGTTAATCATTACCTTGACATATGATTATAGGGACAAGAACTACATCATGGATGATGGATCTGATTTCATTTTTTTTCTGGCTGTACAGCCATTTCCCTCATAATTAAGAAGCATATTAACCTCAGGTAATTCATTTGTAACTCAAAATTTGATTGCAATAATTAATTAGGTCAACCTAAAGATAGTAAAATAGAAAGTGCTCTCCAGACCTGGAGATGTTTCTGTTGTCTGATCCCCAGTAGAAGAGAGACTATGGTGTGGTGGCCTCGAGGTGGGCACAGAAGACTTCCCAGATGAGGGCCTCTCTCCGAGCAGAACCCAGGTGAGCCTGTTCACACCAGCACAGGGCAGGGTCAGGGGAGCCAGTGTTTCACACCATCCTCTTCAAACTTTGCAGGAATCTCGAGGGAATGCTGAGATTTCTCTAGAGTCACCTGAAGACAGAAAAGAGACACCTTGGCCAGCTTTGGTACATATGGTGACTTCTCAGACCTCTCACTTTCCTTTTTGTCATTCCCAAACTTGACACTGGGTCTATGATAACGAATAAACTGCAGTGAAGTTGTTGAGCATCTCTGACATGGCCTCATAGGTCAGGCACTATAAGTACTGGATACTGAATTGAGCCTTGCTAGCAGGGTATGAGGTTGGTAAAGTACTCCTAGCCCTACAGGTAGAGAATCAGTGTCACTGAGATCTGAACCTATACCCACCTGCCTCCAAAGCCCATAGATTTCTTTCTCTCACACTTTAAATCAGTGTTATCAATATTTATTTGGGAGATGTCAGATGAAGTAGATACTGGGCCTACTTTTCAACAGAGAAAGCAACAGACAAAGTTTGAAGTTTTGGTGCAACTTTTGCTCTGATCAGACTGTGGGCTTTAATGCCCAGGATCATATGGACCAGTGGCCTCCTTCCAGTCACTAAGCACATTCCAGGTTGCTGAGCCCAAGTGGCTCCTACGATTCCATTAGAGGCAGCTTTGCAAAAAGGCCTTCTACTGAGCAAGAGTGGAAATGCAAGTCAGCAGTACATATTTGTTGGCTGTTTTGGCAACAAGAATCAAAAGGCGTTAAAAAGTGCTCCTGATGTTCTTTAACTCAGCAATTCCACGTAACCAAATACAGCACATGGACAAACATCTAGCAACAGGATTATTGTGTAGAGAACCCAACCAAAGGTCCAACCACTGGGACTTGTTCCTTGAATTATGCTATATCCCTGCATTTGAGTTCCAACAGATCATGTATAATGATTTGGCCAAAGAATACTTAATAATATGGAAAGATGTACGGTCTTCCCCCAATAGCCAAAGGAGACTAATTCCAAGACACCCACACAAACATCAAAATCCTTGGAAATTTGAAGATTTCCATATAAAATGTCATAGTATATAACCTATACTCTTCCTCCTATGTATTTTAATTCATCTCTAGACTGTGTATAATACCTAACATGATGCAAATGTTATGTAAATTGTTGTTATCCTGAATTGTTCAGAGAATAATGTAAGAGAAAATGATTTCAGTACAACAGCAATTTTTTTTTTTAAATTTGTTTGATCCTTTGCTGGTTGAATCTATGGATGCCAGACCCACAGATACAGAGATTGCAATGTATTAACAAGCGGTTTGCAAAATCCCACAGAAGCCATGATGCTTCTTTGTTTATGGACCAGTATGTACACCATCATGATCCAAGGTATAAAAGGATGTGCAGGATGTGTTAGAAGTGGTCTTCCCAGGACTTCAGGTGACTTGGGCTTTCCTACAGTGCCATGTGTAAGACAAGAGTTTTCAGACTGACATCACTTGAGCCTGAACTTTGTTTCACTCTTACCAGCTGTGAGGCAGTTGGAATGTGGGCGACTTGAACAACCAGTAGCCATAATTACGATCTGCGTGTTATTAAACAGTCCTCTGCTGCACTGTTGTTAACACTCCCAGCCAATTCCATTACCATAATATAGAGAAAGAATTCAATATGGTTAGAACTGTGCCTTGGATTCTTCACTGTATAAACTGGGAATCATAATGCTGCCTCTCATGAGGCCTGTGAAGATTAAATGAACTGCTACAAACACATGCTTAAAGTCACAGGCAAATGCTAGCTGGTGTTCTCTCCATTCTCTAGTTTGGGTTCAGTGACCACATGTTACTGTTGAAATAAAAATACAGTTCCGTTAACTGCTTCTGAAAGCAAGGTTTTTGGGGTTCTGAGCAGGAGGTTGATGGTTAGGAGACCGGGCCGTGATGGGTGGGTGGCAGCTCCATCATCTCTGAGGTAGTTTGAACTGTTGGCAAAACAGTGAGATTCTCTCCAGGTGCCGTGGCCTCCACAGTATTGCTAAGATCACAGGCAAAAGTTCCCAAAGTCAGGAGAAGATGCTTGTAAAGCTGTCTTCAGGTAAATCCTGTCAAAGTACCCACAACTGAAGCAATAAGCATCCTCCTTTCTCTAAGTGACACCATGATGCCAGGGGATTTCCTCAGCTAAATGGGATTATCAAGAGCACACAGTGACCAGCTGCCAACCCCTCCCTCACAGGCTGAGTGGTGAGTGCACACGATGTGGCTGCGTCTCCGTGCTTTGAAGACAGCGGGGGGAAAAGCAAGTTATTTTGACCTCTGCAAAGAACAGCTGTAAAAATGACTGTTGAAATTCAGTGGATGGTATCTCTATTCATGGACCTCTGAAGTGGGAACCAGAATTAAGTTTCTTTAGATATTTTCTCACCTATCTTTCCTGAATTGTTTTGTGGGTTGTTTTCTCCACAGAAGATTCTAGTTTTTTGTCCCTTCGGACTCTGGCTTTCTGAGATAGGAAGAAGCGAGAGACTTGTCCATTCTTACTTTGTCTTAGTGTTGCAATGTCCTCGTGTAGTGGGTGGCACTTGTCACACTTGGCACTGGACAGCCTCAGCTGGAAACATGAATGAGAGCCCTCGCGTTTGCAGACAGGCTTTAAATGAGCCTCATCATGCCGGCAGGAGCTCTGGGTGGGTGGGACTGCCGTGAGGAGGCTTTGGAGTCTAGTGAAATAGTGGTCAAGAGATGACGTGCCTGGCCTGAGTCCTAGCTGGAGAGCCAGAGGGGCTGGGTCTGGCCTCAACACTTCTACCCTGCCTCCTCTCCCAGACTGATAAAGAAAAGCCTGCACTATTTTAGTGGAGAAATCTTGACAGGTGTGTAAAGGACAAATATATCTTTTCAAGCTTATTTCAGGGATGCCTATTCTTTGCTCTGTGATTGTTTATGTACTGGGGAGGTGTGGTCCGTCTTCCTGCTGCCGAGGCAAAGTGCCTGATACCCACAACATGAAGGAGAAGGAGAGAGCTGATCTGCCTCCTGGTTTAGGGGATTCAGTCCAGAGTTGGCTGGCACTGACCCAGGAACATCATGTTTGAAGGGTGCGGTGGAGCTGGGAAGCAGAGGAAAAGAGCGGCACCAGAGAGGGAGGGGTGAGGCCAGATACAGCACTCAGGGTCATGGCCCACCCAGACACATCCAGAAGCGCACTCTGTCAATGCTCTGGGTGGCTTCCAAGCCAAGCAAGCAGACACCATCACACTTATCTATCACAGGAGGCCTACTTCAGTTTCCCTCAGCTCTCTCCCTATCTAGCCCACATGGCACAGTGCCCTAGAGCATGGATTCGGGGATTTCAGAGCTGTGACAAGGAATCCAACCAGGTTCTGTGCTTCATTAGCTCTGTGTCCCGAGCAAGTCACTTTACCTGGGCTTTGGTTTCTTTGGCTATAAAATGGAGCCTGTCACATGACCTGCTGAAGGCAGAACAATGACTCCCAAACATGTCTCATCCTGATCCCCAGAACCTATAAATACAGGCATTTACAGGGCAAGTGGGACTCGATATGATTAAGCCAATCATGCTGAGATTCCCAGATTACAGGATCCTGGACTATCCAGTTGGGCCTGACGTAATCACGGGGTCCTCATGAGGCAGAGGAAGGATTGGCTGATTCAGAAAGAGATTTGAGATGCTGCACCACTAGCTTTGAAGATGGAGAAAGGGCTGATGGCCCGAGGAGCGTAGACAGTCTCTAGCAGCTGGGAGTGGTGGGAGATAAATTCCCGCAGCATCCCCAGAACTAATGCAGCTCTGTGGACATGTTGCTAGCCCCGGGCGATCCCCTTAGGTTTCTGACCTCCAGAACTGTAAAATGATAAATGATGTTGTCTTCAAGTCACTAAGTACAAAGCTGTAGGGAACTGACACCGCCTGCTTTGAGTGGTCAGAGTAGGACAATGACAAGTCCCCCTCCCAGCCCAGGAGCCATCTGCCTAGTAGGAGGCAAGGAGAGCTAGCTGGGAGCTGCCACTCCCCCTGGCTGAGCACTTCACCCTTTTCTGGTGGCAGGGGCCAGGGGTACAGAAGGAGCAGAGCAGGCCCAGGCTCCCGCTTCTCTGAGTGGCAGGCCTAGTGCCTGGGTAGAGTGATGCATCTAGGCTGGCTTTTAATCCCACTTGCACCCTTAGCAAGGACTTCACAAGCTCAGTACCCTCCACCCAGAAGACTGATGCTGGAGAAGGCAGGTCCCCAGACTCACCCTACTCTTCTCTTCTTAGGGTCTACTATGCATGAAATGTCTTGGAGAGAGTTCTTGAGCCCAAGGCACAGAAAATGTCCAGTTAAGTGAGACAAAAGAGTTAATGCCATCGAAAGACACAACCTGCCCCGTGTTGCCAGTGCTGCAGCTTCCTTGTGGGATTGGAAACCTAAGCAGCAGGGTATTTCTGACCCGGACATAGAGCTCTGGTCCTGGAAAGAGGGGAGCCTTGGGCCCCGTGCCCATCCAGAGTGCCCATCCTCCAGCCAACAGGGTGTGGTGGGAGATGACAGCGGCCTCCACACTGGGCGCCCAGACCGAGCGGCTCGGGCCCTGACAGCAGCTGGGGTCAGAGCAGATAATGAGATTTACCTGGTCTCTGGCGGATGACAAGGGTAGTACCCTCAAAGGATGTTTTTAAAATAACATTTGTTTACAGTGGTATTTTTAAAAATAGGAAACATATTCATACAAGCAAGCAATTAGTGTCCTGCCAAATAAGTCTCACAGTGACATGTGAATGTCATTTTAAAAAAAAGAAAAACCTGTCTCAAATGAAGTACCATGATTTCCTGCTTTAAACACTCCCTTCTCTGTAAACATGACAAAGCAGGAAGGAAAGGAGGGTACAGGCAGTGTTGGGGGCCAGTGCTCAACACAGTCACCCAATGGCAACAAAACCACCTCCACTGCTTCTCACTCCCACAGGAAGGCCAGGGAGGGAGACGTGATGTTATCCGTCCCTGGACTTTGTGCTTGAACTTAGGTGCTCCTGTCTCTGCATCAAATTTAAGCAAGTCTTGGGGCCTTCAGGCCTCAAGCTGCTGCTCTCACTACTCCTGGAGGAAAGAATTTCTTTCCAGTTCTAATGGTTGTGAGGTCTGATCTCTGCTAGGCTGCAACACAGGCTACTCCAACCCACTTTCACCTTGGTGGCCCTGGATGACACTGTGATCCCTAACTTGAGAAGACCCATGAAAATCCACACAAATTCCCCACCCAGGGCCCTTGCAGCCAGGCTAATGACGGTCGATAGGAACTGGCCAATTTTCAAGCACCAAAGGGAACTTACTTGGTAAAACTCTGCCAAAAAAAAGCAACTATTATTGAGGTAAACTCATCTCAGCATACGATGAGGGACACCGGAGAGATCAAGAGCTGCAGATTCAACCTGATTACTTAAGATCACCTCTGTTGCTGGGCATGACAGAGGCATTATTGTAGGACTGTACTCATTCCTGCAACCCTGGTGCTCCCATCTTACCTGGGAGGAAGCTGAGGGTCACAGAGGGCACTGACTGTCCTCAAATTCACAGGATCAGAGAACGGTGTAGAGGCAGAATCCACACCCATCAGTGTGAGCCCAGCAAACAGAATTTGAAATTGTTCCAGAAACAAGGCAGACCCTCAGTCTGTGCAGGATTGGAAAGTCACAGGGCCCAAGGAGAAATCTCTAGTGTCTGGGGCTTTGGCCTCCTTCTCTGGGTCCAGAGTGAGGCTGGTCATAGCAGAGGGCCTCAGAAAGTGTCTCTGGATCCTCTGGAAAGTGTGCAGCCCTTGATCCCTCTTGGAGACCAGTCTACATGAAAGAGACCCAGTGCTAGGGATCCAGTTCTGCTAAGGCTCTGAAATCAGATCCCAGCTGACGGGCTGGCAGGGAGCCAGGCGGGAGCAGGGGCTCCTGTGTCTGCCCCCTTGTCTACACCGCAGTCTGACCCACACTGCCTGACTTGTTCCCCTGCCACTATTTGCCCCGCTCTCCCTGCATTTCAGGGGCATCGCCGCTCCTCCCTTCCCACAGAGGCGATGCCCTCTTACTTTTGCGTGTTATGGAAGCTCGCCACTGAGATGGCCCCAGTGACCCCCATCTCTGCCTCTGTGCTCCAATGTTGTTCTTTTTCACACTGAACAGTGACGACTTGTGTAGCTGATGGGGCATAGGAGAAATGCCGTTGTACGACCTCCAAGGCTGGGTTCTTCTTGTCCTTTCTTGCTGTGGGTGAGCAAACTGCTGTGCTGTGATACACTCGAGGAGCCTTAGGGAAAAACCCATCTGGCAGAAACTGTGGCTGCCTCTCAGCAGGCGGTTCCAGTGTACCCGCAACATGGCAGAGCCATATTGGAAGCAGGTCTCCCACCCCTAGTAAGAATTTAAGGTAATGACAGTTTTGCCCGCATCTTGACTGCTAGCTCATGACTGACTGGAGCCAGAACCACACGGCTAAGCAGTTCTAAATCTCCAGCCCTAGAAACTATTTGCAATCATCAATGTTTATTCTTCTTTAAGGCACAAAATGCAGCTAATGCATCATACAGAAGTAGAAAACTCCTATGTACGTGCTGTTCTCTCTGCTAAAGTGGCTGCTCGTGCCTCTGTTGCCCTTCCTTCCAAAATTTCCTTCCTTCGGATACCTCATACCTCCTCCTTTGGGCAACTTTCCAGTCTCTTTTGGATGAATCCATACCTCCCTCTTCATTTTCTCACCTAATTGTTTATCATCCTGTTCATGCAGCTGTCCCAAGGAAAATGAATGTTTTGATTCTAGTCTCGTTCTTCTGCCAACTCAGGGCTTCTTGAGAAAGTTTGCAATGTTCTCCTCTGTCAAGAGGTATTATTTCTAACAGGGCTCAGGAGATGGTTGAGCACATGAAGACTATGTGTTAGAACCGAGGCAAGTTGAAGCCAGGGATACTTTCAAAGTGTACTTGACTAGAAAGCCTGAGTCCTTGGAAGGGATTTAGAAGCAGCTTAACCAGCACATGTCATAATCCCAATCTTACAGTGGAATAATGATAACTTCTTCTTGTTTGGAAGGCAACCAGAGAACCAAGAGAGTTGAAATGCTTCCGGGGCTAGCCTGTACATATTCCAGGTCACCAGACTGTGGGAGGGGCTCCCTGAACTGCCAGGTCTTTTCTAGTAGCACAAATTCCAACATCTTCATTTTAAAATAAAAACTGACCACCAAGAATCTCATCACTTAATTTTAAAATAATGTATTGCTTAGTAAACACTTAGTAAATACGCTGAGTAAAGATAGCATCACCAGCAATTCCTCCTGGTGTACACTGTCAGTAACTGAGTGTTTTAGGGAGCAGATAGCATAGAAAGTTAAGAAGCAGTCATGCAGCCATGGTCTGCTCTATAGCACAGTCTCAGCTTGTACCCCTGGCCCTGGACCAGGTAACAGAGTGACCACCGGTGGCCCACCTGGATCTGCAATGACTGACCACTCCCACACAGCATGGGTTCCCTGAGCTCTGCAGCTGCCAGCCTGGGGTTTCCTCTGACCCCAGGAGCCTGCTCTGTGTGTACAGGGAGTTCAGGCTCCCAGAGCCACCACCAGCCTTCAAGAGGCAAGGGTTGGTAGACTAATGTCCCCTCCTTCCCTCTGAATAGGACGACTGTGAGATGTGTCCTCCCAGAAGACCCCAGTGGGAGCAGGCTCAAGTCCACAGCCACAGCGGCTCACTGATGCTCGAGTACTGCCTCCTTCTCACTGTCTTTTCACTTTTCCACTGTCCTGCTCCTCGGGCCCATGTCCTGAGTGAGCTGTTTGCATCCACATCCTTGTCTGGGGTCTGCTTCGGGGAGAAAAAAATGAATGAGGAGACCTGGCTGGATCTGGTCTTCTCACCTGGTTTCATTTGAAGATGTCACAGGCACAAAGGACCATGCACAGAAGGAGTGTGAAATCCAGCTAATCTGTGTGTGTTTGTACTTTGTAAAGTGGAGATCTTAAAATAAAGTGTGTATAGGCCGTCACAGCTCTGTGCACGGTGGAGTGTGGGCTTACCTGTGTCCAGGAGGCATCCGCGTGGCACGCACTCTTCACAAATAAGGCCTTATTTATAAAAGCAGCTTTAGCTCTTGGGCTGTAGTCTGCTGACCCATGGCTTCGAGAATGGGAAGGTTTGTAGAAAAGAGGGAGAAAAACACACAAAGAGCAGAAAATCAAAGGGAATAAAACCAGCCTGATTTAACAAAAAGTTTCTTTTTTCTTTGGGTGGTAATAAATAATGCTGTACCGGAAACTAACTTTTATTAACAACTTACCATAAGCCAGACACTGAGCTAAACATTTTCCATGGATTGTCCTCTCTCTCTCTCCCTCTCTCTCTCTCTCCCTCTCTCTCTCCTCCCCCTGGGTTTGTGGATGGGGGAAAGGACTCATGTTCTTCTTGATACACAGAAGGACAGGAAGCTAAGGTAGAGAGGAAAACGTGGTGGAGGTCACAGGGCTGGTAGATGACCAGGCAGCAGGACCTTGGACAGAGGACATAGAGCCTGGGATGGCAGCACATGCCCTCTGTGTCCTTAATGCCACTTGCACAGATTTTTCCCAAAATGGGTTGGTTTTGTTTTATAAGTGGGGTTGGATTTCTTGACTCATCCCAGGAACCCTCTGGATGGATGGCTGAGTTATGTCTTATGGGTTTCTCCTGGGGCTATTTTGTAAGAAATAAAAGAAAAAGAGTGAGATATTTAAATTCTTCAGGGATATTGGTTTAGAGCAGATAAAGTGAAGAACATTTTTTATTCATATTAGAAGTGAGAGTCTGTTGTGTGTAATTTTTTGCTCAGTGAAATGGAGGGAACACAACACCGATCTTAGAATGTGAAATATGAATTTAGATGACATTTTGAGAGAGCTGATAAACACCCCATTCCACAATTGGACTTAACTTGCCTGTGAAAATCCTTCTGCAGCCCCTAAATGATATGGTACAATTTGAAATTATAGAGATAAGCAGTCCAAGTCTAATGGAATATTAAAAATACACAACACACCAATGAAAGAATAATTTTCTTTTGCAAAAGTTTCCATTTCTCAAAAATGCCATCAAGAAATTAGAGCTATCTGGACAGCTGCCAGTGACCCTTGGAAGAAGGAAGGGTTGGGCTTGTGTGGGGACCTGCATTCTTCCTGCGTGTGTGTATAGGTGTGTTCATGGTCTTAGAAAAGACGAGCACAGAGAGCTGTCCTAACAATAACATGTTTTTTAAAGGCTTTTCACATCATCAATAATAGAGCTCACTGTTTCCCAGGGCTTGAAATTTCATGTAAAAGTCCCACTCAAAAACTGGGGGAACAGAGAGATCACCAAGCTCTTATTGTACCAAAGGAGGACCTTTGAAAACAGAACTGCCAGCATCATCCCCAGCCTTGTCATTCTGAATACCTCCTTCTCTTAAGAGAAAGGACTGTTTGCACACACACACACACACACACACACACACACACTCACACACACTCACACACACACTCACACACACACTCACACACACTCACACTCACACTCACACTCACGGGGAAATAAACAGGTCATAATCTTAGAGTGCTCAAAACTGAGTAACTGTAACCTTATGAACCAGTTCATAACATGCGCCTTTCAGTAAAAGTTCTGATCCACATAAACATCACATAAGTTCATAAAAGATAGTAAGGAAAGAAAGAAAATCACAGTTGTCACAGGAGACCTAATGAACAATAAAAATAAAAAAGTCAAAACAGAAGGAGTGAAAGTATTAGAATGCTTAATAAGAAATAAGCCCAACAGTGACCAAGGACCGAAGCCCTGAGGTCTGTGACTTCCCAGGGGTGGGGGCTGGGCTGCCTGTTTAACCTCTTGGACCCTCAGAGGGGCTCATGAAAGAAGTTTCCCCATGGACCTACTGCCTGGGGAGTGATCTGGGCCCTTGGTGCCCTGAGTAAGTATTAGTCTAAAACACTAGTACTTCTTTTAAAAATGCAGGAAGTTCTTGGGGAGGGAACATATTCTGCATGAGCATTCCTGGGGACATAGATCCCAATGATGGTTCTCCAGTGTGGCCAGAAGCAACTGCACTACCTGAAGACCTGATAGAAAGCTGATTCTCTGGCCTGCCCAGACTTCCTACATCGGAACCTCGGGATGGGGACCTGAGTCTGTATTCTCCGTGAAGCCCTGAGATCATATTGGTCTGTGCTAAAATCTGAGAACCTCTGAGCAGTCCCTGCAGATTTTGCATCCCTGATCCTGAACCATTAGCTAAACCCAGAAAATATTTCACAGATTAAGCAAAAATAAAGAATGAAAGAAAAGCATGAGTCTCTTTGGGCTGAACCTCGTAGTAAGCTCAAGAATTATGCTAGCAAATGATTCAAGAATTATCTTTGAGCTTTTAATGCTTACCAGGACTCTGAGGAAGTGGATTTAGAAACAGAATAGATTGAGCTGGATTAATTTCTTTTCCATGCTCCAGATACTGGAGCAAAATGGTCAGATCTGAATATAATCCCGTTCATACAAGCTCTGACTCAGAGCCTGTCTACTCAATGCCAGTCAGGAAGAATGGCCGCTTAAGACCAGAAATGCTCCCTGCTTAGAAATGTCAGGACACCTGTGGCAGATCCCTGTGTGGATAGTGTTGTGTGCCTGGAAAACTTATCCAAAAGGCACAACTTCTCTGTAAAGAGCACCTTCTGCCAGGTCCCGCACACCCCTTCCCACCAGGCCCTTTCCACACCCCAGACAGGACATAAAGACATAGACAAAAGTTACAGGGAAATGAAAGGCAAAAGAGGTAAGGGAATATTCTGGTCCAAAACCTGTCTCATTTTCCCAAATAGAGACTGTCTTCAAGGTCAAAGGTTTGATGCTGGAAAATGAAAGAGATGACCATGCAGTGAAAATACCTCAAGCGCCCTGTGGTCACACAGCCCAGGTTAGAATCAGTTACTAACGTGGCCAGTATATATATACCATTTCAATTCACTGGGGTGAATGACTAGAAAATTGCCCAACTGTCAAGGTTTTGCAGTTAAAAACAATGTAAAATCTCTCAAGTGCTTAGGGTTTCCATGTCACAATAGAGATGAGATGCTGCCAAAATATGAGAACTGGGATTTTTATAATTAGGAAAAAACAACATTCTTTTTCCAAATGCTGCACTATTTGGTTAACTTCATGAAAGCATAAAAATCCCCACAAAGTATCCATTTTGTTTAGAAATAAAATCATAAGCTGCTTCTAATGCTGTATTCATGTTCTCATTAGCCTTAAGAGATTTCTTATATGTATATATATAATGAAAGAGACAAGCCAGAAAAAGAAATCATAAGCCAATACTTGGGTGTAACATTATCTTATTATCAATGTTCTTTATGTGAGTTGAATTGTTTTCATTTCTGCTGTAACCCAGAAAATTGATTCAAACATTGCTCCTGGTGGTTTATTCAAAAATTTGCTTTTCCAAGTCCCTGTTTGAGAGCATGTGGTAGGTCATTACCTTTGCCATAAAAATGTGTGACATAAAGAGATATCTTCAAGTAGCTTCTGACATTTGGTGACTCAGAGGGGAGGAGTAGAAAGTTTCTTCCAAGTAGACTGCACTGTATGAAATTTTCCTTTGTAAGTGCTGGGGAAGGAGAAGTCAGAACAATGCAGCACTGAGTCTGTCTGCAGAATACTGCTCTTCCCGTCCGAGTGGCAGCGTTCCGAGTCGTGAGGCCTTGGGCTCATAGCACTGGTCTTTGTGAATACCCCACTGGTTTGTAGCCCATAAAAATAGTGCCAGCATTATAGCAAGCTAACCTCTATGGCAGAACCAAGATGCCAAGGATCTGATTTTCTTTTGCATTTTTGAAATGGAGCTGCACTTTGTGGAGAGCTATTTGTGGGAAACCAGTCCTTTCAGTGCGAGTTATACATGGCTTCAGAGGAGAGGCATCCCTCGCCCCAGATATGGGATTTTAATGTGAAAGCTCCCTGACTCGTGCTGAGGAGGGTCACTCTCTGAAGGGTTCTTCCTCTTACTTATGAAAGCATTGATCAGGAGACCGTTTTTAAGCACCGATTCTTTACCAGACACTCTATTTGAAAATGAAGGCACAGTGATAAATGGACCA
Source organism: Dinomys branickii (assembly GCA_004027595.1). Lineage (NCBI taxonomy): Eukaryota > Metazoa > Chordata > Mammalia > Rodentia > Dinomyidae > Dinomys > Dinomys branickii. Next base: position 56,303 of record PVLD010000086.1, read on the forward strand.
GCTGCAGCCCCCACCTTCACGAAGTTTACATGTGAGCAGAGAACATAGTAAAAATACTGCTCCAGGTGTCCTGTCTCCTCAGGCAGGTTCGGACAGGCCCTGGAGTGTGCGACAGCTGGCTCCTGGCTGGGAAAATCACAGACAGCCACTGGAGGAAGTGGCTTTTCCTTCAGCACCCAAAGACTGTTAGGAAAAGAGGCTGAAGGGGTGGTGGTGGAAGCAGGTGAGGTACCAGTGACCGTAAGAAATTAGTGGTATATTTAGAGCTAAAAGAGGTCTAAAGGCATTGTCTGTCATGATGGAGACAGAGAAGGAGACAGAGAATTTCCAAGAGTGTGTAATAAGATGGTATGGGACAAAGTCAGAGCTGGATGGAGGACATAGGTGGTCCCTAGGCTTTCTTTTAGCATCCATAATCAGTGTGTTGAACGTACTCACCAAATGCTAGGCACTGGGATTTACATAGCTTGTCCCATTTAATTTTTACAATAACCCTCTCAGGCAGGTACTGTTATTATTCCATGTTACAGTTGAGAAAACTGAGCCCAGAGGATGAAGTGATGGACCCCAGACTCCACAGGGCCAGGACGAGTTGATCCTAGGCCACCAGTTGTCAGAGACACTAAACTTTAGCATTGCTCTTCGTTGATAGCCAGGAAGCTTAGAATCTGGAGGGTGAGCATGGAGTCTCAAAGGAACTTGCTGGAAGCCTGAGGTCATTTAACTAGGTTAAGGAGCAGCCTCTCACAGGGATGGAAACAGGAGTGCCAGGAGTCTTGTCTCTGCCAAACAAGCTCACTTCAGAAAAAGTGATCAGAAGTAAGGACCGCCAGGTATGGTATCAGAGGCCAGTGGTAACCAAGGGTCTTTATAAAGCAAATTGCAACATGTGAACACAGGACCACCTCCAGCTCTGAGCCTGCTGAGGGGTGACTGAGTGGCCTTAGTAATAGCCTAGATATACACAGAGAAAGCCAGTGCTTCCAAAAAACAAACCCTTATTTGAGAATGAATTTCATATCGCACTTTTACATCCCGCACTTGATGGAGCTTCAGTGAGCTAACAGAGAGAAAATTAGCCACTTTAACTATAATGCTTTGAATAAAAGACTAATCCACTTAGGAGTTTAGAGACACTGTGATCAGGAGCCAGAGAAGTTGCCTAGAAAAATGAACTAAAGCAATTTCTAAAATACCTGAAAAGAAACTTTTTTTGTTATTGAACTTGAAATATCCCAGACGAGCGATAACGTAAGCTGATCTAGGGCTGTGGAGATGGGAGAGAATGAAGCAGCATTGCAGAGATACACTCCTTCGTCTCTGGTGAAGAGAACAAGAGGAATGAAAAACATGCATAAGGAATGTAGCTTCTGGACAATTTATTAGAGCCAGGGACAAAGCAAGGGTGAGACTGTGAGAAAGGAGACAGGAACTCCTCTGCTGGCTGTGCTGAGTCTGAAAAATATACGAAGAGGATTCAGATGAGAGCAGACAGCCACAGGAAAATAAAGGTCTGAAGTTTAGGAAAAGGGTCAGGACCTTGGGCTTAAGCCTGAGAAGTTCACAACGTATCAGTGTCCACTGCAGCTGAAATTAAACTACTGACCTCGTCAGATACTGCCCAAGAGACAGAACAACGGGGCTCCTGCATTTTGCAGGCAGAGGTGTTTGTTGAATCACTTTGGAAGTGTTTGGCACCATCTATTAAAGCCCATGTGCCCTATGATCCAGCAGTTCAGTTCCACAGTATGTGCACAGGAGAATTGAATAGGTTTATATCCATCAAAGACACACGGAGTTGTTTTCAGCAATGTTTTTCATAGTAGATCCACACTGGACACAGCACACATGACTATCCCTGGTAGGACAGATCAATACATTGAGGTAGCAGCGATGAAAAAGAGTGAACTACTGCCCCATACAGCATGGGTGCCACCCCTGGGCTCAATGTTGAGCAGAGGAAGCCAGACACACAGACTACATTCTGTGTGATTCCACTTTTATGAAGTTCAAAAATCATTTGCAGTAGTAGAGGTGAGAACACTGACTACATCAGAGAGATGGCAATGGGGAGAGGAGGTAAGAGAGCTCCCTGGGAGCAGAGATGTTCTGTATCTTAATCCAGGTGGTGACGTAGACACACAGCCAGGCCTTTGTTCCCTGGGTTCCACTTCCACAGATTCAACCAATCACAGCCACTGGGGGAAAATTTGTGCCTGTACTACAGAGGTACAGACTTTTTTCTTGTAGATTGTTCTCTAAGCAACACAATATAACAACTATTTACATAGTATTTGCATTAACTTAGACATTATGAGTAAGCTAGAGATGATTTAAAAGTACAGAGGAGGACATGCACAGATTATATGCAGTTACTTTGCCATTTATAAAGGGAATGATCACCCGCAGATTCTGTTACTCTTGAGAGGTCCTGGAGTCACTCCCTGTAAATACTGAGGGATAACTCTGCACTTCTGGAGGTGTGCCTCAGGAAGGTACTTGCATTGTGCTTAATCTTGGGGACCACCCATAATATGTCTAAGCAAAAAAAAAATTGTGTCTAGACATTATTACAAGTGTCTACTCTGTGGCTGGAGTTAGAGCCTGGTTTGTGTTCATGTATAATTTTGCAGAAATATATGCTCTCTCCACTTGATTATCATTGTGATTATGGCTTCTCAGTCTATACGACACTTGCTGGAGTGTAGCACCATCAGTGTTACAGCCAGATGGGGCCTAGCCAGCTTTGTAGCTGACCTGGCAAATTCCAGAGAGTGCCAAGGGCCCACAGGGACCAGCTCCACACCTGGCTCAATCATCCAAGTCAGAAAAATCCCTCAGAAGCACAGCAGCGGGCTGCACCCACAAATGGAGATTTCACAGGAGAAATTTCTTAGGTTCCAAACACCATCTTCCACACTTTAATTTTAAAACTTCACTTCCATAATTTTTGCCACATCTCGTACCTGTTCTAATACTTACTTCAAGTGCTTTTTAAAACATCATATTTTTTTTTTACTTCAGCAAGCCTATGTAAGTCAGAAACGCCCTGTCACCACCAGGCCACTCCAAATCGAAACTGGCATTTTGCCCTGCCATATTAAATTTAGATCACTGACTCATGTAGTCGCTCTCAGTAATTATTTCTCATCCTGTTAGATTCCTTCCAACTTTAAAGTTTATGATTTTATATTATAATCAGCTTTTATGACCATGAGGTCTTTCAAGAGATCTTTGCTCCTTGAAGTTTAAAAAAAAAGAACAAGAAGAAAACGGAAAAACTAACAATGTAAAAAATTAGCCCTGAATTCTTGCACTGATGCTAGTAGTAACAGCCAGGTAACCCTCAGCAAGGTTCTCGGTACTGGATCAACTCCAACTTAATGTTAACTCCAACAATGAAATGCACGGTAGAGCCCACTTACCCTGAGGTCTGCTGTGAACATGGGATGACAATATTGTCATAGTCCCTTGTGAGGTGTAAAGGCATGTAAAAGTCTTATAAATATTGATGTGGTCCGTGTCCGATGCAGCTGGATATTAGAGAAATCAATCTAAGTTGTATATGTAGCAAACAGCCACCCATTGTAAACAGTATGAATACATAACTCTGAGACCTGTTTGTTTTTCCGTGAGACATAGGCCAGAGGAGGGACAGTGCTGGCTTCAGAGTTCCATGGGCCAGGTTCATGCTCGTTCTGCCACCAGCCTTGAGCTGAGCATCCTTGAGAAAAAATCTTACTCTCTGGGGTCTGCAGTACCCTCACCTGCAATAAGAGGTGCTAGCCTTGCTCAGTGAGGCTGCTGGAGTTTAAATGAGAGGACATACTATGCACTCGGAAAGTGTAGTTATTTTTCATGTGCTTTCTCTGAGAGCAGAACACCCCGTGTGGTGATGCAGCAGAGTCCATCCACCACCAGATGCCTGCGTTCAGCTACTGGCTCTCTCATTCCCGGGTACAGTCTCCACGTCCAGTCCGCTCTTGCTGCAGACAACCCCGGCCCAGCTCCCTCCCTGCTAGACACTTCCTGCTTTGGGTAGGGGCTCACTCCAGCCTCTACTTTAATGCCATGTTTAATACCCATGTGCTGCAGGCTCCCTAATGTGGCCTCAGATCCATTGTAATGGATCATGTCAAAATACATACTGCCATTTTTTAAAGGCATGTATTATTTATTTGATGGAGCATATACGTCCGTCTTATGTCAATTTGTGTTATGGACTGTCACAAGTTAAGATGAGTATATGTAATAAAGCATACCGGGTGAGAAAGTTTCACAGCACAATATGCAACTGTGGAGTTTCTAATCTTCATAATTCAGAGAGTGCCAATGAGACCTGATCTCTATTATACACTTGAATTGGGTGATACTTCACTTTAAAAAATGTAACCATTTTTGAGTTACAGGAGCACAGAAATGGTCTGTGGCCAATAAATGTCTACTTTTATATTGTTCCGTAAATGAAAATATAAAAGCACAGGAAGGCAGCTGAGCACACCAGGTTGTAAACACCTGTGGCATTGTTTGTCATCAGCTGGTGGGTGACACCAAGTGCCCAGCTGGGGACCCTGTCGGGATCTGACTTTCTCCAAATCCAGGTGGTGACACACGGCATCCAGCTGGCCTGGACTTCAGCCTTGGGACTGTGCTTTCCTCCAGAGCCCACTGGGCAGGCCAGCTGGCCCGGCCTGTAGGCTCAAGGGCTTAGGTAGTTTCCCCTTGCACTGTAGAATGCAGCCCCGGAGTTCACACCCCATGGCTATTCTGAGGGTGAGCCCAGCTAGCTGCATGCAGTCCCTCCAGACTCGGGCCACTGGCAGAGCTTTCCCCTCTGCCTAGAACTTTCTTTCTGCCTTCACTAAGTGGTATTTGTTCTGGCTGTAATGTCACTTTCTCTCTGACCCCAGCACTCCCTGCTGCACCTGTAGGGCACCCATCATAGGTCTTTCTTCCTAACACACCCATGTTTAAATTAGTAATAAGGACCTGATGTCAGTCTCCCCAGCAGCCTGCAATGAGCACAGGACTTGTGTCTGTTGTGTCACCCTACAGCTCCAGCACCCAGCTATGGGCCAGTATGTTCATTGCAGGTGCCCAGTTAGCAGTCTCAGATAAGTAAGCCAGTGCATGCACGGAGGGAACAAGGTTGGTGGTCTTGGCCAAGCATCATTCCCTACTCCTGAGGACTGAGCGGTTGCATTTTGAATAAGAGTTCTGGACCCTCTTTATCTGCATAAACTCAAGTCTTTGTCTCAGATGTCCTGCCCTTTCCACTTTCTTCCAAAGAGGCTCACACCCTACCCTAAAATCTACTGGGTGGCCTACACCCCACAGCCCATGCTCCAGTACTGTCTGCCTCATGTGTATACTCAGGAAGTCTTTCTCAGCTCCTCGTTCCTGAATTTGATTACCCCTGACACCCTGTTAGGTACTGTTGGACTCTTGATGTCACCTACCTACCCCACACCCTGGCAGCTGGCTTGGGCTCCTTCTACCCTCAGATTCTATCTCAGGGGCATGTCCTTGGGCCCAGCCCAGACTCTGCCTACTTCCCTACCCTGCTGAGATTATGCAAGGACCCACTGAGCATTAAAAGAAGAAAACTCCATTCCAAACTCTGCAGTCCCATGTGATAAGCCGTCCAAAGCATCATTTTTCCAGGGAATATGGCAGCCAGAACCTGTGTTAGGGCTCCAGCATGGAACATCACTTTCTCTGCCTCAGTCCAAGCGGGGAGCCTCCTGGGCCACCAAAGGCACTAGGATCATCGACACCTTCCACCCAAGATCCTCGGATCATAGCTCTTAATCACTCACCCTGCAGTCTACCTGCAGGAGGGGCATATTACTTCAGTTGTGTAAATTAACGAATCAGACACCCAGAGAGTTAAAATGTCACTATATCTGTCATGACCTTACTATCCAATAGATTTGTTTTCACTGAGAAGCTTGTGGATTTGCATTATGCACAGTTAAGAGAATGAATAATGCATTATTAGGAGAATAAATCAGCATATGATATGCACAAGTAATGTATTCACGCCAGGCCCAGTGAAGAGTAGATACTTATTTTGTGTGTTTACACAGAAATAGATTTAAAGATATGTAACCACATTGTTATGCACCCACTACAGTTAAAAAAGCAGAAAGTTCACACGTGATTTCTGGTCAGTGTAGTGTGTGGATTGAGGAGTTAACGCCCCTCCCTACCTGAGAGCTCGAGGAAAACCTGTTGGCCTCAGAACGTCCAGTTTCTTCTTTAAAAGAGGGTCATTACCTAACGCCCAAAAGCCACAAGGATCAGATCGGGGGGTCATAAGGGCAAGCAGAATGGATAGGAATCCTACCCAGGCATAAGATGGGAATACCAGCACTCCAATGACGTGCTCCGGACAGATCCCTGCGGTCATCATAGGACAGACACATGGTGTTTGGGGGCCTTGGTTTTCTCCTAAGTGGAGACAAGTTATTGATCTGATGCATACAAAGGGGAATTGGTGGGAATTTTCTTAGCACAGAAACCTCTCCCAACTTCCTCAGACCAATTCCAGGGGCAGATTTCAGTTGGTGGTTTGGGTCAGATGCTTACATTTTAGACCAGTCACAGTGGCTTGAATTATCCAGGAATCTAGTCTAAGATGATAATTTTCTGGTCAGTGCCATTTATTGAGCATTTTCTGTATGCTCCACCCAGCACTTCATGCACATTAACTTATTTAAGCTTCTGAAGCACAGCATAGAATAAGCTTTAGTGCCACACTTGTGATAAAGGTGTAGACAACTAAGACAAAGAGATTCTGTAACTTGCTGGAGTTACACCGAAAAGCAATGTAACAAGCTGTGTAACAAAAGCAGTGTAACAAGCTGGAAACTGAAACAGGCTTCTTGGAACCCTGAGCCTTTACGTGGAAATGCTGGGTCATGCTAGTATAGCTACACATTGACGGGAGAGGAAGTTAGTTCCCAGCAGCACTTGCTGTTGCTAGGCCTTTTGTTGATTTAAGCATAACTCTCCCCTCAAACCTTGTCACTGAAGACGTGGTCTAACTCCACACCCACAGCAGACAGGACAGCCTCCCAAAGATGTGTGCAACCCATCCCTGGACCCAGGAGTATGCATTTTACCAGGGGCTTTGCAGAGGGTAAGGGGCTCTTGGTGGGAGCACTGTGGGGCATTAGGATGGATACCTAATCATATGTCTTTAACATCAAAGAACTTTCCGGGGGCACTCAGAGGATGTGATGATGGAGGAAGGGCACAAGTGGGAGGTCACAGTTTGGAAAGGACTCTGCCACTGCTGCAGGCTTTGTAGATGGAAGACTTGGCCACCAGCTGAGGGATGTGGGCATCTTTTAGAAATTGGAAAGACAAGAAAATGGATCTTCCTTAGAGCCCCTTGAACTTAGTTTTGCCAACACTTAGATTTTTACCCAGAATCCTATGTTCATCTTCTGACCTCCAAAACTATAAAATAACCCATCTGTGTCATTTAAGCCACCGGGCCTGGCATGCTTTGATAGGGTAGCTATAGGAAACCAATGTAAGATTCAAGGCAGAACCAGAACACCTGGAGTGCCGCAGCCCCCATCCTGAAAGACAGCCGGTCTAGCTGCTTCTCTGTGGGGGAGGAGGATTGTCAGAGGAAGCATTGTGGAAGGGGTTTTGTTGTTGTTTAGTGTAGCTTTGTTTTCTGAAATGGGTTTGTTTTCCCACTGCAGTATGCCAGCTCTCATGCTGGGGCAAAAATAGCTTTGTCTTGCAGCGCAGAGGATAAACGTGCTGCTGCTCAGACCATGATTTAAGCAGAAGAAGCAAAGGAATCAGAGTGTCTGTTGTCTATTGCTGTTGACTGTGACATAGAGGAGATGGTGATGGTGTAGCTCAGGAGAAAAGTGCCGGGGTGAAATCCCAGCCCTGCAGTCCACCTTCTGCATGGCTCAGCCTCAGCGTTTTAATGTCCTCATCTGTAATTGGGAATAGCAACATGACAGACCTCCCAGGATAGCACGAAAAGTAGCGAGGTAACACATGTGGAGTACTTAGAACTCATCCCGGAAGTGCTCAGTGTTATGCTGTGCGTATGCACATGACTCCCATGTACCGCTCTCCGGATACTTCAACCCCAGACCAGGAGCAGGAGCTAACAGCACTTGTCTGGCACCCTACGACTACAGATATTGGTTCCTTCGTCGTTGCAGCTTCCCTGGGAGGTGGTACTGTTTGCTGCCCTCCTTGCAGGGAAAGCCCAGAGAGGCTAGCCGTGTGACAGAGGTTACAGAGTCTTTGGATGACCGACAGGGACAGGACTCAAACTCAGGAAGCCATCATCCTTCACCCCGATTTTAAAATGGTGAAATCGCTGTGACAGTCATCGCAAAGGAGACAGGTTCAGTGGGAAGAATAGGAACTCAGAGCTAGAAAAACAGGGATGTGTAAAGTTAGAACATTTGGTGCTGTTTTAAAACCTGCACCCACCCATAACATGGGAGAGCTGGCCCAGGGGAGCTGGAGTCTGTGTCCTCCTTTGTCACAGGCAACCAGAGGTTCACCTGGCTCAGAGAGGCCCACAGGCAAATGTTGCTGAGCACATGCCGTCGTCTGGGGCTTGGCACCGGAAGCAGCCTATACACACCAGCCCCTGCTACTGGCACCGTTGCCATCCAGGAGGTGATAGCATTCACTGAGCTCAATACCTTTGAGATATCCGGTTCCATTTCAGACTGTTAGATGGAAACAAGTCTGTATTTTCTCACTACTTCATTAATAGTAACCTTTAAGTACCAGAAACTACAAGCAAATTAGAGACAGAAGAACTCTCACAGATCTTCCCCAGAGAGCGCAGAGACTTTCTCAGGACACACAGTGGCTTGTTGGGAAGGCCGGGGCAGCCCTCTACCGTGGAGAGTCCCATGGAGCATTTACCTGAACCACACCCACATCCCCCCACATGCTCACACCCAGCTACATAGCCAAACCTCCCACAGAGCCCTTAACAATCCACCCTATAACTGCAATAACAAAACATACTCAGTTTTAATAACAGCTTTATGTACACCTTCTCCCTTAAATCTATTTTTTTTTTTTTTGCAGTATCAGGGATCAAACTCAGGACCTTGTACTTGCCAGGCAGGCACTTGTGCCACTGAGCTATATCCCCAGCCCTCCCTTAAATCTAAATAATGTTCCCATTGCTATTCCAAAAGGAATACTCTAACTGGCTATTTGCCATAATAAAGATGGGGGAATTTGGGTTAATTACATTTAGAAAGGAGGAAGTATATTTAAAGAGATTTTAAATTGCAAAATTAAAAATGCAGACATGAAATGGGTTTTCCATTAACGTCCTCTCCTTGGGGAAACATTTCCCTGTGTTGCAGCCGAGCCGGCTGCAGGGGCGCGGTACCCTTCTGTGAGGTACAAGTGGAACTTCTGCTCCTGTGTGGTTCACTCTCAGGTGCGGAGGAAGCAGCAGCCCCTGGTGGACTCCTAGGAGGACCCTGGTGTGAGCCCTCCCAGCCTCATACCTCGTTTCAAAGGAAATGATTCCTGAAGATAAAAGATTTCCCACCTCTAGATGTTCCAAGTGGTGCTGAGATAATCACAGTGAATAGTGTTTAAAACACAGCCTTGGAAAGGAGTTATTATTCTCATTTCTACATAATCCATTTCAGATTCAACACTGGTGATAGTCAAGACAGCCTGTTCAGTGCCAGTTTCTCCAAGTCTTTTTCTTTGTTATTCTCTGTGGTTGCAAGATCCTGGCTGTGTGACTGCTTAATTAGCAGAAGTCACCTTGAGAAATGTCCCAAGTGTGGTTGTGTTCAGCAGAATGGAGGAGTTACATCTATACTGCTTGGCCGCCAACCTGTCTCTCACACAGAGGCTGTGTTTCAGGGTCTATGAGAACCTCCTGAGGAGATGGGGTGGAGGTCACCCAAGCCCCTCTTGAGAATCTTGCTGCCTCTATTTTCGGTTTTTGTTTGGTTGGTTGGTTGGTTGATTTTGCTGTACTGGGAACTACATCGAGGGCCTTCGCCCTAACCACACCCGCAGCCCTTTTTCTTTTCTGAGACAGGCTTTCAATACATCACTAAGTTGCCCATTCTGGGCTCAAACTTGCCATCTTCATTCCTCAGCCCCTCAGCGGGCTGGGATCACAGCCTCTGCCTGTGAACACTGCAGATCTAGGCAGATTTTCTACTTCAACTCCACTGTTCAACACCTCTGAAGTTAGAAAGGTACACGGTATTCAGAATCAGGAGTTCAGATCTGGAATCCAGAATTCTTGGATTTGAATCCCAGCTCTGCCACTTACAAGCTGGAGATACATATGAACATTACTCACAGTCACTGCCTTATACCCTAACAATCCTTCTGCAAAGCTAGTCTTAGGAAAGCAAAACCTCAATACCTGAGTATATATGTACAAGGATGTTTCTCGAGGCACTTTTTTCATAGATGCAAAAAATAAAGGAAAATGTTAACTGTTCACCGGTATCACAGTGCACTACAGGCATTCTGTGAAATATCATGTGGCTTATAAAATAACCGATAATATCTGTTATCAGCCTGAGTAAGGTACATACCATTGTTTTGCAAAGAAAATCATAAAAATACCCTGTGCATTTTCATAGGATTCTGTAAGGATAGTAAAAGACGTAGACAATCTGCACCACTGTTTTCTTTAGATGGAAATAGAGACTAAGGACAAGCAAAGAGGAAAATTACTCATCAAAGAGTGTTGCGAATGAAAATGTGGCTTATGAAATGGCCACATGGAAAGGCGGAGATGAAAAGGGATGTCAACAAATTGACATAGATTTGATCAGATTATGACAAGAACACTCGCCAATGCTTTTTTCTCAGATTTCTGTTATTTTAATATTATATTTGTAATAAAATAACTATTAAAATCATTCTGATAAAGAGAAGTTAGAGAATATAGTCCTCACTAAGTAGGTAGTACAGAGGGAAAATGCTGATCAAGAAGTTTGTTGTCAGAGGGGATGGGGCAGTCTGCCAGCCTTGCTAGAGAGATGATCCAGGTGCTGAGCTGGCTCAGGGGAGGGTTCTCGGCACACCATCCCGTGCCCTGCACCCAGCCCCCCACCCTGCATACTTGCTACTGCTGGACCTTCAAGAAGTTCATATATTCTAAATTAGCATTTAGGGGGTGTTCAGCTCAGCACTGATCGTGATCATTTGTAAGAGGTTAAATACTTTCAATTAAAGCATCAGCTCAGGTAGCTCTCAGCCGAGAAATCTCAGCAAATTGAGTGACTATAAGTCAATCTCTCTGGGACTCTGTCCCGTGAATTTTATGCAACTGCTGACAAGCTGACCTTGTGCTGGGGTTTATGATGCTCATGTTAGACACCATCTTAAACAATTGGACAGTATTTCCAGCTGTGTCTGAGGCCAGTAGCCTCCGAATCGAAGCATCAGAACAGTGAGCCCAATTTGAGCTTTTTTTCCTGGCAGCATGTGGCTTTTCTGGAAAACCCCAGGTTGGCCTGCATCACACGGGTGACAAGCAATTAGGATGCATTTTATCAATCTGCCACTTCTTCTGCCCAGCACTTTGCCTTTTGCATCAACCTCTCCTCCAGCCACCTTCATAGCAGGGGGCTCTACTCTCCCCATCATCTTGAGTGTGGCTGCAGGGCTGCAGAGTTCGAGCACTAAAAGAATTCAGCTAACTCATTTCCCAGCTGGACCCTGAGGTCCAGAGAGGGGCAGCGACTTCCCCAGGCCACTCAGCTGATTGTGAAAAGCTGCAGGAGCCAAAAGGTCTTGAGACTCTTAAGCCAAACTTTTTGCCAGGGCCCTCCACTCTGCCACCTACCACCTTCATGTCACGATCACATCTGCCAGCAAATGAACCCTCGGCAGGGAGTGACCGCTCAGGAGAGTGACATGGCACGGTATGCAGAGCAGACCTGTGGATTCCTACAGAAGTTCCTCCATTTCTCAGCCATGCGACCATGACTAGGTTCTGTCACCCACCTCTCTGTGCTTCCAATTCGTCTGCTCTACTGTGAGACTCCTGACAGTGTATCCTCAAGGAGTGGCTATGAGCATTATTAAGTAGTGTTGTTTGGGCAAGGTCCTGGGGATAGTACCTGCATCTAATAAATAATCAAGTGCTACCACGCTGCCTCATCCAGCACCGGTGTTAAACAGATGCATGCCTTGAACCCAAGGGGCCATCTGTGTCTATTCACATGTAACCAGACCCCTGGCCTTTGCCAGTGCCTAGATCTACTGGCCTTCCAGCCTCAGTTTCTCCTGAGGGCTTGGCCTGAAGAGCACAGTGTGACAGATGATCCCAACTTCGGTGGTGGCCCGAGAACAGTGCCCAAGGCCACCCACATCCTCATGCCTGTTACTCTTGAATCTGTCACTTACTTGACAGAGGAGCCTTTGCAGATGTGGCTGAGTTAAGGAGCTTGAGATGGAAAAAGTAACCTGGAGGCTCGAAATGCACTGATAGATCCTTGTAAGAGTCTGGCAGGGCTGGTTTGGCTGAGGAAGAGGAAGGAGCTGATGTCATGTGGCCATGATGCAGGGAATGAGGACAGTCAGAGAAGCAGGGACAGGCAGGCAGCAGATTCTCCTGGCCCTCTGGTAGAGCATGACCCTCCCACCTTCAGAATTTCAGCCTTGTGAAACTGAGCATGACCTTATAGCCCCATAATCATTGAAGAATTAATCTGTTATTAAAAGCCAACAAGCATGTGTTAATTTATTAGCCATAGGAACTTCACCCAGTGTAGAAGTCACCACTTCTGGCGTCACCCCCACCCAAGATTAGAAGAGGTTCACATTACAGGCGCTCCTTACACCTTGAAGTCACTTTTGAGGCATCCATCCCACAGGAGGTTTTTGACTTAATGTCCAGCACCTCTAACCAGTTCTTGGGACATGGAAGCCCTTCGTAAAATGTCATTAGATCTGTGAACATCAGCCTCCTTGGAGAGGCAGTGAGCTTCCAGGAGCCATATCAGGCTTCGCTGCTGGGCCCAGAGCACCTGGTCCAGCACAACACGTGTGGCAGATTCTCCATCATAGCTGCTGAGCAAATGGCCATCTGCCTCCCCAAGTGGACTGCACATCCTTCACATCAGCACAAGCCAGTGCCAGCTCTGCAGCACCCTGCATAATGCCCAGCAACCAGTAGGTGCTTCACAGGCATCTGAGGACCTCCTGCCTGAACAATGGGGCCAGCCCTGCATGGAGCCAATGCTTGGCAGAAGGAAGTCAGCTGTGCCAGCAGTAAGAGTCCATGGCCTCCCTGCACCTGAGCAGGGGCCAACAGCCATTCCTCGCACAGCCCAGTGGTGGTGGAGGTGTGGCGGGAGGAGCTGCCTGCTGAGGTTGAAGGTGAGGTGTCAGGCATTGCCCAGAGAACTCTGATATCATGCTCTTTCTGCTCTTGTTAGTGTCTGTCTCAGCATCAGCTCTCATCTGGGGAGAAAAGAGCAGGCCCCATGACTCTGCCTCCAGCACCCTGTGTCAGATGGCCAGCAGATACAGTGCTCAGTGTCATGCCTCAGAGAAGGACAAATGGGGAAACACCTACCCACATGATGTTCCACTTTATGTCAGTGTTGACTGCCCTTAAATGAGCAGGGACTCTGGGACTCTGAACCTCACTCCAAAGCTGCAGAGAGAGACAGCTGCCAGGGTGAAGCCTTCCCACAGGGCATTCCCCAAAGGCCATGTGGACAGGGATCCCACCACTCTCTTTCCCCAGGTCCCTTCTGGCAAGTGCCTGCCAGAAGTCATGGACAGGAAGTCAGGTGTCCGTAGGGAGCACTGGCATCTGTGACCTGGCATCTGTGGTGATTCACGGCATTGAAGAAAACATCCCATCCTGAGAGCAGGTATTGCTCACCCCACTGGGGAAGTTTTGAGGTTGTGAACATTGTATATGTTATGATTTTTTAAAAAGTAAACGTATTTATCTTCAATGTTTAAAGATCAAAGTAAAATTGGCATTAAAATACCATAATAATTCACCATTTTGAAGTGAAGAGTTCTGTGGCATTTAGTGCACTGGTAATGCCGCATAAACAGCAGCCCTATGTTTTTATCACCCCGAAGAGAGCCCCATGCCCACTGAGCACTCGCTCCCTACCCTGCTTACTCATGCTGCTCCCCTCTGCTAATCTGCTTGTATCCCTGTGGGTCTGCCTGTTCTGGACCTTCAAAGTAAGCAGGACCACACAGTACGTGGCCCTTTGCAGCCCGCTCCACTCAGTACACTGACTGTGGTGTGAGTGCAGGCATGTGTCAGCACTTTGCCCCTCCTTCCTGGACAGTCTTCGATTCCATGGGCTGGCCACACTGTGTTCATTCAGCCGCTGATGGACGCTTTCTCTACCTCCACCCTTTGGCTCCTGAGAAACATGCTACCAGGAGCATGTGCATGCAAGCAGTTACTTAACAAGCATTCATCAGCAAATATGTACACAGCAGGGTCCCCAAGCCTATGATTCTGTCAGTGTGACCAAGGGTTTCCCCTCTTCACACAAATTCATTAAAGCATGCATGTTGGAGTGTGGAACAATGTGAGGAAGCAGCAACCCAGGTGGAATGCAGATATGGTGGAAAGGGTTCTGCAGATGGGATTCATACAGGCCTTGACCATGAAGGACAGTCAGGGTCCCAGCAGTGGTTAGGACCTGGACGGTGTTGGGGTCCTCATTCGGTTTACCACATCCACTGAGGCTAACAGTCACAGTGCTCCGGGCAGAGGCACAGCAGGCACAAGGGCTCTGGGATGGGAAGAAGGCTGGCACATGAGGGAACAAAAGCCACCGAAGAATCTTAGGAAAAGGAGTCATGTCTGATTGGCACTTTTTAAGTTGCTATAGAAACTTAGTAGGTGGGCCAGACAGAGGAAAAAACTTGTGGATTCTGGGAGAAGTTGAGTGGCTATTGTGACAGTGGCAGTGAGGACTGACAGGAGTGGGGAGACAGAAATGTGTCAGGGTCTGCAGCTCATGGCAAACTAGCCTCACCCTTTCTTCCCTTCTTCCCTTCCCGCCTTCATACACATTTGCTGAGTTCTTAGCCTGTGCGCGATGTTGTGCATGGCTTAGGAGTATCGTGTCGAGCTGGTGATGTCATCCTGGAAAGTTCTTTAAGAACTGGGCCTCACGTTCCTGCTCTGTAAAACGGAGATATGACAGTGCCCGTCAACTGGAGTGCCCTGCAGACGGAATCACAGAGGGAATGTCTGTCACAGCTCAAAACGTAGACACAGAAGCAACCACCTTGGCTTTGGCCACCTCCCTCTACAGTGGTCAGTGAAAGGGATTCATGCAGGAACACCCGGGAGGAGCCCGGCTGGCACGCTGGCATTTGACACTGTGAACCACTGAGAAATTCATCACATGAATATCTATAGAGTGTATACAAAGTGCCAAATCTGTGCTAATTGCTATGGAGAAAAAAATAAGCAAGACTGAGTCAGTTTTGTCTTCCCAGAGTGTATAGTCTGGTAGAGGAGACCAACAACAGTCAAACAGCAAATAATCCAGGATGCAGGGAGAAAGCATCATGGTTCCCGGAGAGCCTGGGAACAGGAACTGACTGAGCCCAAGACATTGTGGGTGGCCGCCTTGGGGAAGGTTGCTTGGTGAGTCAAGAGGATAAGCTGATGCTATCTGTGTGAGAAGGAGACAGAGAGCGTTGTAGGAAGAGAGAGGACTACAAGCAAAGGGCCTGTGGCCGGGATGAGCTCCAGGAGGAGACATGTGGGCTGAGGTCCCTGGAGAGGAGCACTGAGGCCACAAAGATGAAGCCGGGGAGCTGGGCAAGACTGAGCCCTGAGGAGCTTTGTAAGCCATGTTGAATGGTTTTGTCCTTGTCCTAATGGAAGTGGATAAAGTACTTTAAGTGATAGGAAGATATATCCAGAGGCGCTGTTTGGAATGGTCTTGCTGGCTTGAGAGTTGAGAGATGAAGAAAACCAGCAATTAGGAGTCTCCTGACTTGGTCTACACAGAGATGACCGTGATGGGCCCTAAACTGACGACAGAGGCATAGAAAAGGGGGCAACTTCAGGACTGTGCAGGATAAAAAGTCAACAGCACCTGCCGTGGACTGAATATGACCAGGACAGGTGGGCAGGATGGCCCCAGCATCTCTGGGGTGCAATCTGAATTTGAGATGAGGAAGTAGGGACTGATGGTCACTCGTGTCCCAAATCCTTGACCTTCTCAGCAAAGTGGAACATGGCTCATTTGCTGAGAAAGAGGGTAGTGAGAGAAAAGACAGGATTTTCAGGATGCACAGACATTTGAACGGCAGCTTTGCGGATTTAAGTAACAGCAGTGACTTGTAGATGTGATGACTTAATTGAAACCAAAGTGAAATGTGCAGAAACCACAGATGTGGAACAGGCATTTCATCTGGTTTATCTAACAGGCCTGCAGAATGCTGTGTCTACAGAGCCGACACTTAGTGATTGTTGAGCAAGTAGACGAAACCAAACAGCAGTGTCGCCTGACCTCCCCATACTAAGCAAGACCAAAAATTTGTGCATCTACATGAGACAGCTTCCCTGCTCCACTTCCCCTAGTAGCGGCCCCTGGGCAGAGCTTCAGGCTATGAACCAAAAGGTGACACACACTTCATTTGACCTGAATGATTTGCATGATTTTTTCCCGTTATCAGTGAGACCAAAATGTATAAAGCATTAGAGATCAAATTTGGCAGAAGGAGGGTTACTTCATTCTTAGGTGTTAGGGTATGAGGATGAGAGGAGAGGGGAAGGAACCAGTCCTCACACCCTGGCTGACCAAACAAGACTTCGTGCCTGCAGGACTTCTTAGGGCTTTTACTATTCTAAAGTAAAGGCTTTGTAGACATTAACATTCAGGAAAAATTCGCAAAGAATTGCTACATATAATTCTTACTTAATATATTGGCAATAGTAGACTATTGGCTGGGGTAGACAGATTACTTTGAATTTTATAATATCAAATTTTGGCCCCTTGAAAGGGATTGTACTCCAGAATTATATCTTCGGGATATCTGATCAGGCCATTGTACTATTCTTCCCATGCTTTCCAACATATTTCTAAAAGAATATTATTTTATACCGTAACTATATTCAAGATTGTGCCTATTTCTCTATTGCCTGCCTAGGAATTTAATTTTATTGTCTAAATGGGGGAAGTCTGTTTTCTCTCCCAGTTATGGCCCAAATAATAAATGTAGATGTTACTGTGTTATAAAAATATGTCCTCTATAAATTGCCTTGCTTGTCATTAAGATGTTTTCTAAACAAGTTGAATACACACTATGTTTTTGTCAGATGCTTGCAGCAATCTTAAATTACCTGCTGTGTCTATACATATTCAGAAGGCCGTAACAGGACTGTGCCAAGTGGCTCGAGAGAAAATCATTTATAAAGATTAGGAGGGGATGTGGGAGGCTCTGGCTGGTGTTGCTTGGATTGTGCACAAATGCACTTGCTTCTGGGTATCTGTAGGTTATTTCTCTTCAGATTTATGCTGGTTCCCACAGTTCCCTAGGCGCTGTCATCAGCAATGCCCAAAGTAGTGTACACTCCATTCATCTCCAAAGACGATCAATCAGAATCCGGAGACTGCAATGACCGGTGAAAACAGACCAACAATCTGTTGATCTTTTGGAGGGGAAAATGCTATCTCCATGGCAGGGACTTTAATGAGATTTCACCCAAGTAATCAAATCCAAATTTAAACTCCAAATATAGAGTGAAACATAACGACATGCTTTAAAAAGAACAGGAAGCCCTTGTTGGGTGAATTGGAGACATGTGTGGAGCCACAGAGGAAAAGCATGGGTTCACGTCAACTCTGCCCTCCTGGGACAGTTTCACTGCTGGCTTGGTCACAGACACAGAAGAAAAAGGCATCACAGTCACATCGCAGACAAGGCCAGGTCACAAGGGACACCCATCTGGTTAGAATATTGATCTCTCTTTAAAGACATGTTAAACTGGAATGAACCACATGGGAGTATGTATCCAGCTTAGAAACCTAGAAATGAGACTCATGACTAAAAGGTTTATAAAATTCTGTGAAAAATGATGTTAGATGATAACTGATTACCCATCACAAATATTACAGCAACTTAATTTCAACCAACAGGGCACTCTCTTGAACCCATACAATGGTTACATTTCAGACTTCACAGAACTCTTTTATAAGAGAGATATATTATTATCTTCAAAGGAATTATTTGGTGTATACTGTCTCCCAAACTTTGTTTTTAAAGAAAATCCTGATCTCTTGAGATGTAGGGTCCTTAAAATGCAATTTGGGAAATGCTTATCCAAAAGAAAGCAAAAAGGCTGGGGACATGCATTCACAGAGGGAAAAGGTGAAGAAAAGAGAGAAATCCAACCAGAGAAGGCGCAAAGCAAGCATGTGAGCTGTTCTTTGAAGCATCATTCACATTCATTCTGATCACCCTGGCTGCGATTTTGAGAGCATTTTCTGCATGTCAATCATTCATTTAGGCCACAGAGAGGACTCCTCAGGGGAGGTACCTTTTTTTAGTTTTAAAAAGAAAGAAACACAATGGCAAAAACAAAATGACAAAAAAACAATAAACACAATATAGAATTTCAAAAGTGATAGGAAATTAACAATAGTTGTTATGTTATATATTGTTGTCTTTGAAGTAGTTGCTCGTATCACCAGACATAGGCATGCAAGATTGATGAAACATTTAAGTATTAACTGTTCCTTTCAACAAACCAATAGAAATCAGTAGTACAATTACCCCAGCTATCATGTGTGTGTGTGTGTGTGTGTGTACAGATCTTTTACATCCTTTTCTAGATTAATACCTAAGTATTTCTTTTTTGAATGATATCGTGAAGGGTGTGCTTTCCCTAAATTCTCTCTTTTTGAGTTTGTTGCTTGTATATAGGAATGCTATTGACTTTTGAGTGTTAACTTTATATCCTGCTACACTACTAAATTTGGGTATTAACTCTAGTAGTCTTTTGGTGGAGTTTTTGGTATCTTCTATGTAGAGTATCACGTTGTCTGCAAATAACGATAATTTAACTTCTTCCATTCCTATCCTTATCCCTTTTATTTCCTGTTCTTGTCTAATTGCTCTGGCTAAAGTTTCCAGAACTATATTGAGTAGAGGTTGTAATAACGGATGTCCTTGTCTTGTTCCTGATTTTAAAGTGAAAGCTTTCAGGTTTTGACCATTAAATATGATATCAGCTGTTAGTTTGTCATAGAGGGCTTTTATAAGATTGAGCTAAAGACCATCTATTCCTATTTTCTGTAGGGTCTTTATCATGAATAAGTGTTGGACTTTGTCAAAAGCTTTTTCTGCTTCTATTGAGATGATCGATCATGTGGTTTTTGTCTTTGGTTCTGTTAATATGGTGTGTTATGTTTATTGATTTTTATATGTTGAACCATCCCTGCACCCCTGGTATGAATCCTACTTGGTCGTGATGTATAATCTTCTTGATGTTTTGCTGCATTCTGTGTGCCATTATCTTATTAAGGATTTTTACTTCTATGTTCATTAGGGAAATTGGCCTGTAGTTTTCTTTCCTGGTTGGGTATTTTTCTGGCTTTGGAATCAGGTTAATACTTGCTTCTAGGAATGACTTTGGAAGTACCGCTTCCCTTTCAATTTCCTTAAAGAGTTGCATCAGTAGTGGCAGTAATTCTCTAAATCCCTTGAAGAATTCCACATTGAGTCCATCAGGGCCTGGGCTTTTCTTCGTTGGTAAAATTTTCATTACATTTTCAATTTCATTGGCTGTTATCAGGTTATTTAGAATTTTTATATCTTCTTTATTTAGTTTGGTAATTCAATTGTGTCTAGGAATCTGTCCATTTCTTCTGTTTCCCATCTTATTAGAACATGGATTCTCATAGTAGGTGCTGATGATTTCCTGAATTTCTGTGGAATTCTTTGTGATTTCCCCTTTTTCATTCCTAATGTCTTGAATTAGTGTTTTTCTTTCCTCTTTTTGATGAGTTTAGCTAATGTGTGTGTGTGTGTTGTTTGTATTTTTTATCAATTTTATTCTTTCAAAGAACCAACTTTTCGACTCACTGATTCTTTGTATTGTTTTCTTAGTCTCTATTGCATTCTACTCTTACCTTTATAATTTCTTCCCTCATATGGGCTTTGGGTTTGATTTGTTCTTCTCTTTCTAGATGTTTGAGGTTCAACATTAGGTTGTTTATTTGAGCTTCTTCTGTTTTCCTGATGTGAGTTTATCATTATAAATTTACCTCATAGGACTGCTTTCACTGCATCCCGTAAGTTTTGATATGTTCTATCAGTATTATCATTTAATTTTATATAGTGTTTAATTTCATCTTTAAATTCCTCTGTGACCCATTGGTTGTTCAGAAGGGTACTATTTAATTTGCATGTGTTAATGTAGTTTTGGTGGTTTCCTTTGTTGTTGATTTCCAGTTTCATTGCACTATGGTCAGATAGTAGTGCAAGAGATTATTTCAGTTCCTCTACATTTACTTAAACATGTTTTGTCAGCTACTGTATGATCTATTTTGGAGAACGTCCTATGTGCAGCTGAGAAGATTGTGTGTTTTGGTGTTTTGAGGTGGAACACTCTGTAGACATCTACCAAGTCCATTTGTTCACAGGCTTGTTTTAATTCTAATATTTCTTTTTTGATTTTTTTGTCTAGTTTATGTATCCATTCGTGAGAGTAAGATATTAAAATCCTCCACTATAGTTGTATTAGTGCTTATTTGGTTTTTCACATCAGTTAAGATTCATTTTATGTAGTTGGGTGAACCTGTATTTGGTGCATAAATATTTATGATTGTGATCTCTTCTTCTTGGAGTATTCTTGACTAATATATAGTGACCTACTTTGTCCTTTTGATCAGTTTTGGCTTAAAGTTTGCACAGTCTGCAAATAGAATAGCTATTCCTGATTTTTTCTGGGTTCCTGTGGCATTGAGAATTGTTTCCCATCCTTTGACTTTTAGTCTATGAATTTCTTTTTGGGTTAAATATGTTTCTTTTTTTTTTTTTTTTTTTGGCATACTGGGGATCAAACTCAGGACCCTGCGCTTGCTAGGCAGGCGCTTATTCTACTGAGCTATATCCCCAGCCCCCTTAAATGTGTTTCTTGAATGTAGCATACTGTTGGATTTTTCTTCTTAATACATTCTTCCAATCTGTTTCTTTTGATTGGTGAGCTGACACCAGTTACTGATTGTAACTGATTATTACTGGTTATAACTGATATATATTGGCTTTTCTTTTCCATATTGTTTTTCTGTTGTTTGTTTCCTGTCTTTCTGCTATGTTTACCTGCTTGCCCTGCCTGGTGGCTTCTTTCTATTGGTGTTCCTGTGTATGTGGTCTTCATTACCTCTTTCTGTCTTTCAGTGCATTCTGTAGAGCTGGTTCAGTGGTCATAAATTTCTTCAGTTGCTCCTTGTCATGGCAGTAGCTTATTTCTCCATCAATTTTGAGGGATAATTTTGCTAGATACATCAGTCTGGGTTGAAGATTATTTTCCTTTACGGCTTGAATTACTTCACTCCAAGCTCTCCTTGACTTGAAGGTTTGCATTGAGAAGTCTGCTGTAGTTCTGATGGGCTTTCCTTTATAGATTATATGTTTCTTTTCTCTATCTGCTTTTAATATTTTGTCCTTGCACTGAATTTCAGGAATCTTGATTATTCTATGCCTTGTTGTGGATTTATTTTGGTCATGCCCATTTGAAGTTCTGTATGATTCATTTATTTGTCTGTCAAATTCTTTATCCATGTTTGGGAAAAGATTTTTAATGGTTTTGGTGCTGTCTCCAGCTTTTTCACTGATTCCAATCTGTCTTATGTTGTTCTTCTTTGCTTCATCCTGTATCTGTTGGATTGATTTTTCATGGCCCCTTGTGACTCTTAAGATACCTTTCTTTTCCTAGTTTCTAGTTGTGTTCCTGTCTTCTAGATCTGATATTCTAGCCTCCCCTTCATTCAATCTGCTGTGTACACCTTCAGTGGAGTTTCCAATCTCCGGCATTTCTGTTTGGATCTTTATTGATTCCATTTCTTGTCTGTTTTTCATTCATGGTTTCCACCATTTTCCTGAGCTCTTCCATTTGTTTCTCTGCATCTGCTTTAATGTTTTTTATCATGATAGTGATTTCTTTTTGCACCTTAGAAATTATTTGTTCTAGTGGCTTCTTCTATTTGATTTTTCGTTTCTGCTGCTATCATTTCACAGAGTTCCATGTGTTGGCTTCCAAATTCCTCTCTCTGTGTTGTGGACCCCGTGTGGGCTAGGTGTTTGAGATTGTATTTTGCTTCTTTGTCATATCATTTTCCATTTTCTACTTTATTTTGTTTTCTGTGTTGATGCTTTTAGCTTTCTAATTAGGTAGCCCTAATCACTGATGTCAAGGCTTTCCTAGGAGGTATCTCTTCCTTCAGATATCTCCTCTTGCCAGTACCACAATCCAGGGGCAATGGAGGAAGGAAGCAGAGTGAGTTTACCCTTCTCTCACTGTCGCCACTGTCTCAGGGCAATGGAGAAAGCACCAGGCCTGGGCTTATACTCCTCTCACTGATACTTCACTGTCTTCCCAAGCACCTTCTCCCCTCTTCCTGCCAGAACCACCATCTCAGGAAAATGGACGGGGCACACAGTGGGGTGGACTTACTGTCCTCCCACCACTACTGTTGACCCAGAGCAATGGAGGACATGTAGGGTGCAGGCTTATGCTCTTCCTGCTGGCACCATCTTCGCTCTTCCCACTGCCACTCCAGACAATGGAGAGCACACAGTGTGCAGACTTACCCTCCCGGGGGAGACACTTGGATTATTCCTACTTCACAGGTGATGAAATTGCAGCACGAACAGGCTCAGTGGTGTGCAGAGACCACATCTGTTCTCTCTATGTGGACCAAGAGGGAAAGATTTCAGGTCAACTTCTGCAGGAGACCTGTACCACCAGAAATGGAGCTTTGTCTGTCTGAATATCAGACAGCATTTTTGCATGACTCCAGACAATTTCTGGACTTTCCATCCAGGACTTATGTCTCTGTAGAGCTCATTCCTTGACTTAAGATATAATTACCTCAGCTCTGAATCTCTCACAACATAAGTGATTCATCATGGATGTGCCCTATTTTAAAAGGTTTTATGCTACTTTCAAACCATGATACCAAGTCATCTGGTAAAAGTAACTACAGAACCATTGCGAAGATGCACAGAAACTTCCTCAGCATCATTTTGATGTCTCTAGAATGAAGTCTTCTTATTCTGTCCCTCTCCATCTATGGGCATATACTTGTCTCATCTCAGACTCTAAGCCAAGCCATCACTCTGCCTCTGGCCTATATTAGTGCTAACCAAGGATAATGGTATTAAATCCAGCTATATCTAACCCAGCTGCCTTCTGAGCATGTGGAAGGTGCCCAACACCCTTCTTGAGAAACACTTCAACATACCACACCATCAGAGTACTGAAGATCAGGGTGAGATTTCACAACCATTCTTACAAGGAAAATAGCAACTGAAAAGCTATGGAAATTGGCTTAGTCTTTTACCCTTCACTGAACACTGACCACACTTGACCTCACCCTGTCACCAGCACCTGCCTTCTCCCACTTCACAGACCTACTCATCCGTTGAGACATGTGGCAGAGATACCAGATCCCCCAACTCTGGTTTATTTTCCTCTTGGCCTTAGAGTTAGACCCCAGTGTTGCTCCTCCCAGTGAGAACCACACAACAGAGGCAGTGGAATGAGACAGAAGTCATTTGGCCACCTCGGTCTCAGCCTCTTTCCCCAGCCACCAGCTACACCGAGGATGTCAGGGACCTAGAGGAAGACGCAACTCTGGACCTGGATCCCAAGCTCCTTGGGGACATGGATCAGAGGAAAGAAACTGACATTTATTTGCTCAGCTGTTAAGGAATGGTAATTTATCTGTGTAGCAGTAAGCGTTGCCTTGCTTAATTAAGAATCTGCTCCAGCATGTCAGCCTTCTTTGCAAGTAGCAAGTCCCACTTCTACAGGGATGTGTACAGCTTGTGACAGCTTCCATGGTGGCCCTAGAATGAGGCCATGCATAGCAGGGTCTGTGCCTTTCTTTATCTCTCATTGCAACCCACTTCATAGCGATCCCCTAAATCTGGAAGGCAGCCAGTTGATATCAGCTATTATTACAATCAGCCTTGGAACTAGTTTCATCTGGGCGTTCTCCTTCTGTAACCTAGGAAAGCAGTGTGGCATCACCCCGGGGCTTGCTAGAAATGCAACCTCAGTCCCTGTACTAGTCCTGTTGAATCAGAATCTGTATTTGCACAAGACTCACAAGAGACAATGCAACCAGCTGTCCTCAGCCTGGCTTGCACCTTGAAGTCACCCTCTCAGAACCCTGCTGGCATCTCTAAGAGCCTGCTTTGTTTGGCTACTGGCTTCCCAGGGGGCTCTAAGGTGCAACCATGATTGCAAACCACTGCTCTGTCTCAGAGGTTCTCACACTCCAACGTGCCTCAGAGTCCCCAAGAGGCGTCCTTAGTTGGCACACAGATTGCCAGGTGCCTTGACCATGGTTCCTGACTCGGCATGTCTGGGGCAGAGACCACGAGTTCCCAGGTCTGGTTCCTAGGGCAACTGTGAGAGAGCACCACAGACAGGACCGATGCAGATAACTGAAAAGGGCTCCAGAGCTCTGAGGCCAGGTGTCTGAGAACGAGGCAACAGTGGGGCTGTGCTCGCTGTGGCGTCTCTGAGGGGCAACCTTGTCCTGCCTCTTCCAGCCTCCCATGTTTCCCAGGCCTTAGGTTCTTTGGCCCCGCCTGTGTCTCCGCAGCCCCACGTTGACATGGCATTCCCCTCGTGGGTCTTCACGTCGTCTGTGAATGGTGGGCTCCATGTCGTCTTCCCCCCGTATAAGGACACTGGTCCAGCTGGAATAGGGACCACTCTAATGATGCCATTTTGCCTTTTGCACCTCTGTAAAGACCCACCTCCATACAATGTCATGTTCTGAGATACGGTTGGCCAAGTCTCCCGCAAAACCTTCTGGGCCTGAACTGACGAGGTGATACTGATACTCTTGCCCTGGGGACCTGCTTTGAGAACCACTGCTTCACTCTAACCTACAAGAGCAGAGGGACAATATTCATTCCTCTCAACATATTCTATGCAGGGTCTAGCATGTAGCTGGGCACCTAGTAGGTTTTCAATACCTGTACATTGAGTGAATTAATATTCCTTCCACACAGAAATTTGGCCTCTGTAAAAGAGTTCAGTCTTTTCCCAGTGCTGTCAAAGACTTAATAAGTGACATTTCATCTAGCAGGTACTCCATAAATGTTAGTTGACTGCACATAGCTGCCACTCCTCATTAAAAATTTCAGAGAAGATGCTTCCTGCCTCCTGCCTTTTCTCTACCTTATGGAGCCTAATGACAGGATGCTTATTAAATGACATGGCTCCTTTAATGGGAAATTAACAATCTACAAAACACCGAGGATTCAGTAGCAAGAACTAACTGGTTGTGGTAATTTGTGATTGCCCTGCCTCGGTTCCCCAGTGAGAAGAATCCATCTCTATTCAGCAAGGGCCTCAAACTGTTGCGGGAGGGCCCTCCCTTGCTTTGTATCCTAGCCTGCTCTTCAGCCCCATAAATCACCATCATATTTCATCCAAGCCCATAGTTTTCATGGGAGAGGGGTGTGCTCCCCGGAGGATATTTGGCAGAGTCTGGTGATGTTTTTGGCTGTCATAAATGGAGCCAGAAGGCAGGAGTACTACTGGCATCTAGTGGGTCATGGTCAGGGACACGGCTAAACCTCCTGCAGTGCACGGGCAGGGCCTCACCACAAAGCTGCCAGCCCCAAATGCCAGTAATGCTAAGGGAGAAAACTCCTGACCTAAGCGAAGATAACGGGGCGGTGAAGTTGCCGCAGTAGGAAAAGCATAACTCCTCACCGCCCCGTGTGTAGCATTTATGCGGCTGGCAGCAGAAGCGGCCAGGGAGAACATGGGTGTGTGGTTTTGGCTCTTGATCCTCAGAGCCATAGGAAGTAGGTTACGCCTGAGACCTTCCTGTCCGTACTGTCCTACCTGGAAAATGAACTGCGTCTAGCATCACAGGTATAGGGCTACAGGCAGGATTTTCTTTCTCAATGTTAAATGGGGCCTCCACTCACAGCGCCACCAAGTGGCTGTGATTATGATGCCAGCGTCTCGCGCAAGGCCAGCATGAGGCTGAGTCCTTGTCCCAATGTCACACAGAGGTGAGACCTGAATTCCAGAGAGTCTATGGAACCTCTCAATCTATGCTTTTAATCCTTGTCATATTCTGGAGTTCAAATCCAGCTGCTGCTTGCTAGCTGCATGGTCTGGTGCAGTAGAGTTAACCCTTCACCGTCTTTGTTTCTCCTTCTGCAAATGAGGATTAATAATAGTTCCAAGGGTTTCTATTAGAATTACATGATGCAAAAAAAATACCTTCCCTGGTGGCTAGCCCCACACAAGTCCCATAGACGTTAGTCTTTCCCCTGCTACCAGCCCTTACGCTCACAGATATTAGGACAGAGAAATTACCAAATATGGTATGTAATTATCTCAGCTGATGGGATTTCTCTGAAACTAACTGGAAGATTCCATTTACTGGAAACATACTTAATGATGAAGCTTTTATTCTGCTCACCTCCTTCAGGGAATACTTAAAAATAACTCACAAACACACAGTTAGAAGCCCATGTTCTTTACCTAGTCGAGACTTAATTAGTCCTTCAGCGGCTCAGCCCCTCTCCGAAGCTGTTCAGTGTTAAATCCCACCTCACCTTGTGGAGAAAACGTCCACACACAGTTCAGCTGCTCAATGACTACGGAGACGCCTTTACCTTAAGAGCTGGAGATTTTTAAAGATTTTTTTCTAAAGACAAGGAAGAAGAAAAATATATTTTTATAGATGCTAAATTAGATACTTAGAAACGACGTTCCTCCCTTCAGGGAAAGACACATTAACTTTCGCCATAACCTCCTCCTGCTGGCGCCCCACCAGAGGGTTTGTGGATTAGGGATCTGGCCCCCTCCTTCTTCCCCTTAGGGAAGTCTCGCTGTTTGCAGTGTCCAGACAGGGCAAGTCCACTCCCTGGTCGAGGTCTTGAAGGCCACCCTGAGCCAGCCCCAGCCTTAAGTCTTGCTCTTGCTCTTCCTGTTTTCTTACAGCCTTTGCTAGGACCTGCCTTCTAAGAAAAGGGCTGTAGGGGAGCTCCCCGCAGCAGGCTTGTCCATCAGGCTCTCCTGCCACCAGGCTTTAGTCTCTATTTGGAGCCCACTCCCCAGTTTATCTACGTTGTACAAATACTTCCACCAAGTCCTCCCCGCGACATCCACCCACCCTTTCTTTGTTGTACCAGGACAACTCCAGTTCCTACTGCAAGGCCCGGTGCAAACATCACCTCCTTTGTGCAGCATTCCTGCACCTCCCAGGGAGGCCCAATAACACCCTTCCTCTGACCAAGGTCATGTGCTCATTCATGCACTTATTCATTCATTGCCTACACCCTGAAGCTGCTGCTCTAGATCCCAAGGCGCAGAATAAGCGAGAGAGTAGGGCTTACATTCTAGTTGGGGAAACAAAGCAAAACAAAATGTAAACTCACACCTAACTCCAGAGGGTGACAAGCGCTCTAAGGAAGCCAGCAGGAGTCCTGAGCAGAGGTGCTAATTGCAGTAGTCAGAAACAGGCTGTAACCTTAGCAACCGGAGAGAGGCGTCCATACCCAACGGGGTGCTTGGCACCTCCCTGCTGACCTTTGGACAGCTCTTTCTCCTGGAGAAGTTGTGCACACCTTGAGGGCAACTCTCTTGAATTTTTTTTTAGCTTGGCATCCCCAGGCTTTGGTGTCCCCCGCACCCCACATAGAATCTGTGCACAGCAAGCAGCCCAAGTGCCTCCGTATATTTTAACTGAAACCGTTATTTTCAGTGGTACTGGCTATTCATCTATCGTATGTGCCACTGATTTTCCTTCTGTTTCTTCTAAATCAAATAAGAAAGCTATTGGTCCTTATTTCTCTTGATTCAAGATATGCTGGAAACAAATACTTGAGAATCCATTTAGGAAATGCAATAAAATGCATTGGAATTGGTGCCATTTCTAAAACTAGATGGAGTCTGGGTTGGGATCATGTTTTCAGCCATGTCTCCTGATCCTTTCTCAAAGAAACGCAACTCAGTAAGTGTGAGGAGGCACAGTGAGAGGGGGAAGGATGTACTAGCATGCCCCCCCAGTGACCTATACATTAGCAGCACCCTTCTATGGTGTGTATTGGGCTGTTATCACAGGGTTGACGCCGAGCTCTGCCACTAGAGAGAGGACATCACACCTCCAGGACGTGTCTGTCTTGTTTGACATACCTATGGTGCTAGTCTGCATGTGGCCCATAGTAGTTACTCAAGGAAAACTATAGAAATGAAGAAAGAAATTAATAAAGGCACAAACAAAGGCAATGGAAGAAAGAAGCCCTTCTGGTCCTAAAAAGCCATAGCTTCAGGCCCAAGGGCCATGGATGGCTTGACTTTCAGTCCAGCAGGCCACCTCTGCATGCTCCGTCTCTCCACCAGAGGTCTAAGGTTAAGCAGTGGGGTGATGGAGTATACCACCTTTCTAACCCTGGCAACTCAAGGAGCTGAAAGGAGAGCAGGGAAGGCTGGCTTCATCAGGTTGGCACAAATCAATGAGGAGTTATGGGCCATGGTGACAGCTAAGAAGGAAGGACACTTGGCACTGGGAGTCTTCGGCCTTGGCCAAGAATTTCAAGCCATGCCCCACAAGGCACAGGAGAGAGGGGGTTAGGAGGAAGCATGGGGAGTGGAAGAGCTGCTGATCAGAGGAGAGCAGTGGGGGGAAGAGTGGACAAAGAAGGCCTGCCTGGATCCTTCTTATCTCTAGTAGGAAGCTGCATGTCTGTTCTCAAGGTAAAGGAAAGTTCGAAGGAGCTTTGGTATGGAGATGGTACGAGCAGAGTTGATGCTGTAATCCATGACTGTGGAGGATGGATTGGGGCAGGTGGCAGAGGGTCAGAGGGAGAGGGTGGGGGGACAGGGAGTGGTCACGAACTCCCGTGTGGTGGCAGAGTGGGGTGAAAAGAAGAGCTAGGAGACTTAGATGCAAACTCAGCAGACCTCCATGGTGGTTTCCTTGAGACTAATGGTCCTAAAAGGACAGTTGTGGCCCCAAGGGACATCTGAAGATGCAGAGAGTACCCTGGTCACAACCGAGGGGGAAGAGATGCAGCTGGCATCTGATAGGTAGAACACAGGGCGGCAGACCTGGGACACCCCTTCTCCCAACAACACTGACTTTCCTGGCCCCACATGGCAACAGTGCCAAGGCTGAGAACTTGGCTTTAAATGGAGAGGACCAGAGACACCAAGTCCAAGAGGTCTGTTGTCTTGCAGACAGGGTGACAGCATGAGCTCTTCTTGGGGTCTCGAAACCCAGAGAGCCAGCTCTCTTTAGGAAGCGGTGGGAGGGTCAGGGCCATGAGCTGGGTTTCTGAGGCCTTGGAGACGTCTAAGGAGAAGATACCTTATTTCCTTCCGGCACCTTCACCCCCCAGGAAGACAGCCTTCTCTGCTCAGGCCATTTCCAGTCAGCTTCTCCAGGTCCTCACCTTGCTACCGCCTGTCTTCCAGAATCCCACCTACCCTTCTTCCTGCCCTTGAGAAATGTATGGTGCTTTTCACTAGAAAGGTTTCTTCCATCTGTGCCACAAAATAGACAAGGGTAACAAAAGGCTCTAACATTTTTACTCGAGTATTATTGAGTATTTGCTTTCCCTCCTCCTGGGTCACTTTATCCTTAAGAACACAGAGGAGGAAGTGTAAGTCCCCCTCCTCATCTGTGCAATCTCCTTCCCTGCCTAGCCACACGCTGCCAGCACTTCTACCCGTCAAAAGCACCCTGAAAGCTCAAAGGAGCCAGAGTGACCCACAAAAGCCAAGTTTATCCTCAGTTTACCTGTCACTGTGTCTCCCCTGCCAGCTGCTTCCCTGAGGCCTTGGGGCCACCCTGGGGAGCCCAGAAGTGCACCTGTGATTGGTCCCCAGAAACACCCTGTCTGAGGCATCTCTCTTTAACACACCTCTCTCCCTTCCTTTGTGCATAGTACCTATTTGGAAATCAAATACCAGCTTGAAAGGAAAGGACTCTCAGAGGGAAGAGCTGCTCTGAAGGGATAAGCTGTGTGCAAGCCCAGCAGCCTGTGTTGAGGGGACAGGAGCAGTGTAATGCGAACCCAGGTGGCCCTCCCTGGAGGCAAACCACCGGCCATATGCTCCACTGGCTTGCGCGCTCCCGGGTCTCCTTCCCGGAAACCCACTCTGGCTGGTGACAATATCCCAGCTTGGAGCCACCCGCCCCCCGAGCACAGTGACTACAGCTCTACTTCTCACGTCATTTTGTCCACACTCCAAACAACAAAAACCCCCAGAAGTTCTGCACAGTGTGAGAAATCAAGTTAATAAAAACGACACCACGCTGAATCACCAGTAAGAAGGCAGAGCAAAACCTGCCAACTAAAGAACGAGGCGTCCTCCACCACCCTTCAGAGGAGCCGCGGAAGCTGGGGGAACACAGAACTTGTTAATCAAGGCATGTGCGACTGTCAGTGGCACTTGGGGAAAGAGGCTCCAGGAGGGGAAGAGCGCGGTGCTGGCTTTGACTGCGTTTGTGTCCCTTTTCCTGCTAGTCTTGCCGAAAGGATCCAGATTTTCCACACCCAGAGAAGCGGGATTTGCCCTGCTTGGCCAACTAAGTAGAAGAGACTAATGAGCGCGAGCTGCCCGGGGCGGGCAATGCCCTTACTTTCCAGGGCAGGGCTGCTGTGCTGACTGTTCAGGACCCAGCCCAGCCCCAACACAGACACGCTCTCCTGGGAGCCATATTCTGCACAGTGGCCAGGTGTATCCACTTCAGCGCCCAAAGCTTAGTTACCCGTGTGTTTGATAGAAACAAACAGAAAAGCCTGTCACGTCTTCTGGTCATCTGTCCACAGGAGCTCAGAGCCAGGCAAAGTAGAGACATCACAGGCCCTAGAGGAGCCCCTGGCAACACAGCGTGCTGATAGAAATTGCCAGTGCTCTTGGCACAGCCCCAGAGCACCTGCTTTGATGTCTTCATCCTGGGAAGAGCGACAGGGTCTCCACACAGGAATATGCAGTGTGGAGTCATTGGTGACATTTAGCAACTGAACAGTGTCGACATCGGTGCCTTGATGACAAGGCAATGGATTGATAGTCAGTCAATTGCCAAGCCATCAGTCAGATGGCAAATTCTGCTCCTAATGGAGGACCTGGCCATGTGTGCAAGCTGCTGAGGCGGAGCTTCCCAGGGGCTCGAGCTGTGGGCTCAGAGAAAGGGGAGAGAGAGCAGCTCGTTCTGTGACAGAAACGCGACAGAGTTCCGTGGGGCAGTACCACGTCTACTTTGCCCACTGTTGCGTCCTGAGTGGTGACACAGAGTGGTGACTCCAGTTAAATACATGGAGTAGTGAGTGAATTGGAAGCCCCCTTCCATGTTCTGCTTTGCTTCCAGGCCTACGTTTTGTCTCTGATGACAAATCTACCTTCCCAACTTGGGAACCCGAGTGGTCTTGAATGTGCCCCCCTCCCTCCATCCCTGCCAAGTCCTCCCCACCAAGTCACACATGCTCTCCTCCAGGAGCCCTTCTCCGTATCTCCCGTCAGCTCCCTCCAGAACCTACCAGCACTCCCAGCTTTCCCTGATGAAGGGCTCGCCCCAATCTGTGCTCTGTGTCCCTCGCTTCTTTTAACATGGAAATATCATCGTGTTACAACCCTGCTTTAAAACAACCAGACGAAGCAAACGTTTTGACCGTGAGATTGCTATTGAGCTGTCACAAGCTCCTCCTCACTACCTCCCCAGCTCATTTGTTTTCACGCACTGGGCACTGCACCCTGTGGGCTTCTCCTGGCTCCGCCTGCCCACCTCAAGTCCCTGTGTTTGTAAGTCTCTGTTTACCTGCTCACTTAGCCTGGACTTCCACCCTTCTCTTCTCCACCTCACCTCATTTAAGGCACATGGTTCAGAACCATTTTCTGACTCCTGTGTTCCGTTGGAATATCCGATCATCTCCCATTCCTCTGTTGCATTTTTCACGCACTGATTATCAATTTGCACACTCATCTATAGTAGTTCATTTTCTGCTGCTATGACAAAATACCCAAGGCTAAGTGCTTTATAAAGAAAAGAGGTTTGCTTAGTTCACAGTATTGGAGGCTGAAAGCAGAAGAACTGGAGCTCATATGTTCTGTTTCTAATAAGGCTCCCTTTGGCTGGGTCACAACACAGTGGAGAAGGGGAAAGGGATGCAACTGTGTGCAGAGGAAACCAAGCATGTGAGGTGGCCACTGTGACTGTGTTCTCTTAATACCTCAAAGGAACTACATCAGTCTTTTCCTACAGTGCCTACAACTAGGCACTCTCCATGGCCTAATTATCTCCCACTGGGTCCCATCCCTTATCAATGCTACCTTTCAACATCACTGAACTGGAGAGCAAGCCTCCAGCACCTCAAACTTTAGGGGACACATTCAAGATATATCCAAAGCAAAACACCATGTAATCTACTGGCCTACAAGATCAGCATGCTGGTGGCCTGGCATTTTATCACTGTTCCTTCCAGAGGCCAGTATGGTTTCTGCCACACAGTTATTTACTCGACTACCTACATGTGTTAGTTGGTTAGATGTGTGGGTGAGTAGGTGGATAGGCGGGTGGATGAGTAGATAAATACGTGGATTGGTGGGTGGGTTGATAGATGGACTGCTTAGATGTAGGACAAAATGAGTGGAAAAAGTAGTTGGATGGGTAATAAATTAATTCCAAGAAAATGTGAAATAACCTGACAACCCCAACATCCTCTACCTTGGGCTAAATGATATGGCACTTGCCAGGGATGGCTGAGTGTCCTCTCCATCTGTTTGCCATTTGAACAGAGAACTCTAGCATTCCAGGCACACAAAATGTGATCTAGAAGCAGCCCAAGGCACTCGGCTGGGTACATTCCCCAGACCTCAGATGCTCTTTATGCCGGGGAAAAGAGCACAGTTTGAGGGACTCCTGCAGGGTTCTCTTAGCCATGACCCGAGATCAAGGTCCCTGGCTGCTTGCGTATAAAAGTATTGCCTCCCTAGGAAGGGCTGAAGATGCGTGGTCAAGAAAGTGTGAATGTGTGAGTCAGTCACTGACTCCTGTAACTCTCGGCTCAAGATGTACTAACTGCTGGGTGCCGCACCACGCACACTTTCCCAAGACCTCACCCTGCACAACCCTCCATCTCCGAGTCAGGCGCTAACTAATGGGGGAAGTGCAAGGTGCTGATACTGCAGGACGAACATAGAGACAGAAGAGACTTGCACTAAAAGTGCAAATTGCTTTTTCTGCAGTGAGTGGAAAGTCGTATTACACTAAGAAGCTGCTTAATGATCTGTAATTATACCCCAAAATAGTCAAGTTAGTCTGCTAGCCAATTGAGGAATTGTATGTGGGAGAAATTTGTCATGAGAGAAAGAATATTGAAACATGGCTAGAGAGGTGATTTCATTACAGTGGGAAGACGGTGCCCAAGGACACTCCCAGGGAGCGTGGGATCCTATGGAAACTTGCTCGCTGAGGAAGCCTTTGCTACCGCAGCTCTTCACTGCGGGGTTTTGCAGAGTTCCACAGTATTCAGGGGAACGTCCCATGTGAACCCTGAGCTGTGCTAGCAGTCAAACAGTTAAAATCATCTCTGATGGCATCTGATACCTAAATTGAAATAAACTGTTTAAATAGGTAAGGTTTTTATCGAAATAAAGGAATCTATTTCCATTATAGAAAAGGAAAATACAGAAGTTATAAAGAAAAATAACTTCCCTGTAATTGTCTCATCCAGAGAAAATGGCTGATAGCAAGTAAGTTTTTTGCTGATTTTCTACACACATTTTTTCCTTTAAAATTGGAATTTTGATGCACACAGCATTGCCTGGGTGTATTCTCACCCCTAACTTTCATGTGCATTTCCACCCGCTCAGTGGGCATCGAGGTGATGATCTTTCATGCCAGCACAATGTTTGCTGTTTTGATGTCCCACCATTTACGTAACCTCCAATAATGCAGACAATTTTTCTTTTTCTCTTTTTCTAGCCTTAGTTTGTGTTTGCTGTTGTAAACAGTCCTCTGCTGAGCATCCTTGTACGAATGTCTTGGCACAAATCTCTGCCTATTTTAGTACATGCCCCGAGGTAAAATTAGAGATCAAAGGGTGTGACCGTTTTAGGAGATTATAGGTTTAGATCTCAGTGCAACAGGGCCACTCCTGCCTGCGAGTACTGATCTCTCAATCTTTCTAAACATGGTGTAGAAATAAAGGTAAAACTCTGTTGGGAAGAAAAGAGAGTAAACATGAAAAAAAAAACCATAATAATATGAGGAGTACCAAATCCTAAACTCAGCCTGAGAATCAACCTGGAGACAGGAAGACTTACTGGCAGGGGACAGCAAGCCAAAAAAAAGGAGGCAGAGAAGAGACAGCAAACATTTCACTGGAGACACTGGGCACAGGTGTAATGTGCTGAGGACAAAGACAAGAGGCCAGCAGGATATGGAGAAGAAAAAATGTCAGACAAGCTCTGAAGAAAGGGGACACCATGTTCCCATGAGCACCCCTGTGCACAAGGGCAGGCCCTGTAGGGCTGGGACTGAGTGAAAGGACCAGTCAGGGTCAGTCAACCTGTGACACTTCTAGGCCCCCCTTGCATTCAGAGAGAGCTGCTCTGGGCCTTGCTTACAGGAGGTGAGGTGCCATGCTAACGTTCCCTGTGCTTGGAGAACATGGTCTGGGAGTGGGAAACCCAGGCCCAGAAGCAGACCTGCGTGAACCTTAGACTGAGAACCTCACCACTCAACAGAGTGGCAGCATCAGATATGCCTGGAGGCTTCTGAGAAAGGCAGTCCCAGCCCTCGCCCACCCACCCGCCCTCCCCAGACCTGCCGAGGTAATCTGCATCTTAACGGGTTCCCCAGGTGGTTTCTGTGCACTATAAACCCTGAGAAACACTGTCTTCAAAGGCAGTTTTTCTGTGGCTTTCAGACTTTGTTGGTGCATAGATTTAAGAGCACTGGTCCGTGATTCAGAGTTCACAAGAATGGCCACGAATTTATGTGAGCATCCGCAGTTCACTGAATTGCCTGGGGTTTAACAAAGGTGATTTCCAGATATAAAGTTAAACATGATGTAAAATACTTAGCATGGGTGGAGAAAAACAATCAATAAGCCCAAGGCTGATGAAATCATTCTGGATTTCTGAGGCAAGCAATCCATTCTGGGGACACTTGGCAAAGTCCACTGGGACAGGTGTCCCCAAGCAGAATCTGGCAGGTTGGTTAATGTAATGTCCTCTCAACTCTCAACCCCAGAAAGCAGCACACCTTGCTATCCAGAACGTTGAAACTTCCAGAAAATTTCAAGCTCATACACAGAATAGTCACATCAGGATATTCTGTCCTGTTATTCTCATCTTGAACTTGTTCCTTCAGTGAAACCTTTGACAAAAGCTCTGGCCCAGGAAGCAAGATTGGCACTCAGAACGCTTGAACTGTTTCCCCACCTTCCTCAGTGACTTGGCCCAATAACAAACATTAGAAGGGGTTTCAAGACAAGTTGGGCCTAGCATCAAGCCAGATACACTATCATTTTTAATTTTCATTATGATAAAGGTGTCATAGGCTATCAAGAAAGCCAACCCCCAAAATCTTCACTCATGTTTTTAAATGATAAGGGAAATGTCACAAAATGAGTATACAGAAGGGAAAAGAAAAAGAAAACACCAGGCAAGAAGTTAAATGAGGAGCCAAGTATGGTGGTGCACACCTAGAATCCCAGCACTCAGGAGGCTAAGGCAGGTAGATCTCAAGTTTGAGGCCAGCCTGGGCTACACAGGGAGCTCAAGGCCAACCTATCAAGGGTATGTCAAGAGTATGTCCCCAAAATAATAAAAAGCTAGATAACATGAAGTAAAGAAACTCATAGCAATTGTCACCACCATCATAAATAAATATAAATTGAATAGCAACTAAGCACTAAGGAAGATGCAGGCACTTTGCACATATCCTCTCACATTGTTCAACCAGCCAAGCAAAGCTAAAGCATTGAGACCCCCTGACTACAAAAGAGGAAATTGAAACTTTCAAGGGTTTAATATCTTGTCGAAAACCTCTAGCCATGAAGTGGCCCAGGGAGGACTCAGATATGGAGGTCCACCTCCTCATCACACTCTCTTACCTCTCTCGCTTCCATTATTCCTGACAAATTAAGAGACATGGAGAGAAATAAGAAATGCTTCCACCACTCAGGAAAGGTGTCTGGAATTAGCACTGGCTTGGCTACCGTCACCCATCCAGTGGTCTTGTCCTGGGACACCCAATACCTCACACAGGAGCAGAAGAGAACTGTACAAGGGGTGAGCTGGTGCTAGGGAGCTTCTCAGCAAGGGAAGTGTTGAGTTGTCTTATGGGCTGTGTCCCCCCAGGTCCATGCTGCCATTTTCCTGTCTACAGCCTGCTATGATAGCTAAGAACCTCAATGACAACTCTTGGCTGTCAGCAGCATGTCAAATTATACTCACGAGGTACAGCCAAAACACACATTGAATGTTTGAACTAAGATTTTTTAAATGGTCTAGAAGAAGACACACTGCCATGCATATCCCTTAAAATACAAATCCTTACTTTGAACACACTTGTCCCATAGTTTTTGCCACTCTCTGAAGCAATTCTGGAAGTTCTTTTTCTTGTGTGTCTTTTCATGGCTACCTGAATGTTCTGGATCAATTCAAATTATTACAGCCAATTTCTGTCATTTCTCACCATGAAAGGTAAAAACATCATGGTGTGTCTTCATCTGCCTTATTCACTTGACCTGGCTCTTCCCCGAAGTCTAAGTGACCGTGAAGGGTAAACATTTTGCACTGATTCAGGATTTTGAGGCAGCCATGACAGCACAATGAAAGATACTCCAGAAGGACTTCCAGGACTACTTCAGAGGGTGGTAAGGAGATAACTGTGTACAAGGTGAGGGGGGGGATTTTGAAAAGGCCTAAGGGCAATGTGTCTTACTTGATGATTTTTTAATTTAAACTTTCACTGTAGTTTGTGGTTACACTGCATATTATTCAACATTGTTGAAAATAAAGTCACAAGCCTTTCTGAAACACTCCGTGCATACAGGAAAGCAGTGACATTTGACGGTCTGCCAGCAGGTTCCCGGGGTGATACCGCACCTTGCCCTTTGCCATAGGAAACTGGCCCAGAGTGGAGGCGGGAGGTGGGAGATGAGCAAAGGGATGCGCTGTTTCTCTCGATCACACTGTTACTCGGATGTCGCTTTTCATCCTGATACCCACTTGTGATAGTACTGTCACTGCAGCAGCACCCAGTGGTATATGTCTGTGCCTTCCAAGGCCTGAAGTGAATGGAGAGGCAATCAGGGCATGTGCTGTGATCCTTTTCAGTGACAGAGTCTTCCAGACAAAAACCATATACTAGAGAAGAGGAATTATCTAGGAACTGCCGATTGAGGGTCTATAGAGCTACTGACACCTTATAGTCCAAAGTCCTCTGAGAGCTGGGAGGAGGAAGGTGACCACCTAGCACTGGGCTGTAGATGCCTGCACAGGATCACAGAGAAGGGTGCTGGCCAGATAAGTGTTCATACAGTGACAAGAATTCTTCTTGCTGGACACAAGGCACCTGGCATTGAGGGGATCAGAGTTATCACCTTTGTGCACACTGTCCAGCGGGAGGTTGAGAGTTGTGGTGGTGTGACTGGGTAGGGATGGTAGCAGAGGGCAGAGCGGGATGTTTTTAAGGAGGGTCCTCCAGCAGCTGCAGACACCCCATAGGAGGTAGTATTGCATTCCACACATCATATCTGCAAGGATGTTTCCATCAAAAGCCAACCTTGAAGGCAAAATTTAGATGGATTTAAGAGCACCCAGACTTGTCTCTTTTGTGAAGTGGTGTCTTCTCTGACGGGCTGTACCTCCAGCAGCATCGGTGTGTATAACGGACACCTCATGCATAAATAATGTACGTGTGGTGTACGAGTCACTGCCTTAGCATGGGGAATGTGGGCCACATCTCTTGGACACTTTAAATAATTTACATCTTAAATCTGCATCAAGTCAGAGAGTAATCTGTGCCTACATGTAACATTCATGAACGTAAGTGAAACTTCTGTTTTTTCTTTTTGAGAGCCAGATTACCTTTACCTGAGTGTTAGTGTTGGAGTAAGTTTGTTTGTCATCATTTTGACTTTGTTGGAATACCTAATGCCTAAAGTGAGTGACCTGGTCCCTTGTTAGGATTTAATAAGAGCAACAGAGAACTCACTCTGGGAAAAGGGTACTTCTTGAAATAATTACCCACCTGAATAGCAGGGAAGCCAGGGTCATGCTCAGGGTGCTGGACTCTGAAGCCAGTACCTGCTGTCACACCAGGTTGGTTGTTTTGTCAGCACCAGGGAAAGCAGAGAGGTCAGCATCCAGTAATGTGAAGGAGCCCTCCCTGACCTCCCACATGCCTCCGAATGTCCTCGTCACTTGTGGTGGAGGCTGCACAGAAGCAGGGTCCCTCCCAGGTGCTCTTGGAAGATGTCAAAAGGAAGGTAGTTTAGTTCCCTTTAACCACTGCTGCTGTGGTTAGTACCATGGCATGGAGCTAGGAAGTTAGAGTAAAGTCAGAGGCATCCAAAGGTTTCATCTCAGGAGTGCAAGAAGCAACTCAGTGGCTCACCACAGCCAATAATGATTTTGTTGAACTTTTACTACAGGCCACACCCTGTGCCAATCACCTCATGTGTATTACTTATTTCATCTTGATTTAAAGAAATCAGGACACCTGTGGTAGGCACCTTGATTCTACCCATTTTCTAGTTCAGAAGCTCAGTGATTTAGCAATGTTACTCCCATCAAAAAGAGCACAGAGTTGAACCTAAAGAGTTGACCAGAACCACAGCATCTTCTCAAAGCTTGACACTGCCTCCCCAACATCCTGGCTGGGAACTAGTCCTTTAAAACAAAATAAAATACCAAACAACCGACCGATGCCCATGTTGTCTACCCCAGTGGCAGGGGTTCTTAGGTCGTCACATGCCATAATAACAGTAGGAACATCGGCCTTGGGGTTTCAGCTTCCTCAGCACTCTGGCTCCTTCAGACGGAGCCCACTGCTTCCCACATTATGCACAGGGTGCATGCACAGTGAGCAGCGCCCTGGGTGAGGGCACTGTGAACCCAGGAACAAGACAGACAAGGCCCCTTCCTCGCAGGACTTGCACCCTCGAAGGTGCTTCTCTGTCTGCAGGCCTTGGCTCTGCCCCAAAGGAACAAAGTAGAAAGTTCCATTTGACCCAGGTGTACGAGGGAATATTATTCAGCTTTCAAAAAGGAGGAAATTCTGCCATTCACAGCAACGTGCCCAAACCTGGGGACGTTATGCCAAGTGAAGTAAGCCAGACACAGAAGGACAAATTTTATATGATACCATGTATGTGTTGAATCTAAGCTAACCCAACTCATAGAGGTAGAGAACAGAATGATGGTTTCCAGGGACCGGGGTTAGGGAAACAGAGCAGTTTAGTCAGTAAGCACAAAGTCTCATGTCCACAAGATGAAAATCTCCTAGAGATGCACTGTATAGCACAGTGCCTATAGTTGGCAACACCATATTATAAGCTTAAAATTTCGCTGAACAGAGAGAAGGAGAAGAAACCTTTCCAGGTAATACTTAGGTTTACAACATAGCTTGTAGTGATATTTGCCTGGTTGTATGGGTGCCTGTAAACTCATCAACACATGTACAGCTTTTGGCATGTGGATCAAAGTTTAATAAAGTAGCATTTCTGTCAAAGCTCATTCCTGCCCAGCAATGGGGCCTTCAGTTTGCAGGAACACAGCCACCTCCCTCAGTCTCCACCAAGTCTCTTGTAGTCTCTGAGCCTGGTACTTCAACTCAGTGAATATGCAGTCATTTGGCTTTGATGTGATACCCAGAAGTAAATGCAGAATTACACAATCTGGTCTTGCACTTGTGCATATTGCTTGGGCAGATGTTTGGTTTGTTAGGAACACAAACCCAATTCACCTACTAGCAGAGTAAAGTAGTGAGTGGCCTCCGTGACCCCCAGGGAGTGGCATACTTCCAGGTCTCAGAAAGAGGTACTGGCAACAAGGAACCCCCGGCCTGGTGCTTGTGTGTTTGGCCATCAGTGCATGGCCGAACACATCCATTTACCTTGCTGGTGAATTGCTTGGTCTCTTGAGGTTTCAATTCCAGATTATGATGAGGAAGCCATAACTGACTCAGGCTTAGCAGTGTGAGTTGGTTCCCAATTGGGAGATGCCCACCTCTGGCCCAGTAAACCCTGGTCCTTTGGCATGGACATGTGTCCCACAAGGTCACTGCATGTATGAGAACCCAGAGGAGGAAGGCACATCTAGCAAAGTGGAACAGCCTGGAGCTATCACTATCTATAAATGCATGCAATAGCTTGTTACAATCCACTTCTCTTACTGGTGTCTCCTTTCTGACTTTCCATAATCCCCAAACCAATAGATCATTGGTGATTCATTGTTTTGCTTTTCTTCCCTTGAGAAAAAAAAATCCATTCAATTCTTCTCTGCTTCAAAAGATACTTAGAGACTGGGTGGGGCTAGATGTGTAAGTCAATAGCAACACAGTACAAGAAGAAAACCTATTATCAGCTAACATTTATTGAGTGCTTACCAGGCTATGGGTGCTGTTCAGAGCAGTTTA
The DNA here is from genome assembly GCA_004027595.1 of Dinomys branickii. Taxonomy (NCBI): domain Eukaryota; kingdom Metazoa; phylum Chordata; class Mammalia; order Rodentia; family Dinomyidae; genus Dinomys; species Dinomys branickii. The sequence goes on from PVLD010000086.1 coordinate 97,186, forward strand.
CATGTTTAAGTTTACTAGTTCTCTGCAGTGACCAGGGCCAGTTTCTTGTTTTCTCACTTGTAAAATGATGGTAATACCTGGTATACAAGGTGGTGGTGAATTTGCAGACACGATGCAACTACATTTCTTATCCTCACACAGCATGTGCTGGATAAATGGTGCCTAGTGTCACTGTGATGGTCTCATCAGCTACAGCAGAACTTCACAGCTCAGTGATCATGTTACTTTGTGGTCCCTAAAAAAAAGACTACTGCTCACATTTTGACTCCAGGGCTTGAGAGCAGAGTATCCAGCTCACCTGGGGGAATTCAGATACCCACCAGGTGAGAAATGGATAATAAAAAAGGAGGAGACTCCCAGGTTGGAATGAAGGGGAGCTAAGGTATTGCAGAACCAATGTGCCAGACCCCAGAGCTCTGGGAAATCTGTGTCAGGACCCTGGAGAGTTCCCGAGGCCTCCAAGTGTCTTCCAGTCTCTTCAAATGATGCACAGCTCTGCATTAGGAAATCTACCCTTGTCAAAGGTCTGATCTTTTGGTTTATATGGGAGTTCTGGTGAAAGTGGAACTCCACGTACCAAAAGGATAATTCAGCCCTCAGCTCTTCTGACCTAGACAAGGCAGTAGTATTCTTCACTACACTAAAGGGGGTGGGGTAGGTACCCTGGATAGGGAATAAGGACATCTCATTTTTGTGTCTCATAGAAGTTCTCTAGTAAACTGCTACTGGAAAAAAAAGCCAAGAAAAGAACAAAATTGTAGCAAACACTGCCCACTTTTTTCCTATGCAGCCTAGAGTGGACAAGAGGCAAATCTGTATTCGAGCTTGAGAAACACACTGGGTATGTTTCAGTCTTGTATACCCTTAGATATTCTGTTTGCCTCTTTCATAAAAAATTGGTGACCATAATTGTGTGGGTAAGAGGAGACCTATGAAAATAGGCAGCCCTGCTGGTGTAAGAATTTAGATAAACCATAGCTGAGTGGGTTGGTTTTTCTCATACTATACCTTCATGCACTGTAGGCTGGGTGAAGAGTTTGTCTGAAGTCTTTGTGCTCACTCCTACGTGGAGTATTTCTGCCTATTTCAGATGGAAGATATTTAGCACAAAAGTCATTGAAGAATAAATGTATCCTGAAGGAAAAAGAATGTATTTCTTAACATTCTCTTTCCTTTAGGCTGATACCGAACTTGGCTAACATGTCAGAAACATAGCGAGTAGTGCTGTTCCACTGTTAGGGTGGCACCGGGAGCTGTGGATTTGGTTAGAATATGGGGCAGTCGAGAGAAAAGAGATGCAGTCTCATTCACACACAAAGAATTCCAAGCAGGGCCGCTGTGGTGGGGGAGTCTCTCTTGACTCTTCTTTCTGGCAGCCTTTGGGTCTCCTCCATACCGCTGCCCTGCTCTGAACCTGCCCTGTGTCTGGGTACCTGGAATATTTGCAGCTCGTTGCCGCTCTTCTCTCTCAGCATTCCTTCTCAGACTCTTGTCCTCTAGAGAAGCAGGTGACACCTCCCTAAGGCTTACTCCTTGGTTTCTAGCTAATGTTGCCCTCCTCAAAGTGCCTTGGCCCCTGACTCCTGCCAGACACCACCCCCTGGAGCTCGCCAGGCCCTTATCTCTATTCCAGGAACACACTGCTCTCTTCAGCCCTACAACCCTGACTTCGGCTTCTGCCGTGGGATTTCCCTCCCTCTGTTGCTCTGTTTTTCTTGTTTGTAGAACGAGTCTGGAGGACTGATTACCAAGCCCCTTCTCTCCCCAAGAGCACTTCTCTGGCGCAAATGATTCTACTCCTCGAGGACATTTGGTGGCATTTAATTCATCTCTTGTTCTCTGCTTGGATGACTTCTCAGAGCTCCCTGAGAGGAAAGACGAGGCAATGGGACATCGAGAAATGAAATCTTTATGTGGTGGGCGAAGGTGATGAATTTTCATCTCCTTCCTCATACGTTTTCCTGCTGCAGGAGGACCTCTGGGCATTCTCCCTGCTCTTCCCTGATTTTAGCTGATTTATTCTCCTCTGACTTATGGCTTTTCTTTTTCATGTGGAACTTATCCGATTTTTCTCCTTCCCGTGTCCAGCTCTTGTACTGTAGTTTTTGTGCTATGTTCGTTACAGGTTGTTTAAGACCAGGGCTTGCTTAGGTTTTAAGGCATGTGTGAGCATCTTTATAAGATGGGAGGACTGAGTTCATCTCTCTCCTGACTTGGACTGTGGAAGTTGCCACCTGCTTCAATACTCTAGATAGTTTGTGTCTGTGGCCCTGCCTCGGCCTGGAGGGTACCCAATCACCTGGGAGGGCAGCCTCACTGCCTGGTCCTCTGCTTCAGTGAAGGGAAAGATGGGCATTGTTCCCTGGCAGCCCCCTTTCCAGAAGGGAAGGAGTCCTCTTCCCTGTCTCAGTGTACAGAGAAAGCCTCCCCTGTCCCACGTGAAGCAGAGGTGCCTGCCCGGACAGGAGCTTCTGCTCCTCTCTAAATGCCTATGCACACCTCTCACTGGGGAGAAGCTGCTAAGTGACTGTGAGAGTCTTGACTAGGACTCTTTTGGGACCCATTTCCTGTATGATAGGGTCCCAGCAGCGCAAAGCCGTCACCCCAGCTCCGTTCCGCATTCCCCTCTTCTGCCCCCACGATCGTGACGCTGCAGACTCTTTGGGCCTCCTGTTCCCAGAATCTGAGCACACCTGCCATGGTTTATATATAGATGTCCCCACAAAGTCAGAAACTGATGAATTCCCCTTTAATCTTGACCATGTGTACTGCCTGGGAAGCATCTGAATGTACAGGTGCAGTTTGGGAAACTGAGGCACAGAGCAAGTCATTTTCATAGGTTTGGCTAGCAAAGGACAGAGCCGGTGCAGTTGAGGTTTTCTAAGGCAAAAGCAAGTGCTTGTTCACTATGTCTAGACACAAATTCAAATCCTATCAATTCTGTTGCAATTAATCACAGCCCAAACTCCAGCGTGCCCCAGTTTGCACAGGAGACACACCTGTGGCACTGTCAGTGTGCAGGTCCTATCTGCTTAGCCTAAATCCAGGCTGCAGACAGGCAGCGGGTTCAGCAGCTGTCCAGTTAGCAGTGCTTCCCACTTTAATACATCTCTTCTCCTCAAAAGTTCATTTCAAAGGCACACCATGGTCTAAACACAGGTGCTGGTGGAATGAAATGAAATCTACCCCAAAATAAAAGGGAAGAGAAGCCGATTCCGTGCAAAATCTATCTGCATTTCAGAAGTTGTCAAGATGAAAAATGAAGCTGTGAGTTTGGCCTTTAAAAATATTAATTTCTTGTAAAGATGAACTGGAGGCGGGTAGAGAGAACATTCCCTTATCTCCTTGGAGGAATAACAGGGCCAAATTCTGATCCTTCTCCTTGGGTCTTGTCTGTCATTTCCAAATTTAATAATTATCTGTTCCTGGTCCATTTATGAGGTTTCTGAGCATAATGAGTGTCCACACCTGCCAGTGTTCATTCCTACTCTGACATTCCTCCTCGTAGTTCAGATGCGGTGGCCTCTTGTAGTTTGGGGGTTGATGGGTAATCCAGCAGAAGCAAGTCAGGGCCCCTCCTGTCTGGGGCAGGGGTCCGGCTCACCTGGGGACACTGGCAGTGAGAGTCTTGCTGCTGATGGGCAGGAAGGGCTGAGAAGACGGAGGAGACAAACGCACGGCCAGCATTTGCTGGCCAAGCTCAAGGCAGTGCCTTCTACTGGGCTCGAGGATCTGGTCCAGCAGTTGTCAGGGGCCCTGCCTCTCTCCACCCCCCCCCCACAGCCTGTCCCTTCTCCCAGCTCCTCGTGGGCAGCTCTGAGACACTTCCTGCTCTGCACCTCCCTCGCTGCCCTCTCCTCTCTCTCGGGCCCTTGTACAGTCTCATAACTGCCTCTCTGCTCCCACTTCCTCCAACCTTCAGAAAATCCTCCTATTCTGAACACCCTCCTCTGTTTGAAATACCAGTGGGTCCATTCTGTCTCCTACATTGGCGCCGCATTCCTCACCATCAGTGCCTGTGTGGCCCCTCTCTCCTTGCTCCTTCTGTGTGCTCTGGACTCCTGTTTTACTCCTGTAAAGTTATTAAGAAACAAGCCAGGCCCTTGCCTGCCCACTGTCCTTTGCACATCCTGTCCATTTAACTTGCACACCATTTTCTCCCTTGTCCACCTGGAGATCCACCTGGAGATCTCCCACACATCCCTTCAGACCCAAATTAAATGCCCCACCAAGCCCTCCTCGGCTCTCCCAGGTAGAACTGGCTGTACTCAGCGCAACACATGGCTCCACCAGGCCACCACAAGGGCAGATGGGACATAGCCTGCCCCTAGCCTGACAGAGTGTCCCTGTGAGCCCGCCTGCTCAGGTCTACCTCTGACAAACCACTGTCCCCCTTCCCCAGGACTAACGTCAGGCAAACTGTAAGGAAGGGCAGCCTGTAGACTTTATGCCACTGTTTCTCTAGAAATGAAACCCAAGTGATATTTGGGTCAATTGGAAATATTTGGTAGGTTTAGTAAATGTACTTTTTTCTTTTTTTTTTTTCCTCTAAAAGCCCCAAGCCCAGTTTTCATCATGTCCAAAGGAAAAAGTTTCTCTGAGTTCCTAATCCCCTTCCTCCTGACATAACAAGGTACAGACATGGGCTCAAAAATGACAGGGTTTGGCTTGCAGCCAGTCTGCTTCATGGGAAGAGCCACTGGTTTTGAACTAGCCATCTATTTCCTTCCTCAAACTCAGGTTCCTGGTCCCTGGTGCCTGCACTTCTTGCAAAATGGGAAGAAACTTCACTCTTGGCCAGAAGCCAAAGCAAAGCAACTGAGCACACAAGATGCCAACTGCCCCATTACTATGGTAGCACAGGCCTTGTGTCATGGATGTCACCAGGGTCTCCACTTTCTGAGTGGCCACAGAACTACCTTTGCAGCTAACAGAACAGCCATGGAGAACCTTTTCTGTCTGTGCACCCCACTCTCTCAGCTCTCCCACCTCTCCCCGATGGCCTGTGGTACATTCATCTCCAGCACATGACTCTGTTTCTCTACCCTGAGGGTTCACCTCCATCTGCCACTTAATCAAACACACTCTAAGTTCCGGCCTCCTCCTGACATCCCACCTGGCAGTGAGGATGACGAAACCAAAGCTGTTTTCTGGCTTCCCTAACTTCATGGTCTAGTGATGGAGAGAAAATCCAGCCTCTTTGATGGGCAGCAGGGAGAAGACACCAGGGCAATGTGTATGCAGCTGAAGGAGATCAGATCCATTCTAGAACTCACAAAGGTCCTCTCTTGTCCCTTTGTTGTAAGTGCCTGAGCCCAGCCTAGGGGCTGGTCCTCCAAGCTGAGTGTTCTCAAGCAGAGAAGCCTCATTCCTTCCCATGTGCAAGAGCCACATTCACCGATGCAAACCACAACAGAGCCCACTGATGCACACATATGTCCACAAGCGTCCGCATGGTCTTTCACTGTGCATCTACCAAAACATTTGGAAGTAATCCCCAGTGGAAATCATCACCCACTCTGCTCTGTATGGATTTTCTATATCATTTTGCTACCAGGAAAGCAGCCTAAATGTTCTGCCTGCAAAAGAATTAAAAGATAGAGAATTATCATTCCCCAGCAGCTCATTGGGATTCAAATGTGCTGGTGGACAAAAGCAAAATTGACAACCTCATCTTGTAGGAAGTTGCAACGGTCTTCTTTTTGCTTCCCTTGGCTTGGAACTAGCCTGAGGTTTTACTTCTTTTCTTCTTAATTCTGCTCCTTAAAGCTATAGGTATTGATCACCTAAATGATCCATGCATTGGATTAGACTAATAATCTGAGTCTGAGGAAATGCGAGAGAATTATCTTGATAGTGAGGCAGCCGACCTCGGTTAGGGCTTCAAGGCAACAGGGGTCCGGTGCCTGTGTCACAGCAGGGGCTGGGGAGGATTGGGTCCGCGCGGCGGTGGCAACCATGAGAACAGAGAGAATTTGCTGAGAGGGAACAAGGGGGAGGTGTGTCCTCTCTCCTCCTTCTCAGTCTTATTGCATGCTGAGTTAGGCCCAGTCTTGTTCTCTAAAGCTGCCTCCTCGTTTCTGCCCCATCCAGGGACTGGTGTGAGCATCACCAGCCTAGCCCGCCGCTTCTCCTGCTGCCCACGCACACCGACAGCAGAGCCCAGCAGCCACTCCTCCCGGGTGCATGTTCTGGCTCTGCTACTGCCTTCTGGAGCAACTTGGGAAAGTCACTTAACATCCCTGAGCCTCGGTTTTGTCATTTATAAGATGGGTGTGGTAGTGATATTGATTTTGTAGGACACAGTGAAGGTCAGTACGATCATATCCAGACATTTCACAAAGCCCGGCATGTGAGCAAGCAGTAGATGGCATCTCTTTCCACCGCTGACAGCTGGGCCTTCCTGATTCCACTTCCTGGAACTGCCTTTCATTCTTCTACAGCAGCTCCTGAGCCAACTCCCCTTGCCTGCACAGATGTAGTATCCATGTCACACTCATCTCATACTTCCGCACTAAAAAGCACAGGGCCTGGCACCTCATAGAAACGAAAAGGATCCCTGTTCCATGGAGTTAAATATTCTGTCCACTAATCACTAGTTAACTTGTGTTATTCTTGGATGCATCTAGCACATAGACAGACAAAAAGCTATTGTGCCGTTGTTGTGGTTGATACATTGTGTCAACTTGGGGAATCTAGAGGTTTAGCTGAGTGACTCAGGAGAAAACTGGGGTGCTTACTTTGTAAACATCCTGAGCCTGTGGAAGAGGAGGGCATGGAGATTGTGTGAGAGCTACACACCCCCTGGGTGGGGGTAGGTTGTTTACAATGTAGGGAAGAGAGGCGGCTGCTTGCAGCCATTCCTCTCTTTTTGCTTGTGGTTTTTGCTGTGCTCTGCTGCCTTAAACAGTTTGCCCTCTGCCATGTGCCATTCTGTCTCAAAACCAGCCAAGTAAGGACTAAAACCTCCACAAACTGTAAGCTAAATAAACCTTTCCTTCCTTCAATTTGGGCATTGGATATTTTGTCTCAGCAACGAGAGAAAAGTAACCAAGACACCCGTATAATTACCAAACGTGGCATTCTTGATTTTTAAAAATTGGGAACAGACCCAAGATATGCTTTGGAAATTTAAACCATACATCATTTCTCCTATAAATCTCAGTAATCATTTCTGTTTGGTTTGTTTTAAGAATTTGAGGCATTTAAAGTTTAAATGTGGAAAAGTGATGCCTTTTCCCTTGTTTTATTTCCTACTACGATGACCAATGAGGCAAGGAATCCAAGCTCATTAAGTTTCCCACACAAAGAAATGAAATGGATACAGTGCTCACAGGGAACAGGGCCGGGTGGTGACGCTTTCTTTTCAGGCCTTGAACATGTTGACACACTCAATATTTTTCATCCTCTGAATGTACTATGAGCATTGTCTCACACCACATAGCATTAATATTCTTTTTATGACTGTGCACAGTGCAGTGACACATTGCTGAGCTGCTGAGAAATTTAAAGAATAAAAAAGATTTAGACACTGAGGGAGCCTTGAATCGTTGAATTTGGGGTGGTTGATAAGAACACTGGAGGATGCCTGCAGCAGATTATATGGCTTCCATCAAGTGAACTAAACCCGGCGTGCTAATTTTTAAATGGCCTGGATCTTTGAATTTAGCACCCATGGATGTAGCTCATCTCAGCACTGTTAACATTTAATGGTGGATCAAGACTCCAACTAGGTCAGCAAAAGAACCAAGCCAAGGATCTATCAGGATGGTGACCACTGAACTTGTGCAAGAACGGAAATGAGCCATGACTCTTAACCCTCATATTCCCAGTATCTCTTCCTGTACCCGCAGCAGACATCACTAGTCAATTACAATACTCATTCTTTGATGCCAGAGGTAATGTCAGGATCCTGCTCTACACAGGGCCTGGGGAAATACTGCCATAATGGATCTGGTTTGCCATATAAATTGAAACCTATCTAAATACACTTAAAACTATAAAAAATGAAATACAAAAGCAGGAGACCTATGTTTTGCTGAGGCAGCATTTTAAAAAATGTAATTCTTTTATCACCTAGAGTAGTTCTTTTGAGGCAAAAAAAAAGTAGTCTTTTGCAGACCAACTCAGTTCTCTCTTTGGTAAGCATTTATTGAGGTCGTGCTGTGGCCAGGCATGTGTGTGCTGATCAAGTGGCTGCCAGCTAGTAGTCTGGGTAGTTCTCTGTGTTGCGCTCTGGGACAGGAAAGCCTGGACCATCTTGCTTCTGATTTGAGTGAACTAGGTCCCCTGAATTTAAGGAGAAGACTGGTAACCCCAAGAAACCTCCAGCTTGGTTGGCAGGTACACAGGTAGCCCCAAGCTGTAGCCCTCCCAGCCCTGTGCCTCTCAAGTTCCCCAGATAGGAAATGAGAACAGCAGACCGTGACCTGCAGTGTTGTCATAAGGACTCAGACGTGGTGTGCAAGTGCCTGCTCAAAGATGCTCTGGAAATGGCAACAGGCACTGTCACTGTGTTGTCATCACAACACTGTCACTGTCCCCTCCATGTACACCCTGCATGGGTCAGACATGAGCACCCAGCTCCCTGTGCTTGGAAGCTGCACTCATGTACTTGAACTTGCTTCCAGAGCCTAAAGCTACAAGATCAGCCTGTTTACTGAGAGGCTGGCCTTCCCAGCTCTGTGCAGGCGGCCCTAGGAGGCACTCCATGGCAGGGTACTCTTGGGAGCCTCACCTGAAAATCCTGATAATTTGACCTGGATGAGAGGCAGATCACGGTCTGAACCAGGTTACAGGTTATGGCACCTGATCTGAAGTCAGACCAGCGTCAATCCTGACCACCATTCATTGATTCCACAGGGGTATGTTACTGTGACCCTCACCCCCCACCCCCTTCCTCATCTGCACCCAGAAGAGCCACAGGGGCCTCTGAGCACAGCAGGTCTCGGCACACCAGCCCCCTCTTCCCTCCGCTTCAGTGGTAGCTTTCCAAATCAGGGTCAGGCCATGCCAGGCCCCGATGGAATCCCATGTGATATCTCCCCAGGATACACGGTGTGGGGAACCATAATTTCACACACAGTTGCTGGGGTCAGTAGGCCTTACACTCACTTCTGGGAAATCCATGAACTGTAGTTTCAAAACTCCAGCCCAGGAGAAAGAACTTGGAAGGGTATCAATTTGTGCAGACCCAGAGGAACAGAAACACACACCCACACACCAGCCTGTGCCTGACACTAACAACAGTGTGATCCAGAAAGCTGACATGTGGGAATGGCCCAAGCCCACCCACTGATGAATGGAAGAGTAAAACCCCTTGAAGAGCCTTCCTGGTCTTCCTTGAGAGCCATTCAGGTCCTTCTTGTGTACACCAGTGGTTATCACCCGCTTCACAGTCAGAAGTTAACAGAAATACCTCTGGTTGGCACCTGCCTGCACTGGCTGTGGTCTCCGTAAGTACAGAGTTCCTCACTCACCGCTGTGGTCCCAGCAATGAGCCCATCATCACAGTTACCCACCAGTGTTTTTCTACACTGTGGTAACATCAGCTAACAGGACACTAACCACTTAGAGTGAACAGTTGGTGACTTTCACAGTGCGACCACTGCCCCCACCCATTCCACACATCTTCGTCACCCCGAAGGAGGCTCCAGATCCACAAAGCAACCCATTCATCTCCTCCACTCCCCCTCCAGACCCTGCCAAATGAGAATCTGCTGCTTGTCTCTGTGGACTTGTCTCTTATGGACATTTCAGATGCATGAGATCACATAAGGTGTGACATTTTGTGTCCGACTTCTTTCACTTAGTATGATTGGAGGTTCATCCACGTGATAGCGTGTATCAGTACTTCATTCTCTCTTCTTTTTTTTTGAACAGGAAATTGAGCCCAAGATCTTGGGCTCGCTAGGCAGGTGCTGTACTGCTGAGCTGCATCCCCAGCTGTAGTACTTCGTTCTTTGTTATGCTAAACAGTGTTCCTTTGCATGCAGTATTAGTTACTTAGCAGCTCATCCATTCACTGGCACTGGGACAGTGTCCACCCTCTGGCTATGGTGCAATGCTGTGGACATATGTGTACAGACTTGTGCTGGAGGCCCTCCTTTTAGTTCTCTGGAGTATACACCTGGGAGTGGTAACTCTCTCTATATAACCTCTGACAGCCATGCTGTCTCCCTAACATTTCCTCATTTTAACAAGGAAGGCAAAGGGCTCTGATTTCTCTGCATCCTTGCCAGTACTTGTCCTTCTGTTTGCTTTTTAGCAGTAGCCACCCTAACAGGTGTTTGAGGCACTATCTCATGGTAGTTTTCATCTGCATTTCTCTAATGATTAGTGCTGTTGAGCCTCTTCCTGTGATCATTGGTCAGTTGAGTATCTTCTTTGGAAAGATGCTTATTCAAATCTTGTGCCTGTACTTTAGTTTGCTTGTATGTCTTTTTGTTGTCGAGTTATAAGTACATGGTATATGTTCTGGATGTTGGACCCTCACCCATTATACAGCTTGCTGATTATTTTCTACTACTCTAGAAGTTGTCTTTTCACTTTCTTGATAATTTCCAACTCTTTGTATTTTTAAATGACTGAATAACTAGCAGACCCAGTGCCAGACATTTAGATGTCAAAACAATGAAGAACTCCCACACTCAATCACAGTCTATGTCTCCTGGATTCCTGAGTGCTGCATTAGCCTGCTGATGGGCGTGGACTTTCATTTCCACCCTCAGCTGGGGCACCATGGCGCTGTCACAGCCACAGCAGCATATGGACGGTGGGTGACTTGGTTGAGAAAGGGTCAAACAGTGCCTGTCCTCCCGTGTTCCCTGACAAGATTCCCCTCCCTGCCTTATAGAGAAGAAAGGGGAAAGGCCAAGTATGCCAGTACGGCCTTTTAAGAGCCGGCATCTCAAGCCTGGGCGCCAATTAACATTTCACTGAATGCTCGACTCCCTCCCAGCAGCTGTCACGCCTGGCTCTCCGGTTCTCTGGGGATGTCTGAGATACAGGCACTCAGGCCTGCACACTGACATTTAGAGACCCAGTGAGACATGCGTGCTCTTGTTTTAGCACCATCCTGGTATTGTAATCTGAGGTCCTCGCAGATGCCCCTCTTGGAACCACATCTCTGTTCAGGGAAACAGCTGTCTGATGCCACAAGCGGCCTGGGACCAGGGCTTTGTGCCGGTTCCCAGAGGGCTGGGGAGGAGACCACGGGAGCGAGAGCCACGTTCATCACCCCCAGCCACACCCTGCGTGATGCATCCCCAACAGAATCACAGGCGCATGTGAAACACCTTGATTATTTCATTTTAGCTCTGATAACAAAACCTGTTCCCTTTTCTAACCACTAACTGATATATTTTCATAGTAAAAAAAAAAAAGAAATTAGAAAAGGACCCAAAGGTTAAAATTAAAATTGCATAACCTCATCCTCCAAAGATAATTGCTGCTAATATCCTGCTGTGTACAGTTCTCCTGCTCTATTTACATATTGTGATATATAAATATCGTTTTTTTTACAAAGATGGGATCTCATTGTTCATACAATTCTGAAACCTGCTTTTTCTTCTCAACAGTATAATAGAAACATTTTCCATGTCATTAAATATTCTCCTACTAAGCATTTATTTTTAATGTGGGTGCCTCTGGCTTAAACAGCAGCAATCTTTAGTGCTACAAAGAGCTATGCTTGGTGAATTTGAGCACATTTTTTTTTTCTCAGAGTATAGTGAGGTTTAAATGGCCCATCTGTGAGCATTTACCCCTGGCCAGTTGTTCCTGGGCGAGAAAAAGTCTGCAGCCATTCGTGACTTGCTCAGACCCTGTAAAATCATCTATTTCTCATGGCCATGGGCCGCTTTCCTGGGGTGGAATCTGATGGTAGTCAGGCTTCCAGGGTGCAGAGCCAGCCATAAGCTGCTGGCCAGTTCAGAGCTGCACTAAGAGGCCATATACAAACAGGCACCAAGCTTCCTGGGGGCTGCTTAAAGTGGAAAGAGTCCTTGGCAGTCCCGGCGTAAGGTACATTATAAGAAAAACAGACAGACGTCAGAAACTCACAGCCAGGAGTGGGGAAGACTTTGTGGGGGGGTGGAGGGGAGCTTGAGCTAAGCCGCAGAGGCCAGGTACAGTTTGGAGGGACAGAGAGGGCAGCAACTGTTTTGGTTTGGTCAAGCACTGGATTCACCATTATTTAATGAGCATCTATTATGTGCCTGATGCTACACTAGAAGTCAGGGTTGGGACCATGAAAAGACATAGTGATCCCTGGCTTCAGCTTACAGACTGGCGCAGTTCAGAATGACTGGCATGGCAGGAGAGACTGCTGGGCGCAGTAATGTTAATAAATGTTCTCTTCTAGGTGTTGCACCTGAATCGTTTCATTTGTCCACACTATAAGGCGGGTACTGTTGTCCCTCCGTCTTACAAGCAGCGAGACAGGTTCATTTGCACACAATCACATACCCAGCTAGTGGTAGCAGTGCCGGTCCCCTAAGACATCCCATTTATTGAGTGTGGACTCCATGCTGTGTGGAGAATTTTGCATAAACCCTTTTAATCTTCGTAACAGTTTCCAAGGTAAATAGGTAAATGGTAGTGGCCCCATTGTCTGAGGAGGCAGCACTGTGGGAGCACACAGAAGTTAGTTCCGGTCCACAGAGGTGCTAAGGCCCTAAAAAGGGCCTCACCTCATGCAGTCAGTCCACAGACCACTGCACCCTCCTTCTGCCTTGCTGTCCAGACCTCAGCACAAGGGCATCCTGCTGGACCTGGAGAGCCCAGCCACCAAGAGCGAGCCCTCCTGAGGCTGTCTTCCTGTCCACAGTGTCTCCTCAGGACCTGCCTTGTCCCAGGAGCTGTACTGGTGTGAACAGAGAAACTCATAGGCTGCCCAGAGCCACAGTGCCAGTGTGGTAAGCCAGATGGCACGTTAAATGTGGACATGGGTAAGGTACTGAGAGAGCGCAGGCAACTGGAGTCCCACTTACATGTGGCAGTCAGGGCGGGTGTCACAGGTCTGTAGCATGTGAGTTGAGACTTAACAAGTCAGTGCTTGCCTGAGGGACACGTGGCCAGAGGCAGCCCCGGGCAAAGGCGCAGAGCAGGAGAGACCCTGGCCTGTTTAGCCAACCATGTGAGTCAGTGCTGCTCATAAGTAATGGATGATGCTTTAGACTATATACTTAGAGCAATAGGGAGCCGTAGAAAGACTTAGAACACTGTAGCAGAGTGATTAGAATCGAGTGAAGGTCAGATTTGAGTGTAAGAAAATGTGCTTCAAGTGGCAAGAAGGAGCTCAGGGAAGCCAGCGTGGTTTTTACTGTGCCTGAACTACAGAAGACGTGGTAGGATGGAAGGAGGAGGACAGGGAAACAACCGAAGGAGGCAGAGTGGGTCAACTTGTGTATCCATGAAATTTGGTCTGGGAAGACTGTACATTCAAGACCAAGGCCGCTCACCACCCGGTGTTGATGTCTGTTCATTTCCAGGAAGTGCGCATTTCACTGCTTCTCTTGGGCAGCCTCCCTGAGGGCCCTGTGAGGAGGCGGCAAGGAGAGGGGAAGTGCGCAGGTCTACTGGTGACTGGGCGGGAGAGTAATGCCTGCCGTCTCCACTGGAAAAGTCATGAGAATGATATTTATAAAGAGAAGAAAGAGCCCTCCCCCATAGATGGTGTCACATAGTCTGTTTATTTTCAAATGTTTTGTCTTATTAAGATCCCAGCTTTTGGTTTTGCACCCATATTTGGGCAGATTGTGCTTCAGCTGGCATGAAGGGAAATGGGATTTTCATTCTCTTTGAAATGATCGTGTTCTTTTCTCTTTTACATAAAAAAGGCTTTGCTTTCGCTGGGCATGGTGGCACATGTCTGTAATCCCAGCACTTGGGAGGCAGAGGCAGAAGGATCATTGGAGTTTGAGACCAGCCTGGGCTACAAAGTGAGCTCAAGGCCAGTCTGAACTGCATAGCGAGACCCTGTCTCAAAAAAAAAAAAAAACAAACAAAAAAGTCTTTACCGCCCCTGTTCATTGATCTAACAGGTACATACAGATGTGCAGAAGGCAGATGTGGCCTCATCCTTCCTTAGTCTTATGTGAAACCACTTACCTCAGGGTGCATACACTGAATTTCCTGCCTTGTAAACAGGACTCGCTACCTGGACCATAAATAGAACGGAGTAGCAGAAAGGTCAGAAATCAGTCTTTAAGAACCAACAGTGACTTGCCATGTTTTTTAATATTTTTGATAGAAGTATCCATTCTATATGCTGCTGCCCCAGGGCCTTTGCACCTGCTAGTTCTCTTGTATGGATGTTCCCCAGAATATCCAGACAACTCCTCCTTAATGCCTTTGTGGCTTCATTCAGATGTAAACTTCTCAGGCCACCCTTTTAAAAACTGAGCCTCTGGCCCACTCCAGAACTCCCTATCCTCTTATTTATTTAATATTTCCCCAATATTCATTACTCATTTACAATCTCATTTGGTCTCATTTACAATCTGTCTCCTCATATAGAACGTAATATGAGGAAAGAAACCTTTGCAACTTTAGTGCCCACCAACTCACAATGAATATTTGCAGACTGAATGAAGGAGCCCTCTGTGAACCTTGAGCTCCTCACTGGAAGACGAGGTGTGTTGGGCTCACCTAGATGTTAGTGAATGTGAGCTGGCAGGACCACTCTATGCACTGCAGGTGTCATCAGGCTGACTCAGTGGACGACACTCTCAGATCAAGTCTGTTTTGCTTGGAGTTACGTGGGCTACACAATCCTTGGATTCATTCATTTTTCTTCATTAGACTCATAATGTAAGAGTGTCCTGTTATGGCTTGTGTTTCAATGTCCTCCCAAAACTTCATGTGGTCATAGGTGGGGCTTTCTCAGAGGTGGCCAGATCTAGATTGTGTGACACCAGGAGGGACTGATTCACGGTGCAATGCTACGCTCAAGGGCACTGGGATTAAGGGTGTGGGCGCTGCCCGCCCTAAGTAGGATAGATAAAAGGGGCAGAAAGACACTGTTTAGTTCCCTCGTTTTTGCTGTCTTTGCCTGCACTAAACTGTTCTCTGCGTTGCCCCTCTGCCAAGCCACCCTGCCTCAGAGCCAGTTGACTATGGACTGAAACATTTACAAACTATGAGCTTCATAATTTTTAACTTTGAGTGTTGAGTCTCAGCAACAAAAAATGTAACTAAGCTAGGACCAAACAAAATCTGAAGGAAATGCAGATATATACTAGTACATCTCTTGAGAGCGATTTTTGTATTCGTTTTGGCTTCATTTAAATACTGTTTTGGTTTAGATCTAAAATGCCCCCCAGAAGTCTCCTGCACTCAGAGGTGGGGCTTTGGAGGATCAGAGGGGTGCTGCGCTCATCAGGGGACTCACACATGGATAGGTGTATAGCTGGATGTGCTCTCAGGATTTGAGGCCTGATGGCAGGTGGGTCACTGGGGACATGACCTGGAAGGGCGTATTCTTGTCCCTGGCTCCTTGCTTTCTCTCTACCTCCTTGCTGCCGGGAGGTGAGCAACTTTCCTCTCCTAGATCTTTCTGCCATGTTATTTCTGCTTTGGAGCCAGTGTGCCATGGACTGAACCCTCTGACATCATGAGCCAGTAAACGTCTCTCCTTTAAGTTGTGGACCTCAGATATTTTGTCCCAGCAATAGGAGAGTCGACCAATGCGAATACTATGGCTTTTAAATTTAAGGTAACACTATTTACTTTGCAAATCACACATGCCTGTAGTGGAAAAAAAGTGGATGTTGTAACTATCACTGTTGTGTCTTGTATAGCTTATAAGAACACTTGGGGGTTTAGAGTCCATCCAGTTAACCTAGGATGATCTTATCTTGAGATCCCTAACTTAACTACATCTGCAAAGACTCTTTTTCTAAATAAGGTCACATTTACAGGCACTGGAGGTTAGGACTTGGACATAGCTTTTGGGTACCACAAGTCACCTCGTGAAGGCAGTCCTTATTTCCCTGGGAGGAGCCCCCACTCTCAGGGGCTCTAATTTTGAGACCTTACCGCTCTAGGGCTTATACAGTCCCAATCCCATGGTTCTGCCTTTACAACTTGCTGTATTTTCTCTTGATCCTGGTTACACACAAGGTGTGTGTTACTTTCTTTGTTGCTGTTGGTGACATCTAGGAGTTACCCCATTTCATCCTTACCATAGTCCTGGAGAAGGGATATGATTGCTTCCTTTTGTAGAAACAGGGTACCAGAGTACCAAAGAATGTGATTTTCCCACAGTCACACAGCTACTA
Organism: Dinomys branickii; assembly: GCA_004027595.1. Lineage (NCBI taxonomy): Eukaryota > Metazoa > Chordata > Mammalia > Rodentia > Dinomyidae > Dinomys > Dinomys branickii. Next base: position 113,469 of record PVLD010000086.1, read on the forward strand.
CAAAGATTTGTCTTCTTATTTTGGCTATAAAGTCCAAACTATTTTCACATTGCTACAAGATAGAAGCAAATAATTCAAACATGATTTCTTCCTCCAAGTGTCTCACAGCAGGGCAGAAGGGAAGAATCTAAAGTTGACTGGGACACGATGTGCTGTGTGCTGCAAGGAATTTGGACAAAGACAACAGAGATTTCAGTGAAGTTTCCAAGGACAGAAGGATTCTGAAATGGGCATGTAAAGAAGCAGGATCCCACCAGTTTGAATACAAAGAGCCTCACTGTGAACAAATGACAAGCATCTGCAAAGAAATGCAGACGTGACTCTCTGCATTCTGGAGAGCATGAGCCACCTGCACTCTGCATCTCAGGCTAGCAGTTCTGGTGTGCTGTGACAGTGACCCAGAAAAGGCAAAGGCTGCAAGAGTGAGGAGGGGTGACAAGAGTCTGTCAGAAGCGAGCCACTAGGCTGACTGCTGTGGCAGTGAGAGAAAACCAGGACACACTGGTTGCTTGGACAGGGCTGACACCATTAGTCAAGGTGAAAAGGGAGTGTGCTGGGTTGGGACGCCTCTGTACTTGCTTGGGACGTGCTCTTTGCAGACATTCAGATGGAAAGGTTGAGAAAGCAGTTGGAAGTGTGGCTTTGGGAATTAAGGACATTTGGACATAAGAGAGACAGGTGGTAACTGAAGCTTTCAGAGGGGACAGGAGTGGATAGGACTGAAGGGCGGGATGACGGAAGTCTCCACAAAGAAGGCTTACATTTGGAGACATACTAGTTAGGGTTCTCTAGAGGAAAAGAATCAAAAGAAAATATATGTATAATTATGCCAGGGGATTTATTAGGTAAGCTTACAGGGTCATAAGCAGAAGAATCCACAGTGGCCATCTGTGTGCTGGAGAGCTGGAGGACCCAGGAGCTGCTCAGCTGAAGAAGACAGGTGGTGCATTGGAAGGGGAAGAAACTAGCCTGATGTGACAGCAAAAACTGGATCCCTTCAGAAATAAGTGCACGTCCTTCTTTCCCTTTTCTATTCCATCCAGGCTACAAGCCTGTTGGTTGACCCCACTCACATCTGGGGTAGGTCTTTCCCCCTCTGCTTGCTGATCTATGTATCAGTCACCCACAGACATGACTAGGACTGGGCTTTACTAATTTCTTAATGTGTTGAAGTTAACATATCATATTTGTAGTCACAGGAGTCTTGGGGGACGTTGTTCAAAGAGCCACATATGAGTATGAACCTATGCAGAGAAGTCTCATGTTCCCAAACCCTCCCTTATCAGACTGGTAGAATGGCTAAGAAATGGGTGCCCACAGAGAAGCCCGAGCTACCTCCTTTGCAGACTTGGGGCCACAGGGCAGGTGACAAGCACTGCCTCTCCTTCAGAGCAGAGTCATTGAGAGGGCAGGCAATGGGCCAGAAAGTTGAGTTCCAATCCTAGCGCCCCAGTGAGGAGCTATGTGTCCTGGGGTGGCAGAGTCCTCATCTGTACCAAGGGAGCAACATCCATACTGAGTCCACAGGGGTGGCACGTTACCACCTAGGATAAGTCATGTAAAGGAATGAATGCTGCAGTGTACCCTCAAGTTTTGACTGACCTCACATGTCATGGCTGGAACTTTAGGTTTAACTTATGACCAAAATCTTGAGTTACACTTTGACCCAAGTGTGCAATCATAAACAAAAACTCACTATGCCAGAAAAGCACATGTAAGTGTATGTAAGCATCAGTCTGAGCCCAGATGTGCATTTGTGGGCATGAGTTTGGTCAATGTTTTATATAATTGCTATCAAAATGGCCCCACAAAATGCTAGAAAATAAGCTAAGGAAGTAAAGAAAGGTAAAGAACGCAATCACAATAAAAAGAAGGAGGTTGTGGAGAAATATGAGAGTGGTATTCCAATAGCAACCAATCTCACTAATATGTTGAAATCCACCATCTGGACAATCTTACAGGAAAAGATTTGTACAAGGAAGCCAATGTTGCTAAAGGTGTTGCTCAAATTAGTCAGTCACGAGCAACGTTAGACAAAGTAGCCGGCTATTATTAGTGTGCATAAACAAAAGGCAGATGGCAGATTACTGCCTGTTTGAGTGTATAATTTGTGAAAAGCTATAAATGCAAATCTTGTGAAGCATAATCTATCAGTGAGTGATAACGATGAAATATTTGTGACAGTAAGGGGTGGTTTCACCATTTGGAAGCAAGAACTAGGGCTCACAGCATAACTAGACATGGTGAAGTAGCCAGCGCTGATAAAAGGGCTGCTGAAAATTACATACACCACTTTAAAATGATGACACAGAAACACAGGTACACAGCACACAGAGACACAGAGACACAGAGACATGGGATTTTGCTGTCATCAAGTTTTCAACTTGTTTAAACTGGCTTTTTCTGGAAGAAAATGCCCAGGAGAATGTGCATTACCCAGCAAGAGAAGAAAACACTGGGCCACAAGCCGATGAAGGATAGGCTAAGCTTATTGCTACATGCCAATGCAAGTAGTGACCTCAAGATAAAGCCTCCCTTGGTTTATCACTCTGACCCCTTAGAGTGTTCTGAAAACATAAAGTCACAAAGAATAGACTAGGGATCATGTGGAGATCTAACACAAATTCCTGGATAACAAGAGTACATTTTTTTAAGTGGATCAGAGAGGCTTTCTGTCCTACTGTTAAGAAATACTAGACAAAGGTTTCCCACTCAAGGCTCCCCTCATCATGGACCATGATCGTGCTCACCTATGAGACTTGGAAGAAGAACTCGCTGAAGAATTCCCATGGCTCTCAATCAGGTTCCTCCCACCTAATATAACTCTACTGTAGCCTATGGGCCAGCAGGTTATAGCTGACTTTAAGAAGCTATACACCAAGGAACTGTTCCTGAAGTGCTTCCACATGGTCTCAGATACAGATTTAACCCTTAAAAAGTTCTGGAAGGAACATTACAACATCCTTTCCTGTGTGGGGTTAATTGAGAAGTCCTGGGCCAGTGTCTCTCTAAGGACACGGAGATCTGCCTGGAAGGAAGTATGGCCTAAAATTATAGAGGAGAGAGACTTTGGAGTTTGTGTAGAGGAGCCTACGCCTTCAATCATCCCTGTGGTTGGCGACACTGTCACTATATCAGAGTCCATATGCCTGCAGGTAGACAGTGGTGATGCTGAGCTGGTGGAGGAGCACTCAGAGGACCTATCTACAGAGGAGCTTCAGCAGCTTCTGGCTGAGCCACGGAGAATGGCAGCCGCGGAGCCTTCTAAAGAGGAGGGGGAGTGTCAACAACCAGTGCAGCAGAGTTCTGAAACAAGGGAACTCCCGGAGAAAATGGACAGAGCTACACACATTTGTAGAGAAGACCCGCCCCCCCAGACAGAAAAAGCCAATCACTGCATTCACTTGCCTAATGACAATTGCTAGGGATGACAATTGCCTTATGGCCAGTTTTGGAATGTAGAAATCCTGCTTCCTCTGATCAGGGAGGCTCACAGCAAGATGAGGTCTGCTGAGGACAAAACAGGGGCACCAGGCCCCAGGTGTGGAGATGAATCTTAACTTGTTTCCCTTACGATGTCAAACTTGCCCATGCAACCGCTACTTCTATGCTGTTCCAGAAAAAGCACCGCACCCCTCCCCCTGCATGGGCTAAATAAAGTGGTAGTGCGCCGGAGATGCTGCGCTTTCGTTCCCTGCAAGTAACCAGTCATTCGGATCCCTGCCGCACCCTCTATTTTCTCTCTTGCTTTTCTCCATGCACTGTGACATCTGTCAAGAGACTGGAGGCTCACTTCAGGCATTCCGATAACTGGTACCATGGAGAGGGTCGCTAACAGGCAATGTCACGCCACACTACAGAACAGTGTTAGAAAAGACAAAAACAGACAACCTTAGACCAGTTTTTAGCTCTGAAAAGGCTGAGCCAGAACAAGTGCTAGCAGGCTATAGACTCCCAGGGAGAGAAGGACGACCAGAGAGCCGGGTTCCTGATGTCCTAATGGAAGGGAACTCTCCTTCCAAACAATAACCACCTTCCACCTAGTCCTCCCTTCCTGCAAACAAACTTGAATGGTGAGTACAGTATCAAATTGTTGTTTCTGATAAACTAGGCACATTTTATAGCTCTTTGGTGAACACACTAGGAAAGAGTATTGGTGTTTCTGATAAATTATGTACATTATACAACCCGTTTTATTATGAAAAGGTTAATTTAGGGGTGTTTTGGGAGGTTTGGAAGACATGGATATTTCCATTATTTCATACAGGAAAAATAGTCTTATAACCAACTTGAGTTACAACCAGCTCAGAGAAAGAACTGAGTTTCCAAGTCGAGGGTCTACTGTATTTCTTGTAAAGTGTAGGTATTGATTGGATGTGGTCATGGTTGGTACAGTAACAGCGTCTAAGTGGAACACAGCTACACAGACAAGGAACCCGCTTGTGCGGAATGCAGTGGGAAGGCCCGGAGCTTGGGGCTAGATCCAAGGGGGCGTGAGGCATGGGGTATGTTTTCACCACAGTCAGGGCTTCTGTGGCCCCTTTGGGAGAAGGAGAAATGAAGCACTGGAATTTCCCCCTAAAGAGGCAGTCAATAGAGCTCAATTCTCCTCCACTTTGCAAAGGACTCTGGAGAGGGGCCAACGGGAAGGCAGAGGCTCTATTTATTGTTATTTTTTTTTAAATAAAATAAAAAGGAGCCCTCAAAGGGCACATTTGCAGGTTTTATTATTTGTGAAGGAAAACACTCAACTTCATCAACATTCTGTCTGTCTGCGAGGCCCAGGAAAGGGCAAGAGCCCGTGTTAAGTCGCAGCGTTTGACTTTTTGTTCCCTGCCTGACTAGTGTTCCAGGCTGTTAATAGGCTTTGCCTTTGTCAGCTGAGCCGAGAGGATTTCAGGAAGAAAATGGATGATGGTGCCAAGGTCATACCAGGGCTGGCTCGGGCAGCAGGGCAGGACCGGCTGCCTTTAAGGCACCGGGCAAAGAATGCCAAAGGAAGGTGATGGAAAGGGTTGGTGTCCCACAGCTGGGTTATTCTCCTTTTTCTCCACCCTATACAAATTCATTTTTGAAACAACAGCAGTGATCTCATTGGAATCCACTCTACATGGCTTTGTCCCTCGGATGATTTAGAATTAGTTCAATTTATTTTCAGAGACAGATATTTCAGGGTCCCAAAAGTGCTTTCCGGTCCGGGGCTGGAGTGCCCAGGTATCATGACTGATTGATGACTTGCAAACCTGGCCCCTTTGTTTTGAAAGCTACCTGCAATTATTGCCTGCAATAGAGCTGTAAGCCGAAGTAAGCTTTGCATAGAAACACATTTGACTTAGGGGACCACGTGTAATGCTGATTAAAAGTAACCCTGGATGGCAGATCTGATCAGGGGATCACCTCCGAACGGGAGCAGGATTTGAAGAACGGCGATGACTCAACTCCAGGAAGCCCATGTCCGTGGCACTTTTCTGACTGGAAGATGGAGCACCGATTAAGCACCCGAAATTAATGGGCAAGAGTTATTAACATGCCGAGGCCTGTTGCTTGGCCAAGGTTGTAAAGCTGAAATTGCTGTAAGTCGTAGACATTTAAAACCTAATTTTAGCAACCTCCTCCAACCCTGGGTGGGTTCCTGCGTTTTTGTCATTGGGAGTCCGTAATTGAATTCTGTGAATGTTGTGACCAGTGTGTAACTTTGTGAAGTCGATTACCCAGCAGAACACAATTTTTCATCTGACCTTAAAAGCATTACCTTCTGCTGTGCGATTAGAAAACATACAGAGAGTGCCACCCTTCTCACTGCGCTTGATTTGGGGGAGAGGAAAGGGAAAAACACCATCTTACTATTTCATGTAACCTAGTAAGATTCATTTAGATTCTACGCAGATCATTTAATAACAGATTTTGTAAAACCTTAACATAAGGAGCTACCATAAAACGTATTACCTTTTATTACCCATACAGAGAATGACATTTTAGATGGTAATAAATCGAAACCCAACAAAAGCTATTTGCTTTCTGAGAGTGCTTGGTGAATGCCAGGAACACGAGTTTCCTGCTTTTATACTGTGGCAAAGATGGCCCCCCAGGGTCACCAGAGACAGCCCCAGCTGGCTTCAAGGAGGCTTGTCTGAGCACCCTTCTCTGCTCCTCTGTGTTTTTTTAAAGGTCATTTCTACACAGGCCTGCCCACCCAAGGACCCCATCTCTCCCACTCTGTTGCCCCCACTTCTGTCTCACCTCAGGTGGGTGCCTGACCTGGGGTAGGAACAGCCATGGCAGTGAAGGAAAGCCCAACCCAGAACTTCCTAAGCAACTGCATGCTCCCCTTGCATGAACCTCTCTCCAAAAGGCAGGAAGGGCTTTCTCACACTCACTCCAGCAAAGCCACAGTGTCCTTGCCCACCCCACCCTGCATAACCAGAGACCCACTTGGCCAGTCCAACCTCACCCAGGCCTGGCCATGGACCAGTTACCTCTGCGACCCAGAATTGTGACTGTGAGGCCAGGTCTGCTGTGTAGTGACTAACATCACCAATCTTAAAAAGTCATCAGATGTTCATGGAGAGACACTGGGCTCAGCTTGTGTGATTTCTCCCCTGGGTGATTTCAAGTAAGTTCAATGTATTTTCAAAGACAGTGGCCAAATGCTCACAGCAAGGCAGCATCTTGAAACCTCAGTGTCTTTGGGAGCAAGACTAAGTAGAAGACAGGTCCTGCCCTCACTGCCTGTCTGCAGACTGTAATAAATATGCAGAGTGCCAGACACATGACGAGAAGTCTCCTGCAAACTGACTTGCCACTCATTCCATCAGGATGGGAGGACATTCATCTTCCTGGTGGACAAGTTTCACAAGAGCGATCTGGAGGCCATTGCACTTCAGAGGGTTGAAATGGAAGTGATTTCCAGAGTAGAAACAGGAAGCTGGGTGGGAAGGCAGGTGGCCCTGGGAGGCAGGCAAAGGCGGCAGTTGGTGAGGCTGTCACCTCTTAGAGCCGGAGGCTGGTGGGCATCTGAGTTCCCCACAGACCGTGTCAGCTTCCCACGGCTCCCGGAACAAATGACCACAAAGTGAATGACTTTGAACACAAATTTATTGTATATACCTCTGGGGGTGAGAAGCCCAAGGTGAGTCTTACTCTTCACCATGCTAAACTCAGGGTGTCAGCAGGGCTGGTTCCTTGGGGAGGGCCCAGGGGAAAGTGTTATTTCCTTGATTTTCCAACTCCTGGAGGCTTCTGCCTTCCTGGGCTTACAGCCTCTCACTGCTCCTAAAGGCCAGCAGTGCAGCAGGTTCAAATCAGCCTTCCACCTCCCTCCTCTCTTCTCCCTCCCTCTTCTAAGAGCTCTTGTGGGGATATTCAGACAGTCCTGGGGAGTCTCCACACCTCATGATCTTTCACAAAGTCCCCTTTACCACACAAGGTAACATTCAGTTTCCAAGAATTAGGACATGGACATCTTTGGGGGCCATTGTTCTGACTGCCTTAGAAGATATGAAAGCTTTAAGATAGTGGTCACTAGAGACAAGGACAGGGAGGGGACAGCAATAGAGAAATGGTGGACAACAAGTACCAAAATCTAGTTAGCTAGGAAGAAGTTCTGGGGTTCCATAGCACAGCTGGGTGACTCCAGTCTATAGGAATTTTAAACAGCCAGGAGCTTGCAGACTCTTTGCAAAAGGAAATGATAACTGTTTGAGGAGATGCAAAAGCTAATTACTCCGGTTTGACCATACACAACTGCACACAATATTGCATTACCACAGCATAGAAAGACATGATTATGATGCACCAATTAAAATTTCAAAACATAAAACTTTGAAAGAAGAAAGCATAAATACTTCAAGAACACAAGCTGGACAGCAGCTGTCACTCACCCCCACGTGTGTTGTACATGATGCTCAAACTTGACTAAGAACACCCCAGACTTGAACATGGGACAGACCTGTGGAGTGGACAGTACTATGCAGTGTCACTAAGTCACCTAAAGGAGAAACGTTCTGCTTGGGGTACAGATGGGGCCAAGGAGAGTGGCAAGGTGCAGCACTAGGAAGACAAAGCTGTCTGACGGAGACAACATCTAAGCAAGGTTTTTAACGACAGATTGTTTTCCAGGGACAGCGCACAGGGGATCAGGACAGCATTGCAGAGGGACTGCGGTGAGAAAGCCCAGGACACTGTGAGCCCCAGACAGCCCAGTGTCACGGGAATACTCTGCAGACATGAGGGGACCCAGAAGGGAAGAGAGTTCGTCTTTTGTGTGCGATGAGGTGCGCAGATGTGACCAGCTGCTGAGGAGCTACTGGAGCGTTTACCAGGGGTCCTGAGCAGGCAGTACTTTCAATGCCTCCTTCTATCCTGCTGTGGATGTGTGTGATTCACAAGGAAGCAGAGGGACCAATTCGGAAGCTATGGAAGGGACTCGGGGAGACGGTGAGGGATTCTGGTCCTATGACAGGTCCTATGAAAACTAGGACAATACAGACAATGAACTCTGGAAGGGTCAGGAGGTACACCTGCAGTGCTTGGCAGTGGGTTGTTTGCAGACAGAGAATCACTAAGGGCAGCTCGAGGGTGCCACCAGTGCTGATGTCATAGGGAGAAAGGCCAGGGGGAGGGGGCGGGGGATGGCACTGAGAGGGAACAGTGGAAGGAGGCATCTAGAAGAAGGTTGGAAACAGGCAGGGGCGGGGGGAACACTGCAGTCCGCTATCTTTCTAGAAAGGAGGAAATAAAGGAAGCTTCACAGAAGGATGACTTTTGGCAAATATGTCTTCCATGTTTCATTTGCACTGCATCCTATGCAGGAGAGTTTAAGTTAAGACACCCAAGGTCCATACTGACCTACATGTAGTTACATGCTTATGAGGAGCAGTGAGATGGGACCCCCAGCTCTGGAGCAATGCAAACCCTCCGGCCCGTCCTGGCTTCTGACCCTACTGCCAGCACTGTTGACCCCTGTGTGTGAAGGAGCCACCCCTGGCTTCCCATGAGACCTAGTCCAAGCACCAACTCAAGCTCTACATCCTGAGCACCTGCTGGGACCAGGTGTGACTCTGCTATGACAGATCATGGCCAATAGCCAGGAAGACAAACAGGAAGATAGCTGTGGGACACACAGTACAGTGCAAAGTCATACCAAACTCATAGTCAAGAGCCTTGATGCTGTATTTCAGTTTTAGAGGTCTCTACTTTGTCTCACTCAAATAGATAAACAAGAAATTCTCCAACATGTTCAGTTCTGGGCCAGTCACATCTGCTGGAGATTCCCTTTGTCTCCTTGCTGGGACCCCTTGGAAGGTGGGGCTCCCCGGGTGACCTCTGGGGACTTTCAGGGACCCACAGCCTATGCATCCCGCCTCACAGAGCTTCACCCTGGGCCTTGGGGCTCAGCCTAAGCCTGCACCTCCAGGCTTTTCTCTGGCTCTTCCTCTTCCCCTGAATTCATTCCACTCATATCCGCACTTCCCAAGAAGGCTCAGCCCCAACCCTACAGTAAGCAGAAGCCACAGGAAAGCTGCTGATGCCATCCTGGCCACGTGGCCACCCCATTCACCAGCTGCACCTCCTGAGCACGCAGTTCACTCTCCTGCTGCCCACTGCCACCCCGCAAGCTGCTGATCCATGCTTTGGGTCCACCAAGCCAGGGGCTCTAGGACAGCAGGAGTAGCTTCCACCCTCCTCCTTTTCCCATAGCACGGTCTGGAGCAGGCTCAGAGCAGCCTTTGGGACGGCCGTTCTTCCGTCTCCTTCCGCAGAGACGAACTTCCTTTCATAGCCCCTTTCAGCATCCTGAAGTAAGAAGCACCTTCAGAGAGCATCTCCCTTAATTTCCTCCAGCCTCCGCCTCCAGCCACAGGGCCCAGGTCCAGAGGCCGCTCCTCTGCGGTCCCATAGTCCCCCTTGCTCACTCTAGCTTAGGTTTCCTCGGTGCTCCGGTCCTGGGCTCGGTTCTTGTCGCCCATCCACCACCCAGCACGATGCCTGATGCTCAGGAGGTGCTTGATAAAAGTTTGGGGGATGAAACAGGCTCCATACAGCCTGCCTGAGTACCCTACACTGTGCCCCTTCACACAGACCTTACCCAGTACCATTCCCATGAGGATTGCCTCCCCAGACCTTAGATATTTTCTTTTGGCTCATTTCTTTGGGCTTGAAATCCACCCCAGTCTGCTCTGTTCATTCATCACTTCCTAGCAGAGTTACTTGAACCTCGTAGACACTAAATAAACGTTTCAGTAGAACCAAACTGAATGTCAACCATCTGCCGCCATGGATCTGAAGATGATTCTCCCAGGTAGGCTGTGAAGGCCACTGGCAGTTTCTTTACTGTAATTCATCAGTAACATTGGGAGATGTACGCTTTGCCCAGGAATGTTTTATCTGATTCTGGTATCCCTCAACCCCCAATCTATCACTTAAGTTATTCCACCACATATGTCTAACAGGCAGGGTTTATTTCCCCTGTTGCTTCCCCACCCTGCCAGCTTTGTCAGCAGCCTATAAATCCGGGGAAAGAGCTCTGCCTCCTTACCCACCAGGCCCCAGCCAAGGATGAAAAAGCAGCCGGTGACAGCCAGGAACACGAATGTTCACGTTAGTCCTGGGAAACAAGGTGGAAGGCAGCCTAAAGACAAGCGCCAGTCACAGCAGCCTCACCTGTTGCCTGTGTTGCTTGGGGATCAGACGGAAGGGTGTCTCGCACTACCTGCCGTGGGAATCAGCTGCTTCTTACGAGGAAACGTGTGTACCTCCTGCTGGATTTATGGACTGCCTATTCCCAGTGTGATGTGGTTCAAGTGGATAAATCAAAGCCCAGACACACAACAATTCCTTCTGCTTCAGATAATGTTTTCCCCAATCTGGTATGATATTTACAGACCAGGTGGCAGGTGCTGCTAACTCAGAGAAGAATGTGGTCTCTCTTTGGGAGATGTGGTGCAAGGAGTCTTGGGACAACACCCTTCCTGGTGGGCAAAGCGGGTGTGTTAATAAGTAAGTGAATTGCATTCTGTCTTACTCTATATCTCACGTTAATATTTCTCATCAGCAATGCCTTACACGTTAGAGAACAAAGGGGCACATTGACAAAATACCTCCTTACAACTTTGCTGGACTCCCACAGCAGAATTTGTACGCTGAACTCTGTTCTCACCAGCTCACAGCAGCTGACTTCGTGTCTCTTTCCACCTACACAGCTTCAAACCAGCTACCTGAAGAGTGTCTGAACCACCAAAATTGAGAAACATTATACACCAGGAGACTCTGCTGTTAAACATTTACAGATACACCATTCTCTGTCATTCATGATTTTATAAAATATATCCATAATTGGCTAATCATTATATGGTTGTGATGTTCCTAAGGCTGAATTAGCAGCAGAGTAATAAACTCTAAACAAAACATGGCCCCTCAACTGAGGGAGCTCAGGTTGTCGTGGTCAAGATAGCCAGTAAGCAAGTAATCAATAGACAAGAACACTACAGGCTGCAGTAAATGCTAGAGGAAAAACTATTCATTATGTGCTGCCACACAGTGAATTACCTTAAAACTTAGTGACTTTAGTCCATAAATGTTTGTGATCTCACAGCTTCTGTGCCCACAAACCTGCACACTGCCCAGTGATGCCCTCTGTTTACTGGGTTCTCACAGAGCTGTGACCGCCGTGCTGATTCAGCATCTGCAGTCCCATCAGAAGATTTGATGGGGGAGGGGTCCACATCCTAGCTCATGAGGGGGATGTGGCCAGCTTTCCATTGCTGTGACCCTTCCTGAAGGTCACCCTCAGGTTCATGCCTCACTAGAAGATGTTTCAAAGATTCCACTAAATAATAACAGTTACTATCTATTGAGCATTTAATTCAGCTCTACACTTAGAGGTTTTTTACCTCTTTTAATCATCACTTGCCTTATAAGTGCTAGTATTCTCCCCACTTTTCCAATGAGGAAACAAGCGATGAAGGTGTAAGTAGCTCAGCTGAGATCACTAGCTACTAAGTGACAGACCCTGGTGATCATAAGTGATCAGATTTTTCTGTCTGAGTGTCAGCCACCCTGTTAGCCACTCAGGTCCTCAGCCTTCCTGGAGCTGCAGGCCAGTGAATAAAGACCATTAGAAAAAGCAGAAAATCACCTCTGGCAAGAAGAGACAATTGAAAAACAAAAAAAGCAGGGTTCAGTGGAGAAAAATCCACAATCTGCAGCAAGAGCTGTGGAGAGGGGAGCGGATGAGCGGGGAGGGCTCGGGAGCGCGTGAGTTAATGGCAGAGCTTCTCTCCATGTACCACTACTCCTTGGCTTCCCCCACAGCTACCATTATGCTTGTTATTAGTGATAAATGTTCCGTTAAATGCATACTTGTATGGAAGTCAGTGTCGCCGTGTAAAATATCAAGGGTCCAGAGATTGATTACGTGCCATATTTAATGACACGGCTTGATTCTTTTTTCAAAATGAAATGTTTAGTTTTCAAATCAGTGTGCTCAGTGAACCTGGCCCATGACTGTGGAGACACTCAGAGGCTCTTGCTGAAGACACACCACTTCCCTCTGTTTTGGGGATAGATACTAGCCAATGGCTCAAGCGCACCCTGGGGACGACTGCCAGTGAGGGACACATGAGTGACTGCAGGACTCACACCAGACCAGCAGCCAGACTCTCGGAGATATGTCTTACAGATCAGACGGCTTCCAAGAAAATCAGAGGAGCCAATTTCATTTTCCAGTTGGACACAGCGCATTTCTTGGGCAAAACAGAATCTTACCTCCTTGATTCTAGAGCTCATCCCCAAAGTAGGCACAGATGCTGGAGTCCAGTGGCCTTGGCTTGGAAATGCCACTGATATGTTCAGGCCTTTAAGATATAATTTAGTTCAGGAAAACAGTGATAGATCATCACTGTCAAGAATGAAAATAAATTGCCCACCTGCTGTGCTGAGTCCGAGGTAGGTCTTGGAGGCAAACACATGGTTCTTGCCCTTGAAATTTTTGTCATGCACCTAGGGAACTAGTAAACAGCGTTCAGAATAAAACAACAGAAAACATGGCTCCTGCCTTAGTGGGGGTGAGCTAGGTACTCTAACAGCTCTTGAATTTGAAAAGTGGCTTGGATCCAGCTCAGAGCACAGCATAGAATGGGTTAGAAAGGGGCTCCACGCCACACGCTGGTCAGAGAGCCAGGCTTCCTCCTTCCAGGGAAGAGGAAAATGGGGGTTGAGGGAGGTTTGGGGCACCACATGTACCTGCACCCATTGGTCAGTCACATTAGTCTCACAGCTCATCAGCTCATCTCACTGCACAGATCTGGGAGACTGGTCTGGCTTGCTGCTCCGAGGCCAGGGAAGTAGGACTTGGTGAACACATGGCACTGCCTTCACCGCAGGTGTACTTGGTGGCTGGCAACCAAAACTGATTCAGGCTGCTTCTGTACCTCAAAGAACCTCCTGGGTAAATCCTAGGATGTGTTACAGAACCCAAGAAAGAGCTTGTCTTGGTTACTTTTCTTTCATTGCTGAGACACAAAGTACCCAACACCCAAAGCGTAGGAAGGAAAGGTTTATTTAGCTTACAGTTTGTGGAGGTTTCAGTCCATACTTGGCTGGTTCAGAGGCAGAGTGGCACATGGCAGAGGGCAAACGTTCATGGCAGCAGAAAACAGCAAAAACCACAAGAGCAAAAGGGAGTGATGGCAGACCAGCAACCTCTTTTTACCTCCCTTACATTGTAAACAGGCTACCCCCACCCAGGGGGCGTGTAGCACTCATGTAATCTCCATGCCCTCCTCTTCCACAGGCTCAGGATGTATACAAAGTACGGCACCCTGGCTTCCTGCTGAGTCACTCAGCCAAATCTCTAGACTCCCCAAATTGACACAATGTATAAACCATAACAGAGCTGAAGCTGGCTGAGGGCAGCAAAACGCTGAGACCAGGGCTTGCCTCTTTGCAAAAGCTTTCTGGAGTGAAAGGCCTAGCTCTCCTCTGAGCCTCGGACCAGACAGAGTTGGAGGTGACTGCACCCACCTCTTCTCCGAGGCTTGAGCCATTAGATACAGCAGGAGCCCATGCAGAGTACAGTTTGACCCTGGGAGGGCCATGGACTGCCCTCTGCCTCATAGAGTCCACTTGTCTAGTGACAGCAGCTACACAGGCAAAGGTCTTGTCCCCCAGGGGCAGGTGCCTCCTGTTTAGGCAGAGAAACATGAGGGCAGGGATTTTACTATTGAATTATTCAAGATGGCAAAAACCTCCTCTTGGTTTCTCCACACAGCTCCCTCCCTCTTGGCCCCACATTCCATATTCTCAGAATCTGCCTGTCCCAGCAGGGATTGGGAGTGGTGTGAGTCTGCCAGCTCTTGCTGAGTGCTATGACTGGTCTCTAGACAAAGTCTCGTGAAGTCACAGAGGGGCTTTACAGAAGTGGCTGGATCTAGGGTGTGTGATATGGGATCAAGGATATGATGCTGGGACTGATTCACAGTGCAATGCTGAATAAAATATAAGACACAGAAAGAGGATGCTCTTGTCCCTTGCTTGCTACTTGCTGCCTTCTGCCTGCCCTGCTTTGCCATGGACCATTTATCCTTTGTGATGCCCCTCTGCCATGCCATGCCGAACCTCTGAACTGTAAGCCAAGTAAACCTTTCCTCCTCTAACTTTAACTTTGAGTATTGGCTATTTTGTCTCAGCAACAACTAAGACACCAAGGGAGACACACATGACCCATGGCCACTGGAGCTCATTTCTCTGGATCAAGAGAGCTTGGCAGAGAAGGGTCACCCATGGTTAGCTGCCCAGCTAGACAGGGTCTGGTCTGGCAGGGTAACAAATGCAGAATGACCTGTAAGTGAGATGGACAGCACTTTAAGGGACAGGGATCATGGGAGCTAAGGAAGGACTTCCCAGAAAAGGTTCAGCCAAGGGGGGACATGGATAAGACAGGAGGAACAGAGAAAGCTCGGAAAATCATGTGGCATCTCTTCTCATTTTTAAATAAGGATGCCGTCTTTTGCATTTCACAGGAGGATACTTTTACTATGGGTTATTCACGTTGAATTATTGTTCTCATTCATATTCATTATAGAAAAACCCCAGAATACTAGCAGCCTTTGATCTTCGAGTTGCCTTTAGTAGTAGAACTTGGAAGCAACCCCAGTGATAGGGGCTGACTGAGTTGGTGATGCGGTTCACACAAGGCGCCATTGCTAGTCTGTGAACCTGGGAAGACAGAGCCATAAGTACCGAGTCGAAGTGAGGTGGCACAATGAAATATACAGCTGGGGGATAGTGTTCTGTTTACATATGTGTGTGTAAACATGTGCGTTAGGTGTGTGTGTTGTGTGTGATATGTAGGAAGAAGGCAGGAGATGCACCAGACCAAACAATATGGACAACATCTTAGGACTAGAGTTGGCCAAGGGTATAAAAAAGGAGCCCTACGTTCCACATTAGAAATGACTGCATCATTTTTATTTTCTTACATTGTTGGAAAATAATAATAAAAACGTTTTTAATGTTAGCCAGAAAATTGAGACTTTTGGAATAGCTCATCCCATGCCCTAGAATTTATCTGCTTTATAGTCTAATTCATTATCTACCAGATTAATCAATCTAGTTACCATTATAGCCATAAAGTTTTATTTACTTCAGGAGATGGGAACTGATGGGTTTGTTTTTTAAAATTATTTATAAACTTTGTCAGACTATGGAAGAGCACTGCTGATGTGTCTGTGCTCTGCGCTATCAGAAATGCGCACATGCCTCTTCTTACCTGAGACCAAATTGTGCTGAAGTTACCTGTATGTGGGATGGGACTGTCCTCAAGGTTGACCTTTGACCCCCTTATGAAGAGATCCAATTTCTCCCATCACTGTCTCTAGCACTGAGCACGACACTGAGACAGGTTGTTCACTAAGTGCCAATTAAGCGGACACATAAACCAATGAAATAAAAAAATATATAGTAACATTCTGTGTGCAAAAAAGAATTATTTCTGTACAGGGGAAAATGTATTCATGAAATGACTAGAATGCTGTCATGAAAAGTCTATTGTGATACTGTGCTATGATATGACAGCTCTTATGCTTTCTTGTTAATAACCAGATAATTGATCATACCATTAGTTGCAATATTAGTCAAAACTGCCTAGTTGCTACTCACAGAACATCTAGATCAAGTGTCTTGAGGAAAGGAGAAATTTATTGGCTTCTAGAATTCACAAAATCTGAAAGGCAAATCGGCTTCACGGGTGACTGCTACATGGGCTGAAATCATGTTAAAAGGACTGCACCTCCACCCCCCAGTCTGTGTTACCTTCATCCTCATGTTGACTTCCTCTGTGTGGCTGCAAATGGCCATGACCAGCTCTAGATGGGTGCACTGACACCGTCAATTTCCACAGAAAGAGAGCTGCTTTTCCCTAAGCATTCTAAAAAAATCTGGCTCAGAATTGAACTTCAGTCTCTGGGTGGCCTCTTAGTTTATGTATCCGGCAGATGGCCCTGGAAATGGGAAGCCGTGACTGGCTTTCCAGGCACAGACCACGTGACCATCCCTGGACTGGGGCTGAAGTCAGCCCGACCTGAACTCCACTGAGAAAGGGTGGTGCCTGACAGGACAGCTGTCAGAATTCCATTTGCCCTCAGCAGTTAGAGAACTTTGTGCACTTCCACTCTGGTGGACCTGCCATAAACCAAAATGTCGCAGGCAGAGCTGCACAAGGGACACATCAGCATCCCCTTCATGGTCATGAGCTTTGTTACCTAATGGATCAAACCAATACTCCTTAAATGATTAGCTCAGAAGCTTTTAGTTACAGATATAACCCCGTAAAAGCCCATGGGAGCAAACAGGTAACCACCTTTCAAAGAGACCTGAAGGTTTTGGGGAGAGCTAACCTCAAGCTAGTCCTTTTGTTCTGGGAGCTCCTGGCTCTGGAAGGAGCTCAGAGATTCCCATTGCTTTTCTGAGCTTTGCTCCTCAGGATACGTCTTAATTATTGGTTGGTACAATCCAGGGGTTTTAGAGCTATCATACTGGTGGGGCTGTTTATGCCATTGTAAACACCTTCCATTTTTGTTATTGAACACAGTTCAACTCGGACTCTCTGTGTGAGTAAGAAACCAATCCAAACTGGTTTAAGCAAATAAGGAAAACAAATGCCTTCATTAGCTGGGAAGTCGTTGGCAGTGCTGGCCCAGGCATGGTGGGATGAAGTGGCTCCAACACAGGGTTCTGAGAACCATTCCTTTCTCTCCAAGGTGCACGTGCAATTTTCTTACTAAACTGACTGCATTCTCAGGCCAGCTCCTGGCCCACACCTGCTGGGGACATGATGGCTCATTGGTCTAGCAAGTCTAAGTTCACACCACAGACTTTGGGATATGGGGCTCCTCTTCCCTACAGCTGAGCATGGGGCCTAGGGCTGCACTAGCCCTCACGGCCCTGGGTCGGGCGTGCCCTGGGCCTCTCTGACAGCAGCTTATTCTCGGAGTACACCAGGCAGAAATCAGATGAAGACAACCAACCCAAACGACACAGGCAGAGTAAGGCAGGTTGCCAAAGGAAATGTGCGTGCCCCTTCCTCAGTAGAGCACTTGCACGCGGAATGTCTGCTAATGCAGCTTAATGCAGACCGTTGGCTGCCAGGCACACCCTCTTCTTCACGTCACTGCTGTCTGGTTAGTTCCTTAGGATGTTTAATGGTCACCTAACATCTGTCAAATAGTCTACGTGAAAGTCACATGTACATGAAAAGAGACAAACAGTACAATATTTATGATGTGAAATTTATCAGATCATAGTTGGATGAAAATGCGCCTTCCAAATTTAACATTGTGGGAGGCTAAAAACACAATGCCAGTATAAGTGACCCTAAACCTTGCTTGGTTTTCCCCACCTATAAAATGGGAACAGATCACTACAGTTTGACGTGCTTGTTGGAAAGATTAAGCACAATCATCCCTATAAAGTATAGGAAACCAAAGCCTAGTTCATCAGGAATTTCTGTAAGTGTGAGCTCCCAGAGCTGCCTTCTTTGTTCTGATTTTATCATCAAAGTTAGCTTCATGTCCAGATCAGCTTCAGGAATTCACTGTGAAATGACTGATATGGCTGTGAACATCAAATCCAGAATGGAATGTTCTGGGCTATATCAAATGTGCTCTTAAATAAAGATAGAGAGTGGGTCCATTCCCACGACTGCCTCCAACCTGCGATAGTGACTGTAGTATTGGAGAGATTTCAAAGGCAGCCTCCTACCCAGCAGGGGAAAATGGCAGTGAGTGATTGCAGATTCCTGTCCTGGGGTGGGGGGTGGGGGGGGGGACTGGCCACCTTCCCAAGCAGTAATCTAAATCCAAATACCATCTTCTCTGCTGTGTTTTTGCTTCGCAGACTCTGGAAAACCCCAAGTATGAGCTGATCATCGAGGCTCAAGACATGGCTGGGATGGACGTCGGGTTAACAGGCACAGCCACAGCCACGATCGTGATTGACGACAAAAATGACCACTCACCAAAATTCACCAAGAAAGAGGTAAATCTCTGCTGAATACGACCTCAAGGGCTGCAGCCACAACTGCTGATCAATATTAATCTGCGTACCACAGTGGCTGCTGGCTCCCCGTTTGCAAAATCAAAGTACTCTTTCGTGGGAGAGACAATGGCATTCTGTAGGAATTCTGTCTCACATTTTTTAACTCTGTGTGTGTGTGTGTGTGTGTGTGTGTGTGTGTGTGTGTGAAGTTAAAACACCAGAGCAGAGCTCTTGAGAACAAAAGCACTGAATCTTATGAAAGTCCACAAGGAAATAACTTTTAATGCCAGTGTGCCATTTTCATAGTTTTATGGGTGTTATTTAGCGCTGCATTATGCAAGCCCCATTGTGATTTTAGCATGACAATAGCTATTTTTTTCAGTAAGTACAGATTGAAAGGCCAGACGGAACAGCAGCAAGAAGGTAAAGCAGATTTCCTTGGCAGTAACAAGGTGGTCAGGAGCTCATAAATAACAACCGAGTTAGCTGGTCTGGGAGCGCCATTAATTATTCCCCGACTCCTGTGCTTCTGTGGTTGTGGATCGCGTGTGGCTTCTCACTAATTCCAGACAGGTGATGTCTGGGGAAGGGTTGAAGACAGAAGACCACATGCAGCTGCTGAATTTGTGCACAAACTAGGATGTCATTTGCTCTGTGCATCTGATGGGAGTACGCTGAGGTCATGGCTTCTTTGGGGGGGTCAGAGCCAGGGCCTCAGACCTGACCCGCTTCTCACGGACCTAGTGAGAAGCCCCTGAGATGCTGAGCCTTGGTTGTGCCACCATGGTGTGCTCCCCCCTCCCTCTACCACCTCCTCTGACTCTGTGAGTGTGGTCTCATTAACCACTCTCCACAAATGTGGGGCTTATTATTAAACTAGGCATGAAGGTCCCCGCCTATAACGTCACCATTCTAGGAGGATGAGGGAGGTTGATTGCAAGTTTGAGCCCAGTCCAGGCAGCATAGTAGTGAGATTTTTATCTCACAATGAAAAAGTAAAAAAAGCTGAAAATTAAGCGAATGTCTTGACTTCGATCCCTAGTAACACATACACATACACATATACACACCGCAGAGAGAGGGAGAACACTGAGAAAAGCACCAAGGTCACGGACAGAGGAAGCAGCAGAAATTTGCAGTAAGTGAAGTCCTGGGTCTTGGAAGCCACGAATAACTGCAGTATGGACTCTAGTCTTCTGCTGGTAGTCCCACCCTCTGAGGCCTTTTCAGGCTCAGCTGGCCCCGGAGGTCTCCCAAGGAATCCCAGGGCTGCCCCTTAGTGGCTGGGGATAAGTGGGCCTTCTAAGCCCTCTGGGGGTTCTCCAGGGACCTGCCCACCTCAGTAGCCTTGCGTGATTCATGTATGGATAGAAATTGCTATCTCCAGGATGCATGGGATCCCAAGCTCAGCACAGTGGAAGCTGCAGTCACTAGGCGTGGTTCCATTCCGAGATGGGCTGTGACAGCAACCAACTCCTCACTGTGTTTCCATGTTTCCCAAGCTGGTGGCATTCCCCACATGCTGTACCATGGAAGATCAGGGAAGAGGTTGTGAAGTGAAAAACCATTTCTGGGTCAAATAGATGTGGAGAACACTGAATTGAATAGTTGAAAAGATTCCTCTTCTGACTGACATAGAGTGTTCTGCTGGGCGCCAGATGTGGTCCTTGGACAACTCAGACTTCTTCCCTGGGGACACTTTCTGGGACACCTCGTCATGTCTCATTAAACCTGTGTTCCACAGAATATGCACTGGGGGATATCTGTGTATTAGTAAAATCTCTATTTTGAAATACTTAAGGCACATTGCAATATTTAATCTAAACATAACAATGAGAACAAAACTAGGACAACCCCCGTGTAAAATAGGACCTAACAGTGTAACTAGCTGTGAGGTTAATTAGTTACTGCAGTGCAGCCCTGAATGTGGCTCCCGCCACTCAGGGCAAAGACAAATGTGTGCTTCATCATGGACTGAACACTGGGACTGAGAAACATTTTTGTTCTTGTTATTAATATTACTGAATTCAAAGAGGAGTTTAACACACACCTTAAAGTTAAGCCAGTGACACTGACTAGCGTGAGGAAAATGCAGTCCCCTGTGAATACTGGCAAAAGCGCAGGAATTCTCTTCAAATGAACGGTGGACAATGAGCCCACGATTCCCAAAGGGCAGAGCTGATATCTTGACTCATAGAGAGCCAGGAATAAAGCAAGGAGAACAGGGAGCTGGCAAGTGTGACAGCCCCTCTTGGCTGGGGAGCATCCCCGAGGAATTCGGTCTGGTGTTGGATGAATTAAAGAAGCAGTTAAGTGTCCCTGCAAAGCTGGCATTCTTTGTCAGTGAAGAGGGACACATGCATTTTGGACAGCAGAACCTCCAGAGAAGGTGGAGAGTGAGGCAGAGAGAGGACACTGGACCTGGGACTGGAGTCACGCTCCGCCAGCCACCATGCGACGTGAGCCTATGGGCTGCTGTGTCCTTGTCTCTGCACCTGGTAATGGGGGTGGTGACAGAAACACCCTCACGGGACCTTCATGAATGTTTCTGGGCTAACCATGAGAAGTTTGTCCCTTGCGTCTGTCACCTGCCAGTCTCTGGGGTGCTGGGGACTGTGGGATAAAGGAAGTGGTGAAGAACATGGTAAGGAAGGAGGCGGTGGAGAGGAAGATGTTGATTTGGTGACAGTGACTGACTCTGCTAACTCTATAGACGTTCTTTTCCCAAGGGCCCTCCTCTCCGTGCTGAAAGGCTACTGCTTTCTCTCAGCATGATCTATGACTCTGCTCCCAGACTTCAAAATACCTGCTTAGGGCACTCCAGTTCTAGGGGGAAAGAGCTTCTAGGGGAGAGTGTGGAGGCCATAAAATGTGTCACTGTGAGGTTGGAGCTTGCAGCCAGGGTGGCGAAGGCAGGAGACAGAGCCTGTGGGTGGAGAGGAACACTCCCGTCTCCCATCGAGGATCAGACTGCGTGGTCTCCAGGGTTGGAGGTGGCAGAACAGCACCATGTACCGTGTGTCACAGTTGTGATCTTGAAGGGAACAATTTTAGAGCGGAACGGCAAGGGTTCACCATTCCAGAATGGAAGCGGTGATCATTTGGAGGGGAGATGTTCTGAAAGGCTGTCCACAGAAAGGTTGTCTTATGTGAATTTCTACATATCAAGGCATTTCCTTAGAAAGTTCAAGGCTAGGAATATATGCTTCTTTTAAAAAAATTCTACTGGACATCATGGTCCATGAAGGCAATTTAAAGGTTATTTTAAAGCTCAGTCCAGTGCACAGGAAGCTCATTTGCATATTCCCTGGCTGTAAACCTGCCCAGAAGCATGAGCCACAGGTCTCTTCCTCCTATTGCACCCATAGATGCTAATGGCTCAGGACTTACAGACTGCAAGAATTTTAACTTGAGAACTGGGGCACCGGGTCTGAGGAGCCAAGATTGGACTTAAAATGGCTACAGATCCGTAGAATCAATTTTTAGTCTTTGTTGTTTATTACAACAAACAAGTCTCCCTGTGGAGGCTTTTCTGTGTGTTTTCCTAAATCAATGATGCTCATGCCTTCAAGGAAATGTTAGTTTTTAATTTCCTAGACAAGGAATTTTTAAATGGTCTTTGGAAACCCCGTGAAACTCTCTCCACCCAGGGTCTGGAATGCAGGTGAGAACCTCAGTCCACGTTCAGCAAAGTGCCTTGTCTTCTCAGTTGCCATTTCTGTCCCCTGGAAAAGACTTGGGATTTGTGTCAAGCACGTAGTAGATGCCTAACAAACACTAGTTGAATAACTTGTTTTCATATAAAATCTCAAGTCATGGTGGTTAATCAACTCCTTATTAATTTTGCAAGAACACAAAGCAGGTATTAAGCATTTTTCTTTCTTCAATCAGTTTCATTTTCAAATGGAAACAGTGACTGAAAATTTAGACTTCAGGCTGGAGAACATTTTAGGCCATTTGATGAGTACTTTCTAAGGCAAACGTTTGGTGGTTGATCTGGAAAGCCACCTATGCATGGTAGAAATGACATGAATCCCCAGTACCACCAAAAAAAAAAAAAAAAAAAAAAAAAAAAAAGGGCTGTGGTTATAGCTCAGTGGAATAAGCGCTTGCCTAGCAAGCACAGGGTCCTGAGTTTGATCCCCAGTACCACCAAAAAAAAAAAAAAAAGAAATGACATGAAAAGCTGGACCCTGAGCGATAGGCAGGGTCCCAGTTTTCATGAAGAGAGGCAGGTCAGGGACAGAGCAAAGCTGGTGAGCAGATGCCACACTTACCTCAGGCTGTTGGTGAAGGCTGCAGTCCTGGCGCCAACCTCCAGGGCCTAGGGTGGGTGAGGTCTTTCAGAGCCCATGGTGCGCCAAAGTTCTTATTTTGCTTTGGAGTACTAGCTGTTTTAATGAAAATATTTTGCAAACTAACTACCCAATAACATCTTATGCTTCTTTTTCTCTTAAATGTTTGGCTGCAAGCTCTGTGATACGCTCCACATAACTGCCACACAGCACCATTTTCTATAGAAACATGACAAAGAAAGGTCTAGTCTGCCTCTTGCAGGTTTTCTCTGTATTATTTTCTCTGTAC
Organism: Dinomys branickii; assembly: GCA_004027595.1. Lineage (NCBI taxonomy): Eukaryota > Metazoa > Chordata > Mammalia > Rodentia > Dinomyidae > Dinomys > Dinomys branickii. The sequence goes on from PVLD010000086.1 coordinate 136,587, forward strand.
TATCCATAGTTTAGAAACTGTATTTTTTGCCTTCAGAACACATTTCACTATTGGGAAACTTGTGTAACTATGGAGGATTGTTGTCAAATGTGAGATCTCACAGTTTCTATCACTCGTATGTGAGTTACACAATATCCAATGTCCTTGAGTAATGGCTCTAAATTGATGATGCTTGTCACCCAGTTTGTCACCCATGTTCTTGTTTGGTGGCTTAGTATGAAGTTATCATTACTGATGTCAACGTAGCAAGTCACATTGGCAAGAACATAACTCTTTTCCCAGTGTATTCATTATGATTTGCTCTTCTTCATTAGCACTTCAGCACACAACAAAAGAACTATGCGAGTTCTCATGTTAGAAATGCACCTTTTTATCATGTTACTAATATCCCTTAGTTATTGTGGGCTGACCTGATCCTCAACCTCCTGAACGAGTGCACAGCAAAAACTAAATAAAAAGAGGCAAGTGGAATGATTTCAGGCTCCAGGAGGATCAAAGTCCTGTCACAGAATTCGAGATTCTCTCAGGGCTAAGACCAAGACCTTCTCTGAGTGGTCTGTATTTATTTGGTTATCAGAAAAAGGGAAGAGAGTACTCAAGGACTTCTTAAAGTAAGGTATTAAATTAAACCTTAATAAGGATTAAGTTAATTCTCCCAGGAGTGAGATGCCTGAGGCTATAGTCTTTATCTAGTTGAGATCAGATCCAGGTGTCCCTGGCTATGATCTTGTCTTATCCTTTGAGGCTTTCTGGCTTCATCTGCCATTACAGGTTTTAGTAGGGATTAGCAACTCACAGATGTTCACATACTATGAGTCCCCTGCCCATTTCCAGACAGAGACTAGGCCTTGGACAGATTCACAAGTGAACATGAAAAGCCAATTGATTAATTTAAGTCCTGCTCAGGGCTCCTTCCTAGAGGTCTCCATCACCTTCTCCTCCTAATGAAGTATCTGAGGTAGGGTGATGTCAGGATGCTGTTTATTTCACCCCCTAACTTTATCACATTTGCTTCCTAGTCCATTACTCTATGAGTAACAGTTTTATTGAGATATAACTCACATGTCATAAAGCCCACTCTTTTGTAATGTACAATTCACTGGTTTTTAGTATATTCACCGCTATCTAATTTCAGGACGTCTTCATAATCCTACAAGAAACCTCCTATCTGCTATCAATCTCTTCTCCCTTCTCCTTTCCCCAAACCCCTGGCAACCACTAACCTACCTTCAGTCTCTATGGATTTGTTTATTCAAGAAACTGTATAAATGGAGCCCTGTGATATGTGTGTCTTTGTGACTGGATTCTTTCACCTAGTGCAATGTTTTCACAGTGCACTTGTGTCATAGCATGTTAGTGCTTTATTCGTTTTTATTACTAAATAGTACTCCGGTATATATGGATATACCACATTTTGTTTATTCATTCATCTACTGATGGGCAGTGGGGCAGTTTCATCTTTTTTAGCTCTTGGGAATATGCTGCTAGGAATGCTCATGTACAATCCATTAAGTTTTTACACAAATTTCTTCCCTATTTCTGAATAGCTAGAGTGAAAAAGAAGTTATTCAGAGTGTCGTTTCAGAGTAGCAGTCTATAATTTCTCACTTGCTTTATTGAAACATTGCAAAATGTCTTTCCAAATTGCAGTCAGTATGGCTTATTCAAGATTTGTCAACTTCTTCTTCATTAGCATATAACTTTCACAAGGAGCAGTACACAAATCCTGAGTGGTTTAATTCTTGACAAGTGAAACACAGCACCCATATCAAGAGCTAGAATGCGAGAAGCGGCTCAGAAGCCTCCCCAGCTTCGCAGCCTCACCAGCTGCTCTGCAAAACAGCTCCTCCTGGGCCTCTTTTCACTGTACTTTAGCTCTTCCTATTTTTATCTTTATGTAAAAGGGTTCACACGGTGCGTGTTCTCATGACTAGCTTTCGTGAGACCCATCTGTGTGTGGCAAGTAGCCATAATCCATTCACATTCATCACGGTGTGACTAATATATTTCACAGTTGGGCTGTTTTCAGGTAGGAGCCAGTTTGGATGGTAGTGGCTTAAGCATTCTGCAGTGTGACTTTTCAGTTTCCGTAAAACTACATGCATGTATTTCAGTTTGGAGTTTAACCACAGGTGAGCTTACAAGTCAAGTTTTCTTGATACTGCCAGTATTACATAGAGTTGTTCCAGTTTCCATGGGATCAGCCAATGAGAATTCTGATTACTGAATTTTGATTGAAGCAGCCGATGAGAATTTTGATTCCTCTCCAGCATTTGGTATCATCAGTTTGTTTTGCTGTTGTTGCTCTTTCCTTCTTCGTGGGCATAGTGAAATCTGACTGGTTATCATTGGCATTTCCCTGACCAGGTCTCAAGTTGACCATTCTTCCTCCATCTGCCGCCCGCTGGGAACCTACTTTTCGGCAGTGCCTGTTGGAGTCCTTCAGTCATTTTTTGCAAGTTGGGTTGTTCACTCTTATTTGTGGATGAGTCCCAGTGACAGTCCTTCAAACCATATTCATTTTGCAGGTGTTTTCTTCCACCCTGGTTTGCCTCTTGACTCTTTTAGTGTAGAAAAGTTCGCACCCTTAACAAGGCCCAGCTTTCTAACCTCTTGTTTAATGTTGTTTGTGTCCACTTTTTGGCTTCCCCAAGGTTTCATTTCTTGTATATGTCTGTAATAATTCAGATTTTTATTTCAATTTGATAAGGGTTTCTCTAAGAATTTATCCATTTCCTTGTTTTCTGTTTCTTGATTAGTCCTGTCAGTCTATTTCAATATTCTTAAAAAAAAAACCCAACTTTTTATTTTATGGACTTTTCTCTCTTTGCTCTTCATTTTCCTTCCTTGATCGAGAGGAAGCTTGCCCCAGTTATCATAAACAAAGAAAACAATCTGGATCCACTTTTAAATCTAAACATCAAGGAAAAACACTAGGCACCTGGATGGAATGCACTGTGGGACAAAGCAGCATAATCTTTTCATGCAGGAGTTGGAGAACTATAAGTAAATGGCTATGCATACCTCTTCTCTCATCATTCCCTTTAAAGCCAACTCCCTTTAATAAAAAGTTTTAAATGTGCTTAAATGTTTCATTCATGATATCAATGACCAGGAAGTCCATAGGAGTTTACCACATAAAACAAAACTGAACTCAGCAGGAGATGGTGGTACAAGCTTGTAATCCCAGCACTCTGGGTGGCTGAGGCAGTAGGACTGCAAGTATGACCCCAACTTGGGAAAATTAGCAATTTAACAAGATCTTGTCTCAAAAAATAAAAAGTTCTGGGAATGAAACTCAGTGCAAAGGCCATGGGGTCAATCCCCAGTACTACAAATTAATTGATTAATTGGTTAATTAATTATTTAAAGTAAAGTATCTCTGTCCTCAGAGATAAGCCTCATTTTATGAGTCTCTGCTCTTGAGCTGATGGGGTCTGGTGCTCATCTGTCTCCTCTTGATCATGTCATTTGTTCTTGGTAGTTGTTGATTGTAGGTGCAAAGTGAAATGTCCTTTTGTACTGCATCTTCTACAGAAGTCTGGCAGATGTGGATACCTTTGTCCCACCCACCACAATTCCTCACAGTGTATTTGAGCACTTCAGCTGACACTCTCTTACTTCCATTTGACTTTATTTCCCTGTAATTCAAGGGCCCTTTAAATTCACATGGGACTATGTCTAAACACTGACCACATAATTTTGCAGCCTGCCGGCTTGGTTAAGATTAATCAAGAAAGTCAGGTACATATTTCTTGGAAAATCAAACCCATCTAAATGATCTGACTCAAGTGATTTTTCTGGAGGGTGGAGTCCAAGACATCTTAACAATCAGATAAATCTGTGGAGATGATTAACTGTTTTCCCAAATAGTCCAGACTTCCTCTTCCCATGAAGCTTTTTATAGCTATTATAGGGAAATATTTGGTGCTTTTTTAAAAAAAAATGATTTTATGAAATCACATCTGACAGTTTTCTGTGTGGTTGAGGTTTTAAATAAAATCAATCCACCTTTGGGATCTTTATTCCCAGGCCTTGGATAGAGTGGCCAGGAATCCCAATATATAAAGAAATAGACTATCTTGAGACAATAAAACAGCATGACTTCAATGCAGAGGCACCAGCAGTTTCTTACTACAAACCATGACATGCCTCCAGATCACATCGGTTCCTGCTTTGTCTTGTCCTGGCCAGTACTTTGTACAGGACTCTAAGGAGCCATCCATTGTAAATTACATTCCCAGCTCCCCATCACATAATTGAAGGGGGGTCACCTGCAAAGCAACCAACCCCCGCCTTCCACATTTATCTTCTCTTGGAGGGGATGACTTTATTGGTTTCTTCTCCTGCACCAAGGTCATAGGAAAACATGAAATCATCAACTAAACCTCTTACGTGTTCAAATTTCACAGACACTGAAACAGCAGGTCTTCAGCTGTATTTTTTTCACTAAAAGAGGGTGAATGGAAAGATTTGTACAAATACAAGAAGTGACCTATAAATAGAAGTCCTCATCATGCAGTTATCCTCCAGCCAAAGGAAAGGGCAGTGTGTGCATGCCTAGATTTAATTGTTCACAGACCACAGGGTGAGCCCTCTTGCATTGTTGAAAATGCTCATGCTGGTTATAGACTGTGTATGTGATGTAAAACATCTGGATTTTTTAAGTGAAAGAACGTAATCTACCCTGTGGCAATTTCTGCATATTGCCGATAGAGGTGGACCAGACAGCCAGATGATTTATTGCATTAATCACTCTTCCACAATTATATTCATGATGTGTTGATCCCCATCATCCCTGTGTGAACCTTTATGCAAGTTCTGTGCCTCTGCTCACCCTCTGGTTATGCTCAGAGGGTCAGTAGCAACTCAGTGGCAATGAAAGCAATTTTTCATTACAGCTGGCAGAGTGTAGGCACTGAGCCACTCCATCTCATGGTGTCCTCTGAAGACTTTATCCATCTGCTTCCGTTCAAAGACAATATCCCCACTCTAGAGTAGCAACACAAAGCTACCATGCGTCTCCGTTTTAGCTCTAAGGATGTAACATTACTAGCTCCAGAATGCAGTTTTCAGAATGAGAACCTGGGTTCAGAAATAAAAAGCCAAGAACTGCAAAAACATACCATATTGAAAGATAAAGCATCCAAGCCCGCACCACATTTGTAGACCACCTTATGCTGGTATTAGAAATAAGACCTTGGGTGTTCTGCACAGCTGCAGCTTGCCTCCATCTTGGGCTGCCGCTGCCTGCATCCCTGTCACCCTCACACAAGCTGTGCCTTCGCATCCTTCGTGCCACCACACATTCTGTTCCTGTCCCCCCGGGGCCCTGTCCCTTCTGGAAAATCCCGGCATGCTCCTCAGCACCCAAACTGTGCATCTCCCAAGCAGCTTTTGGTGTCTTCCCCTTGGTCCCAACACTCACTGGACTGCTCACAGCACAGTGCCATCATTACATGTCCTTTGCATCGCCCCTTACTCTATCTCTTCAGTCTCATGGGGAGGCTTTGGTATTTCCTCACATTTCTTTCCATTGCTGTCTCTATGCCAAACTCAGGGGCAACATCAAACATTGAGAGGTGAATTTATTATTCATGCAGCAAGTGCTTGTTGCCAACCAGTGTTTCATCTTTTATTATAGTATTAATTATTCTTCTGTTCCATACTACATGTAGTGTTACATGTATGCCAGTATCTATGGCACGTGTGGACTATTCTACTCTGTTCCAATAGGCACTTGCCCTAATATGCACGTATGCTAATATCTAATGTCCGTCCACCTTTTAATGTGCCACATAATTATTGACTTGCTTGCTGTCCCTCTACCCTAATTAGAGTGAAAGTCCTCAAGAAAAGAAACATGTCCTTTGTTCCCTGGTGTGGCCCCAACAACTAGCCTATCAGATAGTAGCAACCCAAATAACTGACAAATGAGGGAAGATCCTAAATATTTAACTGTAAACACAGACCATCAAAAGTTTAAAACATGTAGTTAAAGGGACTTTGGAGAGACTCTCGTCCAAAACACTGGTGTTAGAGGTGAGAGACGCTGCTCAGGGAGGGTAGCAGGTCCCAGACCAATCTCCTTGTGACATAGAACGCTGCAGCCAGTGACAAATCCAGGCTGCACAACAGCGCAGCAAGCCTCTAGCAGGCCAGAGTTACTTTCCTGAGGAGTACAGTGAGCCTAAATGGCTGGGGTAAAGTTCCTGTTCAGAAGTGAGTAAACTCATCTACACAGGCTGCAGAGATCCCAGAATCTTCCTTATCAGTTCAGAAAAAAAAAAAGAAAGAAAGAAAAGAAAACTCTATGTTAATAAATAATACATAAAGGAGTCATTAGAGGGAGACAGGCTCAGCTTATCCTGTGAGTTAAAAAAAAAATGAAAGCGAAAAACCATGCCAGGGCTCCGACAAAATGCAGCTGAATGCTTCTTTTTTGTTTCTTGTTTCTCGTTTTTTTTTTTTTTTTTTTTTTTTTTTGCTATCAGAAATCTTTGTGAGTTCGTTCTTCAAAGTGGGATTAAACAATCATCTAAAACTTATTTTAGTACATGTAATTCTTTCCAAACTAAAATCTCCTCCAGCTCTGGAGCGTCAAGTTTCTCAGGTCTGGCAGCAGCTTGCTGTGCTGTTGTGCAGCCTGGATTTGTCACTGGCTGCAGCGTTCTATGCCACAAGACGAGGTTTTATGAGCAGCGTCCTGTCCAGCCATCTTTGCCTGCGTGGACCTGCACGTGTGCGTCACACACCACACCCACACTGCTGCTCTCCCAAGTGCATTCGTTCATTCACCCTCCTGCCCATCAACACGTCCCCTGCCTTCTGTCTGCCAGGCTCCGTGCAGGCTGGAGTACGGGGTGCCAAATGAAGTGAGCAGGCTCTCTGCCCTCAAGAAGTCATAGTCAAAAGTGAGGTAGGGACAGCCAGCTATCACAGTGGCCCTCAGTGACGAGAGGGAACGGGTAGCATCACTCCAGATAGGGATGGCACAGACACCTGTGTGGAGCTCAGGGCTGTCTTCTCTCAGGAGATGACGTGACCGTGTCTGTCTCTGTTTCCTGGGGCTGAACAACAAAGAGCTACAGACCAAGTGGCCCAAACAAGAGAAAAGTTCATTCTCTCCAGTTCTGGAGACCAGGAGCCCAAGATGAAGGTGCTGGCCAGAAGGACACTGTGGGCTGGGAGGGAGAGCCTCCCTAGCTTCCTCTTTTTTGAGGGGGCAGGGGTTGTACCAGGAATCAAACTCAGGACCTTGGGCTTGCCAGGCAGGTGCTTAGGCCACTGAGCTATGTCCCCACCCCCTTTGGCAGTGTCAGGGCAATGACAGTCTGTCTGACAGTCTCGCTCTGTGCATCTGTGCTTGTACTCCTGTCAGCCAGCTCTCTGCCTCTGTCTCCCCGAGGTGGTCTCCCCGTGTGTCTGGACTTCTCTTTCCCTAAGGACACCAGCCCTGCTGCGTGAAGGCCCATTCCACTGGCCTCATTTTAACTGGGCTCCCTTTGAACAGACCCTGTTCCCGAACAAAGGTATGTTCTGATGTGCTACAGGTCAGGTCTCCAGCACATCTTTTGGGAAGACGCACTTGGTGCACAGCTGTAAGGCCAGGAAGGGTGTGGAGGCAGAGGCTCCCTGGGACAACCTCCTAGGCTGAGCCACCGCATGGGGCTGGGGCAGCCTGAGAGGGAGCGGCTGAAGGGAGGAGGCAGGATGGAGTCCACGTGTGGTGCTAGGATGTCAACAAACACTAAGAGGGACCAGGCTGAGCCCTGCTCCAGAGGGCTGTTGGCCCCCTGAGGTCGGCTCACTGGTCAGGAGATTGCTGGGGACGCTGTCACCAGTGACATGAGACCCCACCACTTACATGACCCCACCATCTATGTCGTCCACAGATGTGGGAATAATCCTGCCCACAGGGGCCCAACATGAGCCAACATTCCAATGGTGACTTTTCAGCTCAAAGAGGCTGTGCATATCCCCCATGCTTTTGTCACCTGAGGCTTGGGCAGCCCAGCCAAGGGTCTGGCTGTGCCCCTTGCAATGGGGAAACTGAGGCCACATGCACCCATTCCTTCTCCAAGGTCAGATCCCAAATACTGTGTCTGCTTTTGCCTTGCAAATTTCTGATAAAAAGATGTGTTTCCTTAACATAGCCAGTGTCCCGTCCGTGACAGCAGCTGAGCAGGAGAGACCAAAGAGACCGAAGGGCTGTAGGTCCTCACCCTGGGACCGGCCCTGCATTCTTCAATAAACCCTCAGCAGCCCGTGTGAATATCTGAACATGCTGTGCATGCTGGTGCGGTCAGAGACACTGCCCTGCCCTTGTTCCATCCCTTCTGCCCCAGTGGGACAGGACCTTGCCCCTCATTATGTATGAGGGCTGGTTCCAGGACCCCTGAGGATACCCAAATCCACAGATGCTCACGTCCCATCTGTAAAACGGGTGGTATTTGCATATGGCCTGTGCATATCCTCTTCTAAACTTTGAATTATCACTAGGTTACTTATAATACCTAACACTGGGTACACGCTATGTAAACAGTTACACTATTGTCTAGGGAAGAATGACAAGAAAAAAATCCATACATGCTCCTTACAGACAGAATATTTTTTCAGCTACTTTCAATCCACAGTTGGTTGAGTCCACAGAGCAACAGACACAGGTGGGGAGTGTACCAGGATGGAGCACCCTCACGGGGCGTGGGGGCGGGGTGCAGGCTTGGACAGCTGAAGACCTTGCCTGGACTCTACATCCCTCACTTTCAACCCTGGGCCAGGCTGCCTTGGTGCCACTAGCAGAGGGCTGGCTCGGCGTCCACAGAACCCGGTGTCAGAGCATTTCTGCCTGTCTCAGCTGAGCCTTTCCACTCCTGCACAGTGGTCCCACACTTCCGGTCAGCTAGCTCAAGAGTCTTGTTCCTCTGGGAATAGCCTGTGTTTGTCCCTGCTCTTCTCATAGAGAGCTGGCTGGAGCAGCCCAGGTTAGTAACCTCCTTCTCAGTTCTACATGAGCAGGCAGAGGGCACCTCACCGCCCTGCCTTCCCTGGCCCCAGCTCTCCTCCCACCCAAATCAGGACAAGGTTTAATGCCAGCCCTGGATGTGCCCACAGCACACACAGAAGCCTCCTCTCCAGAGCGCACCTCTTCCTTCCTATCTCAAACTGCCGAAAGGGGCTGGGGGTCTTTTAACAGAACAGTGATTTGATTAGCAGCCTTGGTCTTTATTTGGGTAGGTCCAGTGAGCAAATACAGTTACCATTTATCATGAGCAAAGAATAAATGAAAAAACATTTTATGCATATAGCCAACTTTTTAAACTAACAACTATTCAGTGCTTCTCGGTGTGGGCCTCTCTCTGACATGCTTTGGGCAGCTCAACTGATTTAATTCCCACAGCAGCCCTAGTTCACAGATTCCCTTACATCATGTCACAGCTGGGGAGAGCGAGGCACCGGGAGGGTTAGGAGCAAACGTGGTTGCAGGTGTGGTGACCAAGAGCGACTGGTTGCAGAGCATAGCTCTTCACCAACCCTGAGTTCCTATGGACTCCATGGAGTTCAGGAAAGAAACAAGCCAGGCCCCTAACCAGCCAGTCCTGTCAGGAGACTCCAACAGGGAAGTACAAAGCCCAGAGAAGACCTTGGACACAGCAATGTTTCGGACAGATGGGAGCATTTCCATTTTATGCATAGGACAGTGACGCCTCGGCTCAGGAACGGAATTCATTCCACGGTTCTGGGGAAGATGGCCACAGTTGCATTCATAACCCGATACAGAGTTCATGAACGGAAGCAAAATGTTGCCAAACATCTCTGTTTGGGAAACCAATTATCTGTGAACAGAAGCATTCGTGAACCAAGGTATTACTCCCTTCTCATATACAAATGGCCCTAGGATTAAACAAGACAAGCTTTGGTCCACTCACTGGGACGATTTGTATATCAGCTCTCCCGACATAACACTTTTTAAATCTTTTTCCCTTGTGGTGGTGGTTACAGCAGTTCCATAATCATGAATGAGAACATGAGTTTGTTCAGTCATCGGTCTCAGTGAGTTGGATCTAGTTGTGCTAAGTTTGCAGGGTTGAAAGCAGCCTTGGCTGTCTCACTTATGCTCACCATGTGCCCCTTGGAAACACAGGGATGTAGAAAAGATGGGGAAAGCCCAGCCCTCACAGGGCTTGGAAGGGGGAACAGACATTAAAGACCTGCAAATACATGGAGAGGACCTTGCACATACCACCTCAGGGCAACAGACCCAGGCAGGTCTGGCAAGGTCAGGTCGTGAAGTAAGCATTCAATCCTTTGGATGAATGGCTTTGCTAGATGAAGTGAAGGGAGGGGGTGTGAGCACACTGCAATCTGAGCAGAGGAAGCAGCATGTGCACATGCCCTGGGACACACAAGAGCCGTTTGAGGGGCTATGAGGTGGAAATAGGGCTGGCTTGTGTAAGCAGGATGGGCAGGAGTGATGGCCTATGTTCAGTGAGTGCGTCTGTGCTCCAAATGGAGGAAAGCTCTGTACTTCCTTGCCTACCCTAAAGTTACCTCAGATCATTCCTGGGTCAGAATTAACTGGCTCTTGTTCTTTCACCCGGCGTCTCCAGCATCTGCTGCCTTCTGAATCCCCGCCTTCTTCCCAGCATGCATTGCATCGGCATTACTAGTACCTTCTTCCACCTCCTCCTGGCGCTCCTTTAAGGTCAAACATAGCGTCATTTGTCCTCCTCTCCCCTGGGGCACAGAACTGTGTGCACAGAAGGAGCACACAGAATATTCAGTGCTTTAAATCAAATATAACAAACAATGCTCTTTCCCAGCAGCTCGGCAAACAGGGACAGATGCCTTTGCAAAGCACCCCTGGATACAGCTTAACACAGGCTCAGTTTGGCACTGAAAATCCATGCATCAGAGCCAGAACCAGTTAGCTGTGTGGTTTATAACAGCAACCCACTGGCCTCCCACACCACAAGCACAGGGTCCTGTCTTTTAGGGCAAAGTATCAACAAAATCAACCAAAATCACTTCACCACTATGCTGTCCTCATATGGAACAGGCAGTGTAGTTCCATACCTCCTTTCTTCCAGCCATAGGAAGTTGAAAAGACAAATCAGTTAGCAGAAAGATGAGATCCAAGACTCATTCTTCCTGAAGAAAATCTCCTTATAGTTTGTCCAGTCAAGGATCTTGTTTGTACCCATTTCGTTGTTGTTAGGGAAAGGCATCCACTTTGAACTAGAAGAAGCAGATCCTGGCTGGATTGGAACTCCTTGTTGGGGAAATCTGAAGGCTGCCAACTTCAGAGGTAGCTACATCCAGGAACTCAGACAGGGTGGGCTGGCTGCTCTGTCTGAGGCTCCACCTCTGGGCTCTGCTTGTCTCTCTGCATTGGCTTAATTCTTGGTGTGTGCTCTCTTCATGGCAGGGAAGGTGGGCTGAGCATCCTGAGTTCATGCCCTCCTGGCTACATGCACAGAAAGACACACGCCACTCTCCCAGATGCTGACCTCACAGAAAGACTGATTTGTCCTGCAGGATCACAAGGCCTCCAACAAGTCACTGAGCCCTGGGGACTGCTGAGATTATCACAGCCCCACCCAGGGCACGTACCTACTTTTGGTAAACTGAGGAAAGAAAGAGAGGCCCTTACTGATAGCACCGGCATGACCCAGAAGATGGGCCTTCCCTGACAAGAGGGAAGCCACCAAAGTGAACTGCATTTCCCATCTACTCCTGAGCGTGCTAGAAAAGAAAAAGAAAAAAAAAAAAAAAACCACACAACTATCAAGGTTCTTCGGGAGCTGGCCAGAAGCAGGATTCCATGCTGCATATGTGCAGTGCTATCAGTCATCAACTAGAAACTGACTGCAGGATGGGACATGTACTCCAGGGAAATAGGCACCAGCCACGCGTATTTCTTCCCCCTGAGTTCTGGTTGCTAATCACTTGCCAACACATCACTGTGGGTGACTTATTGTGTGTCCCGTCTTCAAGAAACAGGAGGATTGTGTGGGCATGTGGGGGTGTGGGGGTGGGTGTATAATTTAGACCAAAATGATGGGCCACTATGCTCTGCTCTGAAATCTATGATCCTTTGGACCTATCTGATTCTTCTAGGTTGTTGGCTTCTGTGTTTAATGGATGACCAGTCCACACCCAGGACAGTTGGAAAGATATATATATAAAGAGAGAGAGAGAGAGATTGATTATGGATTGAACTCGGAGCTTTGCATTGAGCCATGTCCCCAGCCTTCTTTAATATTTAAAGATAGAGACTTGTAAATTGCTAAGTGCCAAGGCTGAGTTTGAGCTTTCAGTCCTCCTGTCTCAGCCTCCCAGAATGATGGGATTACAAATGTGCACCACCATGCCCAGCTGCGGAAGCATTTTTTTATGCTGTCTACATGCTGTTGATAGTCCCTTAATGGGGCTCTGAGCTGAGAGCGAGACCTGTTACCTGGTCTCACCACAATGAGATTGTCTTCCTTGTCTGGCCTAGAATTTTTCATTTACCTCTCAGACCTTTAGAAAATAAATTATGGTCTTTCAAATTTTCACCACTCTTATTCCTCTCTCTTTTTGCTTCAGAGAAGTGCTATGCCTCATTGCTACGTCTCAGCTGGCCCAGTGTCCCTAAAGGGCAGCTTGGTGGTGGTTAGTTCTAGAGCAAGTCCCCTCCCTCCATTCCACCTCCACCTCCACCAGGCCCCACAGCTTCCACCAACCTCCACCTAGGGAGGGAGGTCTGCGGCTTTCTTGGGCTCTCAGCTCACAGCCTCAAGTCTGTCGAGGCAGGGTGGGTCTGCCCTTGCGGGAGGAAAACCCAGCCATGGCAGGAGGAGATGGGGTGGAATCACAGCCCCTCACAATCAGCTTCATCAGGGTCTATCCCTAGGAGTATGGTACAATGGCTGGCACAGGTCAAATGGGCTGGATAAGGTTTGCTTCGTCTTCCTGAGCTCATTTATGTCCTTTGCCACATAGCCTAGGCTGCTTTATGGTCATCTTTGTAACTATTCCATGGCCAAAGTCAACGGCAGGGGCCCAAAGCACACAGGGGAAGCGTCAGCTGTCTGACAGGCTGGGAGGGGCCTGCTGTGGGGTGTCCTGTGGACCAGACGATGGGCACTGTTGCCGGGATCTTGTGTGGAACAGCTGGATGCAGGATCTGAAAGAGCTACGATATAGCTGGAGCCACAGGCTTTTTGCCAGCATTAGCTAGACACCTACCGTGAGCCAGGCGCCGTGTGTACTGGGGGCCTCGGGATGGGGACATCAATAGATGCTACTTAAATGCAGGACATAAAGGATGGTTTCCAAATTTCCATTCTTTCTGCTTAATCTAAATGGTCCCTTTTCCAGCCCTCTGGTAGCTGAACTCAACCTCTTCCACCATCTCTAAGATTCTCTTTGACCTCTTCTATTTTCAGCAGGTGATTTTGCCTCATATTTCTGATTCCAAACAGATCCCACTGGAAGAGATAGCAGAGCTCTGATCATGAAGAGACTCTGGCTCCAGGCTATTGTCTCTGTGTTTACTAAATTCAGTCTTCCATTGATTCAGACTCTGTCAGAAACTGTGCTGCAGTAGCTCTGACACCGTCCCCCCCTCCCCCCCAGCACAGCCCCTGTGCCCTTCCTCCTATCTGGGCTTCTTTCTGCTTTGGCCTTTTGGCTTATTCTTAAAAAGAGTCCTCAATGGGTTGCTGCAAGTTTTAGGCCAGCCTGGGCTACATAGTGAGTTTAACACTAGCCTAGACTACATTGCAAGACCCTGTCTTAAAAAAAAAAAAAAAAAAGAATATTCATTGGTCTAGGAATCTCACTTCCAGGAATGGAGTTGGAAACTTGTCATGGATGAATGTAGATACATAAGAACCGAATGCCCAGGAGGCCTCTGAGCTGCAGAATCCCAGTTGTATGCATTGATTACCAAAACAGCCAATTACAAAATGTTCAAGTACAGAGGCAAGGTGAGGAGAGAGTTCAGAGGTAGTGCATATATAAGACCCTGGATTCTATCCTGAATTAGTCACTTTCCTGTCCCTGGGACAATGTATCTGACACCCACAACTTAAACAAGGAGAGGTTTGCTCATCCATCATTGGTTAGCTCCAAGGTAGGAAGGGTATAATGGAGAAAAATTGCTCAGACCATGGCAGCTGGGATGCAGAGAGAGGGAAAGAGCCAGGGACAAGAATACACCTTTCCAGACCACTCCCCTTGTGCCACACTTCCAATAGTCTCTTTCTTCTACAGCATAATCAGCTGTGAATTCTTCAGTACATGGATCCACGGATGAATATAGCACCCTCATTGATCCAGTTGTCTTCTAGTAGGCCCACCTCTGAACGCAAGATTTTTGGGAACATTTTAGGTCTAAACAGTAATATTCTGCCTCTGGTCTCCAAAAGGTTCATGTCCATTTCATTGTGCAGAAGGCATTTAGTCATCTCTAAGAGACGCCAAGTCTTAAAAGTGGCAGCTTTGCTGAAAAGCCTAATTCCAAAGTCTTCTCTGAGACCCAAGGCAAACTCTTAGCTGTGAGTGCCTGCAAAAAATCAAAACAAAATGTTAAATACTTCATACAATGGTACAGAGTAAACTTCACTTTCCAAAAAAAGGAGGAGTAGGGGAATAGAAAAGAATCAGACTAAAGCAAAATCAAAACCAGCTGGGAAAACATTAAGTTCTGTAGCTCTGTGTCCAGCACCCAGGGCAGTTTGTGGTGAGCTATGACCTCCAAAGGGCTTGGGCCAGCCCATATGGCCCTGTGGATCGCAGCCCACACGCCCTCTCTCAGGCTGACTCCACTCACTGTCTAAATTTTTCCTGCAGCAGAAATTCCTCTTTCCTGGCATCACCAAATTCCTGTGACTTTGCTCTGGAAGCCCCTTCCACTGCATCTTCATCTTTACTCTCCCTGTTTCAGGCACTGCCTTCTCAGGGGCTCCACGCCTGGACTCTCAGGCTTTTCTTTGAAATCTGGGTGGAAGCCTCCATAATCTCACCTTTCTTCCAATATGCACACCTGAAAAACCAGCACCATCTGGATAATACTATAGTCTGCTGCCAGATCAAGCAGTAGCCTGGCCCCCTTGGCTCACGGCTGGAGTCAAGTCAAAGTATCTGGATGGCTGAACTTGGAAAACCACTTTCCTGGATAGACCTGAATGACCAGAGAACCCTAGGGCTCTCTTGTCAAAACAAAGAATTTACTTTTTACACCCTTAAGTCTATGATGGGTGGGATCTGGCCATTTCCGGCTCTCAAGACATCTTTCCTAGTTTCCTAATGTGAAGTACCTGGCTTCTAGTTAATGCTAATCTCTTCAGCAACCATGCTGTTCTTTGGCCCCAATTTTCTGACAAGCTGTACAACTTTTACATCCTTCGGCTGTGATTTTTTGTCCTGATTCTCACTCTAAAGCTTTCTGAAAGTAGCCAGCAGCATTCATGCTACAGTCTGAATGCTGAGCTGTCTTGGAATTTCCTCTGCCAGATTAAGTAGTCTGTCACCTTTAAATGTAGCGTCACTCAAAGTCTTAGCCATGGGCAAAATATAGAAAAGTTCCTTGCCGGAATGTAACACCCATGGCATGAGCCTAACCCTTAGAGTTGACATTCCCCTCACCATTCTGACCTCTGAGCTCTAACCAAAATCTTTCATCAATCTATGCTTACAGCTTTCTCAGGCTTCTCTTGCTGGCATCTCAAGAACTTTCCAAGCCCCTCCCACAAACCAGTTTTAAAGGCTTCTGAATCATGTGGTGAAGCATGGTCACTGTGACAACCCCGGTTCTCTAGCGCCGATTTTCTACATTATCCCCTTTCCCATTGCTGGAACAAAACAGCCAGTACTGGTAATTTAAAGGATGAGAGGCTCATTTGAGCTCACAGTTCTCTGAAGATTTAGTCCACGGTTGCTTGGCTCCAAGGCAGAAACGGCATGCAAGAAGGGTACGGAGGAGGAAGGCTGCACACCCATGACAGCCAGGTCATGACAGCCCCTGATGAGTATAGAGTCCCCCTGACACGATCACGTTCCCAATACATGAGACTTTGGGGGAAATCTAAGTCTAAACCGCAGCACATCCCTTCCACCACAAAAGATAAAGTAAAAATTAGAAAACAACTTCCTGGTGTCCTTTATCTCCCTCCTTCTGTAAAGTACGCACAGGGTGACCCTGCCTGTGAGAAGCTGGAACTGTTTCCTTTTTAATGTCACATCCCTGATCACCATCTGTACTGATCAGTCACACATGAACTCTTTTATCCATGTGACCATTGAGATATCCAGAGTCCCACAAACAATGAGGTGAAGACCAAGCATCTTTGGACAAGGGCTGACCTAAGACAATGGCCAATTGTCCTTGATTCTAAGACTGACCACCAGCTCTTCACAATCTGTATTTTGTTTGTTTGTTTGTTTACAAGGTGATAGGCTGAAGTGTGTCTTTCCTCTCCACTGAGTATTTCATCAGGGGGCAAAGACACATCCACAACAAGATGAGGGTCCTGCTAGCTCTCAGACCTGTGTTATCTATGGCCTGTTACTGTGCTGGTCTATTTGTTACTCTCTCCCACATGAAAACCAGTGT
Organism: Dinomys branickii; assembly: GCA_004027595.1. Lineage (NCBI taxonomy): Eukaryota > Metazoa > Chordata > Mammalia > Rodentia > Dinomyidae > Dinomys > Dinomys branickii. Next base: position 153,190 of record PVLD010000086.1, read on the forward strand.
GGCTAATTTGTGAAATAAAATTGAAATTGCTCACTTCGTAAAAGCTTTCTTTGGACTTAATATCTATTTTTTGAAGAAGTTTTAATGATGCTTCTGGGGTTTAAAATCAGCAGGAAGCCTGCACTCAGGTTTGTTGTGTTTTCACTAGTATCAACATAGGGTACATATGTAATAAGAAACTCAATACTATTTGGTGAGTGAGTAAATTTTCACGGTAATTGGTAACTGCCAGTCTATAAAAGCCCTCGTCCTGTTGTTTCCGTTACTGAGTAAAAATGATTTTTGTGTTTGTAACAGACTAGACTTATTTCAAATGGAAATATTAATCTGTGATTGCCCTTATACAAGATGTACCAAGTTCAAGATAGAAATAATAAAGCCAGCTCAATATATGTTTCAGACCTACAATTTACCTAAATAGAGACTGCCCAAAGAAGTTTTGTTAGCAGCCTGAAAACTTTCTCATAAGATTTTAAAAATATATTTTATGGTCAAGATGTTGCAATATCCTCCTAGGACTAATTCGTATTTGGCCAAGAAAAATTGCATCTCTCCATTTACATTCCAAAGTCTGAACTTTTATTTTATAAATGAATTTTCCCTGCAATTCAGAAAGCACTGGCTACATTACAAATTTTAATGCCACTATTATAGGATCATAATTTTAAAAACCCAGGGTCCTCCAAGGGCCCAGCAGCATGCCATCTCTCCACTTTATTAAAATGAATGAACAGATGTACAATTTATTTCTGCCGAGCTATCATCTAAATTCATAAGCTATTTCTCATGTGTCTGAAATCCACGTTGGTTTCCCATTTTCTTTGCCTTAGAAAAAAAATTACACTCCCTCATTTATCACTCTGGGGACATAAACGAGAAGTCTACTCTTCACTTCATTCACTTTAGACTAATATCCTCGACACAATTTAAATCCCATCTCTTCAAGGCTATTCAGTGAGAAAGAGGCAGTGGAACATTGCGTCCAATTGGCAAAGTCCTCGGCCGTCTATGCAGAAGATTGACATGCGGGTCACGGGAGTTTACACCTGAGTGGATGTAGACGAGAGAGTTCACAACAGCCTTGAATCTGTTCAGGTACAGAAGGCAGTCTAGAACCATCAAAGTTAAAAATTGGTGTCAGTAACTGAATATACTTCAGCTTCCATCTTTTATAGCACCTTCCTGACATCCCTACTTGCCTTGTGTTGCCTGTCATCTGACGGCAGACTGACAGGCAATGAACAGATTCGCTTCGAGTTAATGGGCACTTTTTGAGCCACGCTCTGAAGTCCCACATGTTGCTTTGAAACCTGCTTTACATCCCTGCACCACCATGTTCTGGCTGTGTGAGCTTAGGCATAGAACTTGATCTCTCTCAGATCTAATAATAAGGATTAAATAAGAATCAAATAAAGTAGCGCATTTCAATGCCAATCTCATTCATCCATGGCAGGCACAGTCATCACTGTTGTGATGACTGGGACATCCCAGAGACCTGCCCCCGCTGTGTAGCATTTGGGCTGAGCTCCGCCATCTCAACCCTTCCTAAATCTGTGTTTGCTGCCCTGGTTCACAGGAAAGCTGAAGAAGGCACTTTGTAGGCAGCCAGTGCAATCAATGAGTATAACTTGGCAAGGACACAGAATGAAGCCCTCAGGTTATCTGGCAGGAGTCTGCTCCCTGAAGAATTCTATTTATGAGATTCTGCTGTAACTGGGCAGTAAAACTTGCCTGTGTTTCTAGGTTGGCATGGAAATCTGCCCTGAATCTATAAATGCATCTCAGATTTGGGCTATAATAAGATTCTGAGTGGTGTATTTTTTTTCTTTCCATGGCCCTGTTGCTTGGAGAAAAACATCATGTTCACTTCATTTGCTTGTGCTCTGTGACCATCCTGTAATTTCCAACCCAGCTTGCCTTCTTTTCTCATAACACACCGGTGGGGGAAGGGAGGCTCTCCTGGTCTTGGGCAAATAAAAATGATGTAGTCCTTTCATTTAGCGGAGGTGTAGCTGCACAGAGAAGTGTCCACAGGGCGAGCTCCCTGGGGAGCAGTTGATACTCAGGAAGGGGAGGGAGCCACATGGCAGGGTGGTCCTTAGGAGCCAGCAGAACCACCTGTCAGCAGCATCTCTGTCATGAAATCTTGCTGAGGGACACCGGCTCTGTTGTCTCAAAGCAGCCCCTGCAGAGCCATCTGTTTACGCTGTCCACTGTTCCTTAATTAAGTGGCCCTAGCCACCAATAAGCTTGTACATCACTGTGGACTACGGGGCTCTGGCTAGTTCCTTCATCTCTGCTTGACCAAACCATATGTCAAGATCACAGACCCTTAACGCCACAAAGAAAATTCAAAGCTGTCATTCACTAGCTAGCAAAGTTGTAAGACAAGCCATCCATGTGACAGGATGCAAAGGCTTTGAGAAATTCTAGCAAGAAAGCCAGTGTCACTGACAGGAATGTGAGGGTTTCAGAGGACAGGATTTTAAAAAATAATGAACCCAATTATTGTGACCCATAGAGTCTCAGAGGATAGAATCCAGTGAGCAGACAGAGGAAGAGAGGAGGGACTTCATTGGGCTGGTTCCCAGGTATTGCTCCATTCATGCTGTTGAATGGAGGGTGAGTTTTAGGTTCTCCAAGTGTTGGTTCTTTATCTGGGTTCATCCCCTCATGAGGCAGGGGGGGATGTTGCTGTGGAGATAGATTGGGCATCAGATGACCATTTTGCAGTATTAGGGATTGTACTGAGGGCCTTCACACTGCACTACATCCCCACCCCATCCCACTCCCGCACACACACACACACACACCTTTTCATTTTAGACAGTCTCACTAGGCCCCTAAGTTGCACAGACTAAGATTGTTTTTGGGATCTTTCTGCAGCCCAGGTGAATCTGGTTTCTATCTTATCTCCATTCTTCCCAGCTATATTGTGTAATGTAGGATATGGGTGAAGGAGCCCTGCTCTGCACAGGACCATCTGCTCAAGTACCTTGTGCCTTAGCACCTTTCATTCCTGGGCTGTCTCTAGGAGGTAGGTCCTGCTAGTCAGGAGCTAGAAGGTTATAAAGCTTGAATTAGCTTCCAGGCCAGGCACAGTTAATGGGATTTTGCCATCATTGAGCTCATGTTCCTGAGGCTGCCTGGGAGATATCCCAATAGCCTTAGGTGATAAAGGCCAAGACCAGTGCTAATTTCATTGGCTGAGAACTCCAGCACAGTCTCACTGGTTCAGGGCATCTGAAAGTGTCCTCTCTCCTTCCTTGGGGTTACAAAGCACATCTATCCATACTACTTCGCAGTGTTGGCTGCCATCTCATGAAACTTCCCTTCCCCTCACAGACACCGCAGCTAGATGTGTCACACGACAGCATTCGGGTCAGGTGGCAAGTTTGTTCATTATTACACAGAGCGTTTTCTTCCAAAAGTTTGTTTCTCTATTGAAAAATGTTGTTGTTTCCCTCCCTCATCATGATCTTATTCTCTCTGGGGGAAAGTGGTATCTTCTGGAACTTCTTACTAAGCAGTGGAGGTGCAACTTCCATGGAGAAGCACACTACCTATGTCCTCTCTCTCTCTCTCTCTCTCTCTCTCTCTCTCTCTCTCTCTCTCTCTGACATATTGTTTCTGGAAAGACAGTTTATTCAAATTCAAACAGGGCTCTGGGCCTGTACAAAGTGTGGAAGCTGAGCTGCAGGGTGGATTCCATGACACACAAGTGGGTCCCTCTCAAAACTAACAGTAATATAGGCTGTGTGACCCTAAAATGTATCATGTTAGGCTACAAAGAAAAAAGAGTTAGCTTTTTAACTTTAAATTTTAAATTATTACTGTATGGGTCAGCTTTCTATTGCTAGGACAGAATACTTGACACCCACAACTAGGGGGAAAAGAGATATCATTTCTGTTACTTCCCTCTTTCTGCTGAGACAAAATACCCCATGATCAAAATTAAGAGAGGAGAGGTTTATTTAGCTCACAGTTTGTGGAGGTTTCGGTTCATAATCAGCTGGCTCCCAGGCAGGGTGGCATAGCAGAGGGGCAGTGGTTCATGGCAGCAGAAGATATCAAAAGCAGTAGGATAGAAGAAGAGGGGCCTCTTTTCCTTCCCTACACCATATGCAGGCTGCCTGTACTAAGGCAAGTGTAGCATTCACATCCTTAACCCCAACTCTAGACCATGAACCAATCACAAACTCTAGATTCAGCCACCTCCAAAAATCCCACCCCACCCCCATGACTACATGTGGCTTTGGGGGGACATTCAGACACAAACCATAACAAGAGATTTAACTGGACTCATGGTTTCAGAGATTTCAGTCCATGGTCAGTGGACTCCAAGGCAGAGACACTATGGTGGAAGGGGCAGCAGAGGGAGAAGAGCCGCTCAACTCATAGTGGGTAGGAAGCAGGGCAGGTTGGAAAAGCCACCGTGGAAGGGACCGGGGACCAAATACAGTTCTGAAAGTTCTGCCTTAGCACCCACCTCCTCTAAGAAGATCCTACCTCTTAGGAGCCCTTTCAGTTATGAACTGGCGGTGGATTAACCTACAGTGAGGTTAGTGCTTTCACAATCCACCTCTGCAGGAGCCATTTAACACAGTCAGATTGGCAATCAGGATGGACCAGCACAATCACAGACTCAAGAAGTTGAAAAAATAACACAGTAAGGAGCTCAAACCCTTGTCCCAGCATCCCTTAGCAGTAACATCCCCCCTTAGCAGTAGCATCCCCCATAACTACAGTTGATACCAGGAGCAAGAAGTTGGCACTGGTGTCTGTTTACATCTGTTTTCTAATTGGATTTTCTAACTGTTAGATTTTGAGATTTATTTATATAGGTACAAGGCAGACTTGGCTTACAAATATTTCTTTCCTATGCCTGGCCTATCTTTTTATCCTCTTACTGGAGTCTTTCACAGAACTAAAGTTTTACATTTGAAGTTCTTCTACAGATTTTGCTGTCAACCCTAAAATTTGCTTTAGCTCTGGGTCCTAAGACTTGACTTTATCTCATGTTTTTTCTTGGAGGTTTTATAGCCCTAGGTTTTGCACTTACAATCATAATTCATTTTGAGTTCATGTTTGTGTAAGGCATGACATGAAGGCAGAGGTTGTTTATCCGCCACTGGGTGTGCAGTTGTGCCAGCGCTGGTTTAGAAAAGGCTGCCCTTCTCCCACAGAATTGCCATTGTTAAAAAAAAAATCATTTGACTGGAAATGTGCAGGTCTGTGTCTGGGGTCTCTGTTCTTTGCCGTCACTCTGCGTCTCCCCCTCCACCAGTACCACGCTGTCTCGATTACGATGGTGGCACAGCCCGGCTTCACATCAAACGCAGCGATTCCTCCCACTTTCTTTTGCTCTTTCAAATGTATTTTAGAAAGCAATCTTAGAGGCAGTTTGAATTCAGTTGCATTTTATCCCCTCCAAAATTATTCTTTTCTGCTCAAAACACAGTTCATTTCTACTGTAAAAAAAAGTGTGATATAAACATAGAAAAAGGTACCATACCTCCCCACTCATCCAAGAGATGAATACTACGGACATTTTGGTGAAACATGTGAGGTGCTTTTTCCCTTTGCCTATGTTTCATCTTACTTTTTAATTTGCTCATCAGGGATCACACCATGCTCACCTCATCGCAGTCTGTATCAGGATTTTTATTTTTTTCTACTCATCTGCAAAATGGAGCAATAGCTCTCCTTCTCTCTTCAGGCTGCAGTGAAGACAAGTGCATATAGAAAGTCTAGCCTACAGCTTGCCACAGAGCAATGACTTTGTTGCTATTTTATTTTTCCCCTCTGGTTTTTACCGCATACTTTAGGTGATCTTGTCCTTTCTTGGAGGCAGCAAAGGGCAGAGAAACAACCCAGAATATTGAGTAACTTGAAAAAATAAACGAAAGCCAATTTGTCTCAAATTACTGAATACTATCCGCACATCAGGAAAATGGGTTCTGCTATCTTCCAGACCACTGCTCCTTCCTACAGTGCAGGAGAACTGTGCTACCGACACTTCTCTGCTTGCTTACACTGGTGGTAATTTCCAGCAAGCCAGCCTCATCCTAGAGTTTCCAAAGCGCCCATCTCTTCACTCCAAGCTCAGCCCCCGGTGGTTTCTATCTTTTGTCCACTTCCCAGCTACCCCCACCCCAGGTCCCACCCAAGGTCTCCTCTAAGTGGTAGCTCCAAGGATGATGCGGCTCTGGGCCTAGAAGTCACTGACAGGACTTACATCTTCAGGTCTTCGACCTGGGAGGGGCTGTCACTTTCCGGGCAGCTGGGAGTAGATCCTGCCTGATGAGCCCCCTCCCCTCCAATTACTGAACGCCAGCTGATCCCCGGCTCTGCAGTTTAGGAAGTTGAAGTTTCTGTAATCTACTTCTCTTTATCTCCTCTCTGACTTTACATGTGCCCCTTGAAAGGTCCACATTCTCCCATTTTCATTAACTTAACACATTTTATTTCTGCTAAGTAAGCCCAAGGCGTTTCCATGTCCAATACAATAGATTTCCCTTTTGATCAATAACGCCAAACAATTTACTACCTCATTCATTTTAATGGCTCCGTGTTGTGTTCTGTTTTATGGATGTCCTATGGTGCGGCCAACCCCCTATCAATAGACATTTTGGTGGCTCTTGGTTTTCTCTTTTATAAATATTTCAGCAGTAAAAAAGGCTCAGATGTGTATTTTTGCCCCCACGGATGAAGGCCTTTGTAGGATTAATTCTCAAAAGTGAAATGGCTGGCCCCAAAGCAAAAGCATTTTAAATTGCTCTTTATAGCCCTTTTCTTCATATGTTCTCAGTACTGTCAGGTTTCCTTCAGCTCTGCGCTCCCTGAGTCGGCCTGGTCTCAGGATGTACATGGGCTCCTTACTGATAATGGAGGAAAACCTGCTCCTCTGCAGATGGCTTCCAACAGCCCAGAGGACGAGGCTCCTGGTCGAGAAATGCATCTGGCCATCAGCGTGAAACAAAGCAGGAATTCTAGACCTGGAAAAGGGCCCAGAGCAGTGGTAAGATGAGACCTCAAGGACAATCGGATGAGGACCAGCACCCACCACTCTTCCCTGGGTATAGGCTTGAGTCTGTAGTGGAGCCTCAAAGAGAAGCAGAGCAGGTTGAGGTACAGAAAGACCAAAGCAGGAACATACAGAAAGTATGGCTCAAAGCCTCTTCTATAGGCTAATGCTCAGGCTTCTGGTCATCAGGCTTCTGCTTTCCAAGCTCCCCATTCTTGAACCTAACTCCATCCCTGAGTTTCTTTCTACTCCGCACTTCCCCTCACCTTTCACGAGGCCTCTGCCCATCCTGAGCTGCGCTCTATCCAAAGGCCTGCAGCAGACCCCGCCCCTTGCACCCCAGGAGTACATCACAGTGACCTCTTCATGGAACTGAGGACCTCTGCAAGGACACCTCCACTCTATTCCCTGCAGCGCTTGTGGCCAGTTCCACCTGTGCCACCATAAGAAATTAGTGCTATCCGGATGGTGGGTGTCGGCATTGGGCCATTTCACGTGTGTGTCCATGGGTAGCCCTGTAGCCAAACAGGAGATTCTGGTCAGGCTGGGAGGTCCCACACAGGTCCGAGAAGCATATATCACCCTGTTCCAACCCTCTGGCCATGGGGGTGACTGAGAATCAGGCATTTAAGGTGAAATACAAACAGCACCCACAAGCCCCGCTCCCCTGGGCAGGAGACAGTGTCCCAGGTGTTCACCTGAGGTTTCTGCAGGGTGCTGACCACAGATTCTGAGTGCGTCCCTGACTCAGGACTCCCCTCACTAACCCCCCAAAGGGTACCTGAGTGCAGGCTTCTGTGAAGGCAACAGGGGACTCCAGAGAACCATGCCAGAGGCCAATACAGTTTAGTTCAACTGAACTCACACAGACCTGGTTGTATGTTCTTGGACTCACATGTGTACTCTTCATACAAGGCCAGAGCCCAAGCCACCAGGCAGTCCCATGGCAGAAAAACCCTCCCAGGGCCCCAGAGCCATCCCAAAGGGCTGTTCTGGAGAATTTAGGGTTATTTTGATAATATGCAATTTTGTCTAATTTTAGATTTTAGAAACTTGCACAGAAAAATGGACTTCCTGGTAGTTAATATGGAGGCAGCACCCAGCACCTTGGCCCTGTTGGTGGCATAAGTCCCTGTCACTCCCCACCCCCATATCCAGGGTTTGGCCCTAAATTCTCTGTCTCACAATTGCTCAAAGTGGTTGGTGAGACTGGAAGCTTCAGTCAGTGGGTGACTATTGAAATGGAAATTTCCATCTCTGTTTCTTCTGCCACAGACCCCTGGGAGTAGTGAAATGCTGGCACACAGCTCCTGATTTGCCCAGATTTTCTTATATAACAAAAAGAAAATGACTTGTGAGAGACTGAGCCCTCATCCCTCTGTGTTCCTCCCATCCTAACACTCCAGCTCTCTGCAGTCTTTATTTCCCACCTCAGCTTGTCCTCTTCCCCCCTCCCGACCAGTTTCTCTCCTCTCCCCTTCGGGGCCTCTCTTCCTAACTTCCCACAGCAGCGTCTTTCCCAGCCTTTGTTCCACTGCACCCTCCAGCTCTCTAGCTTTCGCCTCCCACAAGGGCTCTGTGCCACACTTTTGTGCTACCTGCGGGACACTTTGTCCCTAGGGAGTGCAATTCAGGCTGAAAGACTTAACCTTTTACTTAAAATTCCTCAACTCTGGGTGCATTCCTGTTCTCCACAGGCCAACCCCTGGGCCCTGTTGGAATGTGCCCCACCCACTCTGCATGGCTTTCACAAAACGCCCCCTTGGCACCTACTCAATCGGGCCCTCTAAGGACTTTGAACAGTTTGCTTTCTGCTGCAATTATACCTCAACAGTGACCAATTATGTTGTTCCTTGATTGCAAATAAATTTATAATGCTTGTTTTTGTGCTTCCTAGCTCCGCAGCATCTTTCAGTGTGCTTAGTACTCTTTAATTGCACTGCGGGCAACGAAGAGACACAGGCCCCCTTGGGAAGGAGCCAGAGGGTGGTAGAGTTGAGGGTTGTTTCTTCTTTGTTGTACACATTGTTTTTAAACTGGAGAGCTTGAATGTGTTTTTCCCTGTGAGGAGGGGTAGGTTGATGGGCAGGGAGGCGGGACAGGAAGGGGAGGGACACTGGGGAGGGAAGAGAGGAAGGGAGCAGCGAGTTCCACACTGAGCAAGGGGAGCCAGGCCTTTCTAGCTGCGACTTGGAACAAGAACAGCACGGAGGGCTTGTGGTCCCGGGACTGGGCCCAGTCCTCCTGGACTCTTCCCTTCAGGATCCAGTGCAAGGTCAGCTGCAGTGAGTGGGTGGGAGAGTCAAAACCAACTTCTTAAACTCCATGGGTCACCCCCCAACTGAGCAGCTGATGCAAATTCCGCCTCTCACCAGCTCACAGGTGAGGTGCTCAGGCTGCAGCCCCTGGAGTGCAGAGCTTTTGGAGAGCTAGGAGGGCCCTGAAAAATGATCTTAAGTCTGAGTACAACTCTACCTGGACCAGTGGGAAAGGCCCTGCTCTGATGATTTGCTGCCCAGAGCCAGCCCACAGGTGATGCCACTGCTTCCTGGGCCCCTCTCCCTGGTGGCACCAGATCCTGCTCCGGACCCAGGACAGTCTGTCACACCTGCGTCCACCAGGCACCCACAGGCATAAAGCACATTTACTGCCAAGTGAGGAGAGAGGAAATGTCAAGGAGACCAGGAAGCAAGAAAAGATACCTTTCTTCTTTTATAAAAGGGATTACCATTTGCTAATTCAAAAATTGCACAGTAATGAAAACTACATCAATAATATTCATAATAATTACAGTCTTCAGTTTTACCCTTGAATGTTTTTCTGGCAGTGTCTGATTCAATTACTCCATAAAACGCTACAACGCCATTACAGGGTTTTCCTGTGAGGCTTGAGCCTAGGATCAACTCACAGAACATCTTGTCCTGGGGAGGCAGGCAGGCTGCTGTTCAACAGCTCAGGAATTGCTCTGAGCCAGAACAGACATGGTGCAGGCAGATTAGTCTCTCTCTCTCTCTCTCTCTCTCTGACACACACACACACACACACACACACACCCCTGGGGTAGCTGGCAGTGTTCAGAGGCATTCTAATTATTCTAATTGTTCTACCTTTATGATGCTACTAGCCCAGAGTAGGTAGGAGCCCAGGGTGCTGCTTGACACCGCTCTGTGCCCAGGACAGCCTCCACCCAACAGATAGTTATCCAACCCCAAATACCAGTCATGATGAGGCTGAGAAATTGGAAGTTAGGTTAAAAGGACAATTAGGAAATAAAAGGTGTTGGTTGGGGCACTGCCACTTATAAATGGTGTCAACTCTAAGCAGTTGGGACGACAAGGGAACTGTATTATTGGCAGTAATATTATTTTGAAAAGGACTGGACCATCGTAACAGAAAGACACCCAAGAGAACAGAGTTTATGTCTTTGCTCATGTTCCTTATAATGATGTTTCCTGCAGTACCTCCATCTCTTTCTTTATTTGATCTATGTTCATGATAACAGTGTGCATTTTGTTGCTTCTTGCATGCTGAGCATTCATCTAACCACTTTATAAGTATTTTTATTTAATCATCATCATGATCCTATAAGGATAGATACTGTCCCTATTTCCATTTTGCAAATGGAAACACAGAGAGGTTAAGTAAATTGCCGGAGATCACACAGCCAGTGTTGTACAGTTTCATGTGTTGTTAAACATAAGTCACGTTCTTCGTCGGGTTTTTGCAATGTGACAGTGTCTCTGGGACCCTCTCCGTGTAGACTCCTGTTACATTACACTACCTGGGGATCAGAGCTCATAGAGACAGAGAATGATTTTCCTAATCCTCCCTCTGTCACTGTCCCTGATTCTCGAGGGAATGCTTTTCATCCATCTCTTCTCCCTGTGAGACTTGAGTGTTCTCCGGAAAGTCTGTAAGTGCTCCAGAAGAAACATGGGGATGTGCCGGTGGGAATTAGAATTGGACCCATGAGGTCGATTTGAAGCAGAAATCAGTGGTGCAGACACAGGCATTGGATTTCAAGCTGTTTCTTCTGACTAAGATATTTGAGATTTAAATATAAATTAGGAGCTGTAAGTCAGTTGCATATGTGAATCTGTACAAATCCTTCATAATGAAAGCAGGTTTCTCATGTCCTTATTTGTACTGGGGCGCTAACATCAAGAGCCTAACCGAGTGGATCGGCTTCCCCATACTCAGATGCACTTACCTAGCTCGATGGCTGTTGGTGGCCTGCAGGGAGGGCCTGTTCCCCAGCCTCTGCATTCTCTCTGCTTCCTGCAGGGCTCTGATCAGTGCCCTGTGTGAAGTCGAGAAGGGGGTGACTCGCTGTGGTTCCCAAACCCTGGAGCCATCTCACAGGCTCCCAAATACAAATGCCCGCTTTCCTCATGTGGCAACCAGAGGGAGGTCAGCACACTGCAGGGACTTTGAGTATCAGTACTGGAATTCTAATCCAGTAAGTAATTCTAATCTACCACCTCCAGTACAACCCACAGCAAGACTAAAGAGAAAAACATGTTATCTGGAGTGGTGGGGAGCCAGTCAAATCCTAGGTCTAGTTAGAACAATGGCTAACTGAAACAAAAGCCTGGACCCAGGGCCGAACCTGAGTTTTAACTCCTGAAGAGGGGAGTGGCTCAGGGTTGAGTGACTCTGAGAGTGGTGCTGTGAGTGATCTGGGCTGGGGAGAGGGTAAGATAGCATCTCTGCAATATGCAGAGAGAGAGGTATGCAGAAAGTGATCTGCATATCATGGACTGAGTAAGCAAGTGGCGCTTCGGCTTTGATGTGTAATCTTCATGCCCTGAGATGTCACGGTCTCCTTCCCCAGGCTCAGTCTCGGCCAACAGCAAGACATCATGGCCTTCATTTGGCCTAGCTCGTGAGCACCAGCTGGAAGCTATAGGGGGGCATCACTAACCTGTTGCATTGCTTTAAAGACTACACATCATCACCTCAGCTAGACTCATTTGCGTTGCTTAAAGCCAGGGATAAAGAAATATTCTAGCCAGCTCTGCCTATATGAATACGCGGAAATAGGGCCAGATTTAGCCAAAATGCAGACAAATGCTCCTCCTTCAAGGAGAGCCATCCTGGTGGTCCTCCACAATCGCATGCCCAGCAGTTCCACTCCTAACTATATTCCCAAGAGAAGGAGACTGTCATACAACACCTGGTGCGTGAGTTCCATCTCAGTGTTGTTCACAACAGCTAAAATGCAGGGACCACCCAGATGTCCATCAACCAATGAGTGGATAAACAGAAAGTGATCGTTGGTATTATGGAGCATTTTGCAGCCATTCAAAAGGACACGGTACTGATCTGTGCTACAACACTGATGAGCCTTCAAAATGTGGTGCTGAGTGAGAGCCAGACACACACAGTCATGTGTCTGATCCACTTGTATGCAAAGTCCTAAGCAGCCAAATCGAGAAAAGAAAGTACACCAGTGGTTGCCAAGGGTGCTGACAAGTGGGGAGTGATTGTGAGTGGGTATAAAGTTTCTTTCTGAGGTGGTGAAAATGTTCTAAAATTGATTGGGGGATAGTTGTACACCTGTGAATGTGCTCCCATCCATTCCACTGCACACTTCAAAGGGTAAATTTTACTTTCTGTGAATTACATATCCATAAATCCGTCACCAGCCCCATGTACAAAGGCCACAGGTGAAGTCTTCTATGGGGCCATCATAGCCTAGCATAAAATTAAGATCTGGAGTTTTAAAAAAATCATGAGTTATTGGAATGGTTGGAATGCAAATTTTTTTACTCCATAGCTCAGAAATCAAACAAGATTGGGTAAAATCTTAATTCTGGCTGAAAATACACAAAAGATGAGAAAATGGCACTTAGCCTATGGAAACATCATATATAACTCTCAGAGTTGGGAATTATGGCTTCTTTTTAATATCCCAGCACAGTCTTTGCACTTAGATGTTCAGATGTTGGGTGGTGGGGCCAGGAGGGAGATAAAGACGTAACTTGAAGGAAGGAGGCTTAGGAAGGGAGGAACCATTTAGGAATGCTCTTGCCTGTTTGTTTTTCTCCAAAGACCTCTCTATAAGCCCAGTGTATCATCCTGGCCCTACCTAGGACTCATGAGAGCAGGACGGCCTGCACTGAGTCCACTGCTTGTGAGGGTCAAGAGCAGAGCTCAGTGCAGTATTGTTGGCCATAAAGATCTGTGGAACAACACACAGCAAAGGCAAGTGCCAGTGTGGGTGCAACACACAGGAAAGGCAGGCACAGCGGGAATAGGTGTAGTACAGGTGTGCGTGGATGTGTAGGCACAGGAGGAGCTGCAAGCAGAAATGGGGGGTTCAGGTGCCTGTGAGACGCAGGCACAGGTGCGAATGTATGCACTGGTGGGGCACAGACATGCAGGAGGTACAGGTATGGACGGGGGTGCAGCCCAAATGGGGAGCAGGCACAGAATGGGGAGCTAGGTGAGGATAATGAATTGAATAGCACTCTCGTGGGTGAGGGGATTAACATGCACAAGGGAGATGAACAGGTGGATGGACCAAGGGCTACATGTGCAGGGAACTCACATGGGGATGGGGGTGGGGCAGGGATGGGATGGACTCGCAGAGGAAAAATGGCTGGGTGGAGGATGAGGGCGTGGGTGGGAACTGGGTGAATTGTTCAGGCTGCCTTGGTGACTGAACTTGCTCTGGCACTGCCCACTTTTGTGTGCATGTCTGCAGGCGTCTGTCCTGTGTCCTCACATGTGGGGTGGCCCATAGCTGGAGCATCCCCAACCCAAAGGTGCAGGTCAACAGGCAGAGATGCCTCCAGGACCTTATGAACAAGGTGGCCCTACAAGGAGGCAGCGCTGGCAGCCAAGATGAGGAAGCATGGATGAGTGGGGAGGGGAGGGCCCGACCAGAGGGGTTTGGCTGCTCTGTTGGAGAACAGTGACAGAAAATTAAAAGTTAAAAAGTATAAATGCTGCAACTTATGAAACAGTTCTTTATTGCTGCAAAACTACTATGTCCAAGCCTTAGTGTCCAGCCAAATTCTCAGAACAGTATTTTAATCCACTAAGTTCATCATCCATCCCTTTCTGTACTATGCCAGCAGTTATGGGTTCTTCCACTGGGCATCTGAGGTGGCCATGCATGGTTTCTTCTGTGACTCCCGGTTCCTGGAGGTGAAAGACACCCACAGACAACTCAGAGCTATGGCTCTACAGGCTGCTCCTGAAGACAGTAGCACCCAGAGACATATGTTCTTAGTCCCCCAGTGGAACAGTGCCCCACCAGCCCACCTGCCTCCTAGGACACGGGACACAGACATGCAGCATTACCTTAGACAGAGCTACCACGAGCCCATTCCCAGCACCAAGGCTATCATCTCATGAAGAGTTCTGTATGTTGTTGGGTTAGACACAGTGCATGACAGGAAATCCCAAATCTCATGTGCAGATCTTCTGCAACCTCCTCTGGCAATCCTCAAGCCTTCTTGATCTTTCCAGCGTGGCCTGGGGACAGGTCCCTAGTTCCAGTGTCTCAGACACTGTGCTGAGGTTTTGTCTGCACCCACTCCTGTAGTCATCAAATCATTCTACTTGGTAAACACCGTTCATGTATCCAATTTACAGAAAAAAGGAGCTCTGGGACTCAGAGAGGTTAAGTTGCTTGTGCTGGGGCACAAGCCCATGTGAATGAGGGAGAATGGCAGGAAGGGGATGGAACCAGGGAGAAGGCCCCGAGCTTTGTGTTCACTGTAAGGAGAAGCCTTTATAGGGCTGTGGACAGAGGTGGGCACCAAGCCCCATGTGGGCAGGAAGTGCATCCTCTCTGCTTCATGCAAGAACCCTCCTCCTGTACCAGGCCTGGTACATGCTGGTGTTCAGTGACCTCCTGTAGTCCATGAACCCTGCTAACACTGTAACAGGGCAGCTCTGAGCTACAGTGTGCAGAGCAGAGACTAAGGGCAGCAGGAAGGACAGACACGGGGTGCCTTAGACTGCAGTGAGAAGTGACGAGATTTCCTAGGAGCTCCCAAGAGCCCCGTCTCTTGTGGGGATGGAGTGGGGATCAGTAGGCAGGTTGTGTGTGTGTGTGTGTGTGTGTGTGTGTGTGTGTGTGTTCATATATATGCTTATAGGGTGAAGCACACATAACCCAAATGTTATGTACCCATCGTTGCTATATAATTCTGGAACTTCCTTATCACCCCTAAGTAGACCCTCTCCAATGTCTCTTATCCCAGTCCCTGGCAACCAGCTATTCTCTCTCTGTGAATCTGCCTATTCAGGACATTTCAAGGAAACAAGTTGTTGCTGTGAGACTGCAAGCAGGAGGTGAGAAAAGAGAGGGACCAGGGAGGACTCCTGGGTCTTCAGCCTCGGCACCCTGATAAATGGAAGTGCTGTTTGCCAACAGAGAGGGGAAGAAGCAAAGAGGTTTTCTCTCTGTAGAAGTAAACAGTGGAAGGGTATCTGTTTTGATCATGTTAAGATCCTGGTGGAGCTGCAAGCTGTGAACTGGATGTGTGCTCCTGGGGACAGGACAGGCTGGTGCTGGAGATGTGAGTGTGCGATACCTTGGCAGAGGTGGGGCCTGGAGCTTCCCATCCAGAGGGAAACCGAGGAAGGGCTGGCTACAGTTCCTATGGCTGGGATGTGATCCTGTGGGCCAAGTTAAGGAAAAGTTGAGCAGATAAAGACAATTCTTGGCCGTTCATATCCTGACCAAGATCCCTTGGATATCTTTGAAAGACTAGACAGTAAATCTTGGCCTTCGCCATCCTTTTCTACAATTTCAGCAATATCAAAACCAACTTCTGGCTACAGATAGAAGCCATTCCCAGGTATTCTCTGCTTGTGGTGTGATTGGAACAGCATGGTATGAGGAACTGCATGACTTTAGAAAGAACCTCATCTCCCCAGTCATTCTCTAGGGAATGGTGGTATCAGTGGCCTGTGAATTTCAAACGAAATGCATTCTGAGAACCTGGCTTCTGGGAGCCAGAAAAAGTGAGAGTCAAGGCCAGGTCTGCTGCCAGAATTTACAGAGGATAAACCTGGACTTGCAGGCACTGTAAGCTCAGGCCCTCACTTGTTCTTCTGCCCCTTAAAGAGAATGGACAGAAGGCACATAAACTGGGAGAGAAGCCTGCTTGGTATATAATGGCAAAATGAAAGGTGTCAGCTCCTCCCTTAAGGCTAATGGGCTGTGAGTCTAAATCACTGTAAAGAAATAACCATCCAGGTGGTGTAAGTGTTGCCTCAACATGGAATAGTCTATCTACAGTGCTGTTCCACCACTGTCATTGTAGGTGTCCTGGCCTCCACATTTTCGGGACACTGAATGCCACATTAGACAAACAAGGTGTCGCTACCAACTTCCAGGATAGGAGGATACCCTGCTTCTTTTCAGGGATCTCTCCTCTGATTCCCTTAGGGTAGTTTCTACATACAGGGCCAGGCAGAAGCACTCTAAGTTCCTTATCCTCCTTGGGCCTCTAAAGTAGCACTTTAGCCATAGATTCCTCCAACATTCAAAGGAAAGCAAACATAGTAACTCTGAAGTGGTCCTCAGGAGTCGGTTTCTCCTTCCAGAGTATTCCACCTTCCTTGGCAACCAACACCCTTTCTTTGCTGGAGAGGCTGTTGGGTCGGCACATGGAAAGCAGAGACTGATGAGAGAAGGCAGGGAGCTGCAGAATTACAACAAACAAGGGCAGCAGTGACCCCAGGAGGAAGGCCTCCGATGTCACCTGCAAGTGTTTCGCAGGCCTGCTTTGCAACCCTGAGAAGCTCCTCAGGCCAAGAACTACAAGCATCTTCCTCAAGGTCCCCACACTGTAGCATTAGCCCACATGGTGTCTTTACCTTTGAGCCAACATCCAAGTTCAAATGAGTCAGAGGGATCATTTGCATCGAATGGCTAGGCAGGGACCTTGGTGAGCACCTCAAGTCGTTGCTGTTAAAGTCTGTGAAAGTAGAAGCCTCATCATCAGTAGGTTCTGAAGGTTGGTCATGTGACTGTAATGTACAGTCAGTGTCAGGAAGCACTGCCCTCCTGTGAGCCCTCCATCTCAGGTTAGAGAACTGGGAATCTAGAAGGCATGGCATTTACCAGGAACTTACCGTGAGACCCTCAGGAAACTTTCCTGACTGAACTGAACTTCCCATTCCTGTGCCTTTACAAAATCGCATCAGTCTTTAGAGAAGACCATACCGGTGCTGCTGAAAAAGCCATTCTTCATTTGGACTCAAATGTTTGTGACCAAATCTGTATCTCTGCAAAAAAATCACTTTGTTTCCCCAAATCAAAGTGTTTGCAATGATCTTGTTGAAAGTACAAATGTATTTTGCCTTTTCTTTTGTTTTTCTTAAGGAGAAAATCTCAACTGAAGGGGAGACGTGAATGCCCGTGGAAATAAAGCATCCAAGCCCGGCATTCAGAGGAAAAAGAATGCAGGCAGTTTGTGCTCTCTGCTTTCCATTTTTCTCTCACCATCTAATGTAATATTCATTTCATCAGCTCCCTAAGGCAATGCTTTTCAAACTTCCTTTTAGCAGCAAAATTCTTTTTTTTTTTTTTTTGCAACAAAATCTTAGGCAGGAACTCTAATATACAAAACAGATAAAATATAATTAAAAGACCCCTCAGGCAGTTTACAGGCTTATTGTTCACAGGGAAGCACTTGAGCAGCAGCAGGATTACTGGACCATCTCTCAACATCCTTGGCTCCTAGGATTGTGGCTTGAGAGCCACTGCCCAGATACATTATTTTCCTGTCAGTTTTCAGCGGCTGTGTGTTTTCATTTTGTTTTGTAGAGGAAAACAACAACAACAAACAACAGCAACATACCATGTTTCATTATATGACTCTCTTCTTTGTACAAACTCATTTCTTTTTCTTTATTTTTTATTTTGGTTTATTTTTTCGTAGTCCTGCTAATATGTGTGTCTGGGTTTGGCAGATTGGAGGAGCTTCAGCAGGCAGAGTTGAACAGAGGAAAAGGACAGCTCTCAGGGCTCCCCAGAGAGCCCAGCCCCAGCCAGCATCTTCCTCAAAAGTCATTTACTCCACACCTACTGTGTATCTGTAGCCAACACGTGAAAACACCCCATAGGAGATAAGACCACACGGAAGAGTGTGTTGAGAGACAGAGAAGCAATTCCTTCTTGTTTCCTTCTCTTGCCCATGAGCTCATCCTGCACATGCAGAGCCAGGAAATTGAGGTCTCTTAGCATTTCTTCCAAGTTGAACGGCATCCACTGAAGACAGCCCTCGCAAAGCCTCCTTCTTGCCCAGAACTACCCTGAGCCAATATAATATTTACTTCATCTAATATAATATCCATTTCATTAGCTCCCAAGGGCAGGAGCTCTAAGCTTCCCAAGGCAGCTCACACCAGGAGGGACATCTGTGTCCTTCTCCAGGGTCAAGTGCCACATCTCCTGGGACACTGCTGAGTCTCAGGGAACACGCTTTCCTCCTCTTCCCTCTGGACGTGTTTCTTCCCTGTGAGCCACTATCTTTTATTTTTAAACTGTTTGGGGGTTTTGCATTTTCTCACCTGCTTAGGAACAGCAGGTGGCTAGAAACACTTCACTGGGAAAGTCTGGTGACACGGAGATGTTTAGCAGACCCTTCAGTCTGCAGATACATTTAGCCAAGTGACTGGCACAAAAGACAAGCCCAGTAATTGTCAGTGGAAGAAGTTAATGGTAGATGGATCAAGAAAGGGCTTTAATGCTGGTTTGTTAAGAGTCATTACCTTTCAGAGATGCATGCTGAAACATTGACAGAGGTGGTGATATGTCTGGGATTCCTGCCCCACAACGCAGAAGCAGGGAGGGTGTCTGGGTGGTTGGAACTCAGTGGTATAAACTGAAGATCACTGAGGCCTGGGGACAGGGGCATGGGTTTCATTGTTCTGTCTACTGTCATAAATGTCTGAAGGTTTTTGTAACAACATGTAAAGGGTAAAAAGGGGAAATACTTCAGGAAACATTCACAAGCCCAAATCATCAGCAGCAGGACCATACTTAGCTGGTAGGATGGCAGACCCCTCCCAGACCTGTTTTCCCAGTGTGATGGGAGTGGAAATAGGGTCCATGACAGGCACAGAGCTTCCTTCGGGACACATTCAAGGGATAGTAAGAACAGGAGGGGGGATTGGAAACCAGTCAGAGACTAGAATCTTCCTGAACTGTCTTTGAACACCAAGATAATCTTCCTCAGTGTTTCTTTCAGTGTTTCTATGTTAGCCAGCTTTGCATTGCTGTGACCAAATACCTAAGAAAAACAGATTAAATGAAGAAAGATTTATTTTGGCTTGTGGTCTCCGTGGTTACAGTCCATGGATGCTTGGCTTTGTTGTCTGTGGCTTGTGGTGAGGCGGAACCATCATGGTGGAAAGCATGCAGTGGGGTAGAGCTACTTGACTCACGGCAGCCGGAGAAAGAAGGGAAAGATCCGGAGAGGAAGGCACTGAGGTTCAGATACAGCCCCCTAGATCACACCTCCTCTTTCTGTCACCTCCCAATAACGCCTTCAAATCACAATCTCATCCACAGATTAATCCACCGATAAAGTTAGAGTCCTTATGATCCAATTACTTCCCAAGCTTTCAATACAATGAGCCTTTGGGGAGAGGGTCAGTTTTAGATACTAATCATAATATGCCTCATTCATTTGGTTCTTCGTACACATTGGATTCTCTGATAACTCATCAGTGTCCCAGTGGCAAAAACTGACCACTCTGTGCTCAAGAATCAGTAACCTCTATTTCTTGAAGTCCAGATTCTTAAGAGAAGTAATCTAATTTTTCATGAATCTACCAGTGGATTGGTTGCTCCTCATCAAATGGCTGCGACAATGTTCCATCAGCTGTAACCAAAGATGCTGGGAACCTTGATACAAAATGGTTTCCAAGTAAGGTTTTTTTCAGCAGGGACTGGAGGTGGGTTTACTTCTCTCAAGACGTCTTATGGGCTTTCCATACACTGGTGCAGACAGAAGATCCTCACTCAGAAGGCCCAGGAACTGCTAACACTGGAGTTCACATTTGAGCCCTCCCTGTGCATGCCCTGGGCCACTGGAGATACTAGAGCAGGTGCTTCACCAACTGCTAGCACGGAAGTTTGCATCTGGGCTTTACTTGTACCCTGACTTTCTGGAGGTCATAGACACAAGTGATCTGTGATCACTGCCAGAACAGCCCACATCTGGCTCTTTTGTGCACCCTGTGCTGACTGGAGATGCATAATCAGGTGGTCCATGACCAGCTGACACCACCATTTGCAGGTGAAAGCCCAGATAACCAGGTATTTCCCACCTATTTCCCAGAGGCAGAGCAGGTAACCCACGACCCCACCAACATTATAGTCTGATTCTCTGCCCTCCATGCACCTGGTGCAGACAAGAAATCCTCACTTGGAAGACCCAGGAACTGCTAAGACCTGAGTTCTCATTTGGGCCCTCCCTGTGCATGCCCTGGGCCACTGCAGGCACTAGAGCAGGAAGTCCACAAACTGCTAGCACAGCAGTTTGGTCTGGGCTCTACTTGCACCTTGACCTACCAGAGGTCATAGACACAAGTGATCTGTGATCACTGACAGCATAGCCCATGTTGGGCTCTTGTGATGCCCTGAGCTGCCTAGAGACATGGAATCAGGTGGTCCACAAACTGTTAACCCTATAATTTGTGTGTGCATTCTGTCTACACCCTGAACTGCCTGGGGACACAGGACAACTGATCTGTGATTGCACCACCAGTGGAGCCCACTTCTGGGTTGCCCTGATGAAAGGGAACAGTGGATCAGACAGTCTGCCATCAGCTGACATCACAGTTTGTGTCTGAGAACTGGGAGAATTAGGTACACTTCATCATCTGCAGGAAGAGCCCAGATTAAGCAGTGCATCTCAGCGGACACTAAGGGGCAAGCCTCACCACCAGGAAAACTAGGGACTCTAGCAACCTTTGCTGAGCTGCCAGAGAAGAGGGGGACTGAGTGTTCTGCCTCTGGCATCAAACAAGACCAGACAAAGAACTAAAATGCAGTCTCAGAACTCCACCCCACTCAGAACAAGTCCAGGAGACATCAACATAGGACACCTTGGTAAAAACACACCTGAAATTGCTGAAATGATTGCAGTGGAAGTAAAGAAGCAACTCTATCAAGCCATAGAAGCGATCAGATCAGAAATAATCTCTCAGGCAGAAAAATGAAATGACAATAATAATGAAAGAATTGCTCAGCACATCTAGAGAAATATAAAAAAAATAGATGAAGAGAGGCAACAAATAGAAACATCACATGAACAATATAGGAATGAACTAGAATGCATGAAACAGACTCAAAGAGATTTCTGGGAAATGAAAACTTCCATTGAAAGCTGGCAAACCTCTTGAATGAAGCCAAAGATAGAATTTCAGATCTTGAAGACAGCACCATAGCTAGTGATCATGAAAAGAAGGATCTCTTAAAATCAACAAGCATCAAGGAAATATCAGTTCAACAGCTGCAAGATGAGGCAAAGATAAATAATGTCAGTCTAACAGGAGTCAATGAAACAGCAGGAGGCAACGCAAATGACATAAAAAGAATGTTTGCAGAAATAATACCAGAAAATTCCCCAAGCATGGAAACAGAAACTGAGACACAGTAAATGAGGCACATGGAACTCCAACTAGTCATAACCAAAATAAAACTACACCCAGACGTATAATAATCAAGATCTCAGATCTCCAGCAAAAGAACAGAATATTAAAAGCTGCTAGAGAAAAGAAACAGATTACCTATAATAGAAAGCCCATCAGAATCATGGCAGACTTCTCAACACAAACCATGCTGTTTCAGTTTAACAGAGAAATAAAGTATTTCCATGGCAAAGAGCAACTGGAGAACTTCATAAGTGCCAAATCATCCTTGCAAAGAGTACTAAAATGTATTTTAGATAGAGAAAAAAATGACTGCAATTTCAAGAACAACAATAGAAAGGAACCCTCAAGAAGAGCAAGCAAGGGGCTGGGGATATAGCTCAGTGGAATAAGCGCTTGCCTAGCAAGCGCAGGGTCCTGAGTTCAATCCCCAGTACTGAAAAAAAAAAAAAAAAAAAAAAAAAAAAAAAAAAAAAAAAAAAAAAAAAAAAAAAAAAAAAAAAAAAAAAAAAAGAGCAAGCAATTAAACAAATAGAAAAAGTAGGAAACCAACAGCAAGTAAATAACATGACAACAATAAGCCAACACATATCAGTTATAACTGTAAAAGTAAATGGCCTCAATTCACCAGTCAAAAGAAACAGACTGGCAGAGTGGATTAAGAAACAAAATCCAGCAATATGCTGTATACAGGAAACACATTTTACTGCAAAGGAAATCCATAGACTGAAAGTCAAAGGATGGACAACAATTCTCCATGCAACAGGAACCCAGAAAAAAGCAGGTGTAGCTATTATGTTTGCCGACAATGTAAACTTCAAACTGAGAACAATCAAAAGAGATAAAGAAGGCCACTACATACTCGTTAAAGGAAAAATGCAAGAGGAAGAGATAACAATCATAAACATGCATGCATCAAATATTGGAGCACCTAACTATATAAGACAAATTTTAACAAACATGAAAACTCAAATAATTGATAACACTATTGTAATAGGGGACCTCAACACCCCTTTGACACAAAGAGATAGGTCAACTGGTCAAAAATATCAGCAAAGAAATAACAGATCTGAACCAAATCTGTGAACAAATGAACTTAGTAGATGTATACAGAGTGTTCCACCCCACAACATCAAAATACACATTTTTCTCAGCTGCACATGGGACTTTCTCTAAAATAGACCACATTTTAGCCCATAGAGTATACCTACCTAAATGCAAAAGAATTGAAATTATCCCACGCATATTTCTGAGCACAGTGCAATGAAATTGGAAATTAACAACAGGAACTCCAAAAACTACATAAACACTTGTAAATTAAATAACAACCTCCTGAACAACCAGTAGGTCACAGAAGAAATTTAAAAAGACCTACAAACAAAGAAAAATGTAGATACAACTTACCAGAATCTGTGGGATGCAATGAAAGCAGTCCTGAGAGGGAAATTTATAGCAGTGAACTCGTACATAAGGAAAACAGAGAGAAAACAAATAAATAGCCTAATGCTGCACCTCAAACTTTTAGAAGAAGAAGAAGTCAAGCCCAAAGTCCAAAGAAGGGAGGAGACTATAAAGACCAGGGCAGAAATGAATACAATTGAGATGAAGAAAACCCCACAAAATATAAATGAATCAAAGGGTTGGTTCTTTGAAAGAATAAATAAAATTGATAAACCCCTAGCCAACCTTATCAGAAAAAGAAAGGAAAAACTCATATTCATGCAATACGGAATGAAAAGGATGAAATCACTACAGATCCTACAGAAATTCAAAAGATCATTAATACCTGCTTTGAAAATCTTTACTCCCATAGGACAGAAAACTCAGAAGAAATGGACCAATTCCTAAAAATGTAGGAATTATCAAAGTTGAATCAAGAAGATATAAATATCCTGAACAACCCAATATCAATTAATGAGATTGAAAACATGATTAAAAACTTACTGACAAAGAAAATCTCAGGCCCTGATGGATTCACAGCAGAATTTTACAAAAAATTCAGAGAGGATTTAATACCAACATTCCTCAAACTCTTCAGTGAAATTGAAAAGGGAGCAATTCTCCCTAACTCATTTCTGGAGGCAAGTATTATACTGATACCAAAACCAGAGAAAGACCCAACCAA
The DNA here is from genome assembly GCA_004027595.1 of Dinomys branickii. Taxonomy (NCBI): domain Eukaryota; kingdom Metazoa; phylum Chordata; class Mammalia; order Rodentia; family Dinomyidae; genus Dinomys; species Dinomys branickii. Next base: position 176,973 of record PVLD010000086.1, read on the forward strand.
GAAAGAGAACTACAGACCAATCTCCCTAATGAATATAGATGCAAAGGTACTTAATAAAATACTAGCAAATAGAATGCAGCAAATCATCAAGAAAATCATATACCACAACCAAGTTGGATTCATTCCAGGAATGCAGGGATGGTTCAATATTCACAAATCAATTAATGTTATACACCATATTAATAGAGCCAAAGACAAAAACCACATGATCATCTCAACAGATGCAGAAAAAGCTTTTGACAAAGTCCAACATGCATTGATGATAAAAACCTACAGAAAATAGGAATAGATGGTCTTTACCTCAATCTGATCAAAGCCACCTTTGATCTATGGCCTTAAAAGTGCTCTCAGAAGTAACGCATTATTACTACTGTAATAAAATCTCATCTATGACAAACCAACAGGCAACATAATCCTTAATGGACAAAAACTGAAAAGTTTTACTTTAAAATCAGAAACAAGACAAGGATATCCACTGTCACCACTCTTATTTAACATAGTTCTGGAAGCATTAGCCAGAGCAATTACATGAGAGAAATAAAAGGAATAAGGATAGGAATGGAAGAAGTAAAATTATCACTATTTGTAGATGACATGATACTTTACATGGAAGACCCCCAAAACTGCACAAGAAGACTCCTTGAATTAATTGACACATTCAACAGTGTACCTGGATACAAAGTCAACACCCAAAAATTAATAGCATTTCTATACACAAACAACAAACTGAGACTGAGAGAGAAATTAAGGAAACCATACCTTTCACAATAGCATCCAAGAAATTGAAATATTTAGGAATCAGTCTACCAAAAGAAGTAAGAGTTCTATTCAATGAAAACTACAGTACTCTGAAAAAAGAGATCAAAGAGGATTTCAATAAATGGAAAAACATTCCTTGCTCATGAATAGGAAAAACCAACATCGTGAAAATGTCCATACTACCTAAATTATTGTACAGATTCAATGCAATTCCCATTAAACTACCATTAGCATATCTCACAGATCTAGAGAAAATACTCCTTAAACTCACCTAGAACCAGAAGAGACCCAGAATAGCAAAAGCAATCCTAGGCAACAAGGACAAGTCTGGTGGAACCACAATCACTGACCTGAAATTATACTACAAAACCACTCTAATAAAATCAACATGTTACTGGCTAAAAAACAGACCAGATAATCAATAGAACAGACTGGAAGATACAGCCACAACCACAAACACACTCAGCCACCTAATTTTTGACAAAGGGGCCAAACAAACTGACTGAAAGAATGATAGCCTCTTTAATAAATGGTACTGGAAAAATTGGCTTGCCACCCACCAAAGACTGAAAATAGACCCACGTCTATCACCATGCACCAAACTAAAGTTGAAATGGATCACACATCTCAATATTAAAGCAGAAACACTAAAACTATTAGAAGGGAAAGTAGGTAAAAATCTTGAAGACATACGGATAGAAAGAGAGTTCATGAACAAAAAACAAACCACATGGGAAATACGTCAAAGGATCAACAACTGGGATCTCATCCTACTGAAAAGTTTCTGCAAATCTAAAGAAATCACCAGCAGAGTAAAAACAAAACCCACAAATTGGGAAAAAAATTTAGCTGACTGTCCCTCAGACAAAGGTCTTCTATCTAGAACACATAAAGAGTTAAAAAACATCAGCTCCCCCAAATTCAAAGACCCAATATAAAAATGGGCATCTGAGATGAACACACACTTCTCAGACAAAGAAATACAAATGGCAAATAAATACATGAGAAAATGTTCATCATTAGTCATTCAAAAATGCAAATTAAAACAACATTGAGGTTTTATCTCACCCCAGTAAGAATGGCTAGCATTAAGATACCAATCAATAACAAATGCTGGTGAGGCTATGGAGAAACAGGAACTCTTCTCCACTGCTGGTGGGAATGCAGATTGGTGAAGCCACTGTGGAAATCAGTTTGGAGATTCCTCAGCAAACTAGGTCTAGAGGTCCCATTCAACCCAGCCATTCCCCTTCTGGGTATTTTCCCAGAAGATCTGAAAATATCATATCACAATATATGTGCACCCATGTTGATAGCAGCACAGTTTATAATTGCTAAATTGTGGAAGCAACCCAAATGTCCATCCACTGAGGACTGGATAAAAAGAATTATACTACTTTTATATAATGGAATATTACTCAGCTATAAAGAAAAATAAACTTGAGGCTTTTATAGGTAAATGGTCACAACTAGAGACCATACTCATAAGTGAAATAAATCAGACCTTCAATATGTGTAAGCAACATACTGTCTCACTAACATAAGAATCTAAAAGAGTAAATAAAAATTAGGAGGTATGTTAGACATTGTGAAATGAAAGGAACATGCTCAAAAGTAAAGAGCAACTGGGGTGAGGGAAAAAAGAAGGGAAAGAAAGGGAAATTATGTGTGTATATATATATACAGGCTAGCTAATATAGTTATACTACTGACTTCTATCACTTTACTGAAAGGAACAGTTAATGATTAGTTATTTGATCAATTTTTCATGTCTCTGTTTTCTTGAGAAACCTCTTTGAAGATACCAATACATAATACAACAACCACTGGTAATTTCCTACTACTTTGTCTATAACTCTCTATTGGTTGCATTGTACTCACAGTTATGTAAATGGATGTCTGTTTGTTAATATGTTTTCCTTCTTTTATTTTCAGAATAAATTTTTTAAAAAGAGAAAAAGATATTTTATAAACTATGAACACACTTGAGATGTATGGGTGTCATCAAAATATATGGTCAATGCTTAATTTAAAAGTTTATTACAATGAAAAACACATTGCCACTAATCCCCCTTAAAATACTTACCCTTACTTCAGACGCATTTATCTCATCACTCTTCCCATTTTCTGAAGCATTTCTGCAAGTCCTCTTTCATCAGTTTTTTTGTAGCTGCCTTGATTCCTGGCAGTGATGTTTACAGTGATTTCTGTTAAATAAAAACAGTGCGGTGTGCTCTCATCCACCTTACTCTCTGGATCTAACAGCGTGCAACTTCTGTCTCTTCCCCAACATCAAAATGACCATGAAAGATCAACGTTTTAGATTAATTCAGGACAGCAAAGTCTGTTAAAGTGCAACTGAAGATACTCGTGAAGAAGAGCTTCCAAAACTGCTTCAGAAAGTGCTCAGAACAGTGGGTTAAGTGTGTAAAAACCAAGTGGGATTATTTTGAGAAGAATTAATGACAACTTTTTTACTGTAATAATTTTTAATTTAAAGATGCATCTAAGTTTTAATCATACCTGTGTATATCTGAGACCCTTTCCCCGGTACCAGTTATCAGGGACCCCTGCAGTGAGTCCCCAATCTCCTGCCCAGAGTTATAGCACATGGCAAGAAAGAAAAAGAGCAACAGACAACAATCACAAGGAAGCAGGGCTCTGGGATGATCAATGTTCTCTAGGAACAAAGACCCAAACTCTCTAACTCACTACCACTTTATTTAGCCCATGCAGGGGGAGGGGTGCGGTGCTTTTCCTGGAACAGCGTAGAAGTAGTGGTTGAATGGGCAAGTTTAATATCATAAAGGAAACAAATTGAGATTCATTCCCACACCTGGGGACTGGTGTCCCTGTATTGTCTTCAGCAGATTTCATCCTGATCTGTGAGTGCCACAGCCTCACTGACCATTAAGATCTCAGCAGTGACGGAGAGGAAGCAGGATTTCCGCATTCCAAAACTGGCCCAGGAGGCAGGGCAAGGAGGGCCTCAGATAGATTCTGTGTCAATTTATAATTCTTGGTCCCCAACATATATCTACTGAAAACCTTTAGAAAAAGAGAACTCTCACTCACCATTTATAAATAGTGTAAGTTACAGCAGGCTTGGGATGTAGCTCTGTGGTAGAGCACTTGCCTAGAGAGCTCAAAACACTGGGTTCTATCCTCAGCACTGAAAAAGCAAGCAAACAAACAAACAAACAAACAAACAAAAAATACATCATCTTTGGTGTTTGATCTATAATTAAGTACACTTTTCTCTCTTGGTAAGAATGAGAAGTGTTGGTCACTGTCTTCATTATGAAATCCTCAAATACAAACATGATATCATCTTCCTCCTTGAATTTTTATTTTCTAAACAAAAAACTCCAAAACGTGAGTCTACTCCTGGTCCCCTCTCTTTATGGAAGATGTGGCAGTGGACATTGAGGGAAGCAGGAACATGCTTGGCTCTTGAGAAGCCACTCCTGGAGTCTCTGCTTCAGAGCACAGAAATGTCTGTGCCCAGCTGTGTCTGCTCACTGTAGCACAAAGTCTGACCTCTGGCATTGGTTTATTTCTTCAAGGTGTGTGCTTTCTCCCAGGAATGTTGAAAATCAAAGCCCCAGCCCCCTCCCCATCCTCAAAGGGAACAAGATATTTGCAAAATTTTAAACAGATGGAGAGAAAAGCAAAAGACACTCACCAATATCTGGGGCCATGAGGATCTGGCCATTTCGCTGGTGGCCTCCCATCCAATCTTGGCCCTATGGTCCTTCCAGGCTTGGCTACTCCATGCTAGTGGCACAGGGCTAGCAAAGGGCCCCATGCATTCCATTCATCGCAAGAGCTGCCTGCCCATAGTGTCAGTCAAGCAGCTCTGGGGCCCCGTGTGTGGCTCTGCAGTGGCCACTTCTGGGAGCACTTTCTAACGTGTTCATTATTTGGAGAGCACTTTTAAGGGCATGTTTAAAATACTGGGTGAGCTTCATTTAGAACTCTCCTACATTCTTTTTAAAATCTATGTAAATATTTATATATTATAATTTGTGCCATATATCTAATTACATTTTGTTTTCATATCATTGAATACATGTTAACATAAAGTACACATAAGTATTACATAAAGTACACACAAACATTATGTGTAAGCAGAATAAAAATGTTCTCCTGTGTTTTCTTCTAAGACATATTATTTTAGTTTTCATCTTTTGTACATAGTGTGAGTTAGATTCATTTTCTTCCCCACATGCATATCCAGTTGACCCAGCCCTGTGTACTGAAATGACCACTAGCACGAAACTAAATCATGTCTGGACATAAAAATATGCACAGTTGGCCACAATGATAGCCTTGGATTCACGAGAATGGAGGAAAGGGTTTCAGGAATTACAGAGAACCAGCTGTCTGGTCCCTTCATGTGTGTGTGGAGCATATCAAGAAGAGGAGTGCCCCAGAGAAAATACGGCCCCTCTTGTTCCTGCTGCCTTTTATGTCTGCTAGATTCCCCAGCATGCAATAGACACTTAATGAATACTCATTAAAATAGATTCTTGCATCTTCCCACCCTGAGGTGAATGCGAGTCCCAGGTAAGAGTCCAGATACTTCATTCAGCCAGCCTTTAGATGTGGGTGCTGCAGGCCAGCATCATCTGCCTTGGCACTGAAGGACCTGTTGTTGGACCAACACAAAAATAAGCAAATACGTGAGTGTCAGGTATGCATAACTGAAAAGAGAAGAGCTTTTCCATGGCACACCTGGCAAATAAGATGCATACACAAAGAGCCACATTATAAGGTAGGCTATAATAAGAATGGAAAGAACCATGGGGTTCTGAACCACATTCTCTGATGTACTAGTAAGAATTTCATTTGATGCAGCGCAAAATGTATCCTCATTATTTTTGCTAACAAATACTGACTCCTAGCTGGGCACGGTGTCACCCACTTATAATCTCAGCCCTCAGGAAGTTGAGGCAAGGGGACTGCTGTGAGTGCAAGGCCAGCCTGAACCACATAGTGAGACACTGTCTCAAACAAAAAAAGAGTACTGCCTCCTTATGCATAAGTGCTAGGCAACGCGCCGAGCTCCTACGTGCATTATCTTATTTATATCAGTCATAGTCTCTACCCATTAGATGATCAGCAAGAGGTTAGATCCTTCCAAGGAGCTGTGTGTATCCTTCATGTAAACATAGACTGATAAGAGTGTTTGCTAATTAGATTTCTGATGATCTCTCCTCTACCCTTTCATCCTTGCAAGTAGAAAATAGGCTTACAAAGCTTTTTGAGACCTTATCTTTTAATTTTCCAAAGCCAGGGCCCAGGCGGCTACATCAGGTTTGTCAAGTTCAATGTCATTTCTCTGTGAAACTTTAAGGTTGTGTCTTAGTTACTTCCCTCATGCTGGGGCAAAATACCCATAACGCCCCAATTAAGAAAGGTTTATTTTAGCTTGTGTTTCAGTCCTATTTGGCTGGTTCCAAGGCAGGATGGCACGGCAGGGGGACACGGTGGAGGAGAGTTGGTCATGTCGTGGTAGACAGGAAGCAGAGAAAAAAGGAGGGGGGGGGTGAGATAAACCCTTCCAGGCCACACCTCCAGTAACCCGCTTTTTCCAGGCCCCACCCTAACAGCGGGTCAGTTACAAGCCTCCTTAACTCAGTTACCTTCCAGAAGCCCTACCGATGGTTCCTGGAGGACGTCTAGATATAAACTATAACGGGTTGACAGCTCATAAACCTGGACTTCAGGAGGCAAACAGGCAACCATGCCTATGCCCAGGCCCTTAAAATCTGCTGATGCTTCTTCCCGCCTGCTCTATGAGGAAGAGCATTTACTGTTGGCGTGCCATAAATTCCAAGTTCTCTTCCTTGCTGGTGAGCACTCTGTGGCTAGTCCAAGCAGCCTTATTGCAAGTGGTTATCGTGTAGCACACCACCTTTTCAGAGAAAGGGGAATGAAACAGCTCATCTCTGAATTGAAAGAATTCATGGGCTTCCGTATGTCATTCCAAACCAATGCCCACAACGGCTGTGCAAAACTACATTTTATATCTGGTATTTGATTTACCACATAGTTTAACAGAAAAATAACTTTATTTTTTTCCTAATTAAAGGACGTAATGTTACAATCAATAATTTCTCTAGCTCTCCTTTGGGAAATGAATGTCTGTCTATTGTTTTTAAATCACAAAGTGAACATTGCTATAGAAATGTAAAATGGTACTATTTCATTTTAATCTATTTAATTTTCCATTCTTGAATTGCATAATGGGGTTAAAACATTGAATAGAATTAATAGAATGAGTATTTAATTAAGCAATAATGAGTTTCTAAATGGATACTCAAAGAAACCAGCTTTATAGTTTATGCAAGAATCACATAATGGTCTTAATAAAGGCTATAATAATTATGTTGAATGTTTTCTATATTTAAAGATTTTTGTTTTTTCTGAATTCTCTCAGGACTAGATTTAAACATAACCCAGTTTCCTGATTAGATTCCACTTTGCTTTCAAGGTAAATTCTAAATGCCTTTTCCCAACTCAAAAGGCCCCACACCATCAGACTCTACCCACCTCCGCAGTCCAATGTCAAACAGACTTACCTGGTCCCCAGGGAGTTCCACCCACACCCTCCTTTCTTTTGCTCTACGAATGTGCAGGCCTCCTCCTGCTGCCAGATTTTGCTCTTGCTGTTCTTGATGCTGGGAAGAATCTTTCTGTCAACTCACAATTCCTCCTCTTCTCTCTGTTTTCAGGAAATTTTTCCCTGAGCATCTTCCTCGTGCTGGGTCAAGTACCTGCACCTCACCTGCACATACTGCTACAGACCCACCCAGAACTGTGTGGTTTTCTTCTTAGCACTAACATCTTTATGCAATTATGCATTTATTTCATGTCTCCCTCTCCCTCCATCCTGTACTTTCCGTGAGAAAATAGACCATGTCGACTTTGTTTACTGGGTAGATCACTGGACGGACAGATAGATAAGGAATGGATGGATGGTAAATGTGGCTGTGAGCCCATTACTACCTATAAGAACACATGAGGACCCCAATACACACTTCTGAGAACTCCTAGAACATCACCTCCTTCCTATCTGACTTGTATTCTTTTGCTCACATGCTAAAACGGGTGGTCTGCCAGCCCCCTTAGTAGGTGCTGGATACGTGAAAATTTTGGTGTCTTAGGAGAAGCTACCTGGCCTTGTCTCATGTAAACATGGCCTATGTATTGGTTATTAATCCCATCATCTCTCCATTCGTGAGATCATCAGTCCTGGTTGTATGTTGGGCATTGTGCTATGTACTGAGGGTCAGGGCTGACTCATCCAGTAGGCACCACTGGCATGGAGTTAAGGCCCTAAAATCAGAAAAAGAGAGCTTTCAGAGTCAAAGAAATTTTTAATTCACTTCTTCACATTAAAAAATGTAATTTTAAAAACCTATGGAAATCTTTTATAGTGAGAGGAGCCAGTGACGGTGAGTGTGCTGAAGTCCCCAAAAGGCCTCCTGCAGCCCTGACAGAAAACAGGGAGTGCATCCACCTCTGTCTCCTGGAGCTTGCTGGCACGCAGCAGAATTGCAGCTGTCAGTGCCCCAGCCCCTCAGTCGCACAGCCCTCTCTCTCGGTGCCCTCGCCTCCTTCCCACCTCCTGTATTTAGGGCCATTCATTCACTTGTCCTGCAAACATATACTAGCCTCTTCTATGCACCTAACACTAAACAAGGAGCTGCAGTGAAAGCCAACAACATGACCGATGAAACTCTCCAGCGCTCTCAACTCTCACTGTTACAGTGCTTTCATCTTGACGGCATGACATCTATCTGCTTTGACCAAGCATCTTCCCACTTAGGTAGCAGATGGGCAGCATTTCTCACTGACTGATAGTGGCCACCTTAGCACATGCCGGGCCCATGCAGTGATCTGCCTGGTTTCCTAGAGGACAGGTGTCAGAAGAGCCACAGGACAGCTACAAGCCGATTCCACTGTGATGAGTGGGGATAGAGCTCCTGTCCTCTGGCTGTGCAACACAGCATTGGCTGAAGGACTGGTGAGGATACCTTGGGCTTGTGTGGCAGAACTTAGTGAGAGCAGAGGTGACTGGAACCCAGGAGACCGGAGTCTAACCTTTGGCTCACCACAGGACTTTGAACAAGCATCTCCCTTCCTTTGCATTCTGCACAATCATCTTCTGCAATCTAAAGGATTAGACAGCACATGTGTCACCAAAGCCCCCCCCCCCCGGGCACATGGCAGACAGAAATAATTGATCCCAGCACCCCAGGCTCAGGCCACCTTGCCTGCCTCCCAGCATAGGCAATTTTGTTGACACCAACTTGTCATCCTTAGATTTGGGTTTCCTCCTGTTTCTTCTCACCATGGCGAATCCCAGGACCAGTAGAACTGGAAAAGGACCGAGGGGTTTCTGTTAAAGCCCCACGGGAGATTTTAATGTGAAGATAAGGCTGAGAACCATAGGTCTGGTTTTCTGGCTTTGTAATTCTTTAAGTTTTTTTTTGAGAGGAGGGAAATATAGGCGGTAAGACCGACAGAACTTCCTTAAGCCAGAATCAGTAGAATCTGGTCAAAGAGGCTGCTAGTGGGGCCATTTCTACATAGCAGTGTCCTCGGTATCCCTCTCCCGGCAGTTTCCCATCCTGCATGCTTATTCTGAGACTCTTCCAGCTCCCTTTCTGTGGCAGACAACTCACCCAGGTTTGCCGAGCTCCAGTAGACAAATTAGTTCCCATCCCCACCCCACCCTCAAGGCACAAGATTGAGGCTTATGATTAATGATCTGAAAGTCAATTAATCAGTGGCTGCTTTTGAAATCTCATTGCTCAAATTACTTCTACTGAATGCAAGGCTTTTTGACATCATCTTAACTTCTCTAGATTCACTTTCGCTACTAACTGAAATGCGGAGATATTCCTTCTTCTTGTCACCTTATTGGTTTATAAAATCTTTGCAAACAGATTACTGCTCTCCTACAGTGTGTCAGAAGTAAGCACCAAAACAATGCTTTATGCTTCCAGCTCAAAGGGAATGTGGTAATGATAGCTCGTGAGATTCTCTGCCTATAGGAGAAAGCTAATTTTTCTTTTACTGATTTATATTTACCACACCCACTTGCAACAAGTATTTGAGATGTAGTACAGTCAAAACACAGGTGTAACACAGCTCCAGACTGACGATCTCTAGGTTCCCTTAGCAAATGGCTTCATCTTCATCTGAGCTGTGGGCAAAGGCATAAGAAAGACAAAATTGGTTTTCTTCATGAGAGAAGAGGGTCGGGTCTCCAACACTATACTCCAAGCCCCAGCCCTCCGCTTATGACTGGTGCTGTTTATCTGATCATCCTTTGTTTAGGGTGGGTGAGGCTTCCAGAACAAATGCAAATATAAGCAAGCAACGGCTCACATTCCATAGTGGTTCCTTTCGTGTTCAGCAGCAGTTCCAACAGGTGTCCTGGCCACTAGCTGCTCCCTCAGGGAGACTCGGGATCCAAGCTGCTTCCCCCCATACCCCTCCTCTCCTGGCCCTTGTGGTTGGGGCACACAGGTCAGCAGAGGGAGAAAGACCCAGAGCGGAGGAGGCACCGCTCTTCTCTTACCCTCTCGCCCCCCACATACCCAGCATCTTCTGCCCACCACCTTCTGCAAGAGAGAAAGTAGCCTCTGGATGTCACCTAAGTTCAGGGGAAGCTCAGAGCTGGGCTGTAGCATCTTCTGGGCTATAATCTTCCTATCTTATTGCTTATACTATGGTCGAATGAGATGATATACGTAACGCACCCAATGCCACGCATACAGGAAGAGCACACATGGTGCTTGCTGCGTATTCTTCAAAACAGTGAGAATTACTGTCTGCTTTGTTGGCAGTTTCAAGCCACGGTGGAGGAAGGAGCTGTGGGGGTTATCGTCAACTTGACAGTGGAAGACAAGGACGACCCCACCACGGGCGCGTGGCGGGCTGCCTACACCATCATCAACGGCAACCCCGGGCAGAGCTTTGAAATCCACACCAACCCACAGACCAACGAGGGAATGCTGTCTGTCGTCAAGGTAAAGCAGCTTCTCGGGCATCTCCAGGACCCAGAAGGGGCACCTAGGGTCTCTGAGTGGAGAAGGTCATGAATAAACCCCACTCCCTTCTTTTGGGAATTCTGAGCAGTTGGCTGAGGGTTCAGCAGGCACTGCGTTTTCGGCACTGTAAGCCTACAGCTACTCCACAGGTCTTTCTGATGGGATCTGCAAACCCAAGCTTTGGGGCAACTCTGAGCAAGCTAAACTTAAAGCTAAATGAGATTCTCAGCAGGTCTGCTAATGAATTATCAAAAGATATGCAAAATTGGGACTTTTGTGAACATGTTTTAAAGATCTATACTCTACATGTGGACTGTTATGTTTCATGTTAATCTTTCTTTGTTGTTCTCTTAAAAACAAACTCAAAACAATCTTTGGTTGAAACCTCCAGTGAACCTTGCTAGCCAGCACATAGCCCTTCTCTCTGGCTACTCAAAGAGCAAGGCAGGATGTGGTCACAAAGCCCTTGGTGCACGCGGACCCCCAGAGATGTTTGCAGGAGAAGGTGGCACAGCGCTGGGGTCTCCGGCTGCTGGAGGAAGGTGGTCTGTGCAGTTCTGCACTCTGGGAAGTTCTGGGCAGGATTTCTGTCAGAGAACAGGACTTCCACTGGCACATGTGTGCTTTCGTAGTGCTGGAAACTGTTTGCCTCCCAAGCAGGGAGAAAGAGCATTTATAGCGATAGCTGCCAATGTCCCCACTTACCTTTGTCTAAGGACTTAATTATATCTTCTGTGCCTCCATTTCCTCCCCTATAAGATACTTCCCTCTCCCTCTCCCTTTCCCCCTCCCTCTCAGTCTGAGTGGTTTCCCACACTTGCCTTTCTCAGGAGGCACCTGCTGTCCTGGGCTCCTGGCCCCTCCCCCCCACTCAAGGCCAACAGCCTCCTTCAGCCTCACTCCGCCCTGATCCTCTGCTCCTCCTGAATCTTCCTCCTCTGAACTTCTCTTCCCACCTCTCTCTTTCATGAAGACCTGGTTCCATCACGTCCGCTGGACAATCCAGGATATGCCCTCATCTCTGTAACCACTCCTGTGAAGTCCTCTTTGCCATGTGAGGTGGATATGCACAGGATCCAGAGATTAGACTGTGGACGGGCTGTGAGCACTGCAAACAGTTGCATCCCCAACCCTCAGGGATGATCAGAAGGACCAAGAGCCTTTGCAAATGACAGATCCAGCAGGTTCTGGAAGGATGTAGAATCTGGGTTTCCCTTGAGCCCTGTGCTTTACAGCAAATTCTCTCTTCCCCTACATCAAGATAATGGCAAGGTTGATCCTGACACTGGGCTTCTGCATCCAGGTGAACTTTCCAAGCTGTAAAGTTCATTGAATGACATGGCTATGACTGTCCTCCATAGCCATCCTGTGTGTCAGACAGTTCACCAGCCCTTCAGCCTGAAGAGGAAGCTTGAGAGCATACGTATCTCCAGCAGGGATCCTGGAAAGCTCAGGGTGCCCGGCGTGCATTTGCTATGATGCAGACAAAATCAGACACAGGCAAACAGGACTCACAGGAAGCAGCCGCTCCCTGCTCAGGGCCTGCGTTTGTCCACACCTGCGGCTCCCAGGTGGGTGAGAAGCACGTGGAGTGCTAACTGAGGACAGCTGTATCTGCTGGGGCAGCCTAGGAGGGCAGGATGCTCCAGGCCAGTGTACGGTTCCCAGATGCAGTCCCCTTAGAGAGTGTGGCCTCGGAGGGTTTCCACCAGCATGTCCTCACTCTCTGCAGAGCCCTTCAGGCCAGCTTGGAGACCCAACTCCCCTGGCTTCATGTTCCTAGTGAGCACATTCCTCAGCTTCAGATTCGGGAGGCAGACTCACATCTTCAGGAAGGGCTGGCGATGCCCCATCTCTCAGCATGTAGAGACAAAGCCAGGCCAAGGTCCTGAGTGAAGCAGACCTCCTGTGCCCTCTGATCCTTTCCACTGTGCCTGAGATCCAGGGCATCTGTTAAGAATGCTTTCTGCTGCAATAGCACAATGCCAGACTGGCAGTGGCTTAAATAATGAGAATTTCAGAATTTCCATAATGAAGGTAAGCCAGTTCAGGCAGCTTACAGTGGCAGAACGCCAGCAGAGGGCACCTCAGATACTTTGGGCCTTTTCCTCTTGATCATAAAGTAGCTACCAAAGTCCTATCCATCATGTCTTCCTGCTGCTGGTCCCAAGACAGAAAACAGGGAGACAGCCAGGCAAGTAACACCATTCCCCTGTGTCCCTCTCCTCTTATCAGGGAAGAAGATATCTCTTTCAAGAGCCACTTACCCAGTTGCCCTTGATAAATCACTGGACAGTGCAGGGAAGGCTGAGCAAGGCCAAATCTGGCTTTTGGGCTGCTGCAGACCCCCTGGGCAGGAGAGAAGGGCTGGTAACCACTGGGGGCAGCCAGGTACTGGCAGATCTGCACTGACCGGTGAGCAGCCCGGCATCAGAAGAACTAGCAGGGACCTCAGGGTTGCTCAGACAACATGCTGATGGATCAAATCCTGATGGATCCACAAAATGAATGCCCATTCATCTTTAAAGCGTCCGGGCCTGGATGCCCTTACTGGCTCTGCAAGTCTGTTCCACACCTGTCAGAAAGTCATTCTTCCAGTGGAGCATGATCCACTCCACATTTGAAATCTATTTTCTGTTTCTCGGTCCTTAAAGAAGGGAGCACCTGAAAAGCACTCTTGATCCCCAAACCTCCTTCAGAATCTGCCCACTGCAGTGCTTTCCATGTGGGCCACTCTTCCAGCCTGCACATCCTCCAGGACAGGGATCTGCACTTGACCTCAATCCTTGGTCAAGTAGTAACTGCACTGCATCTCTGTGTCTTCTGCCTTACATTTCAACTTCCTGCACTCCCTGACCCAAGGCCCAGCCCTCAAGGCTCCCTGGCACTGTGTGCCTGGCATGGTGGATGGAGGGCTTCAGAGTTCAGGTACAGCCCTAGGAAGGGATTGCAAATGGAAACCGGGGTCTCATCAGCTCCAGATGGATTACTCAGGGGCATCATATGTGGTGTTATCAAACATATAGTGAGTGTTTAAATTTTTAAAAACTTATTGCAGCGAAAGACACACTGCCTGTGGAACATGAGAATGTGCTTATCGGTGTCAAACATAAGTGTACACACTTGCACCTCTGACATATGAACACATGCACATGCATCTAACATAACGCATGCATGCATGTCTACCCAGTAATGAACATAAGCACAGCTGACATCTAAATGCGCACGTCTGAGGCATCTGTATTTCATCCCCTCTCATTTCCCTGGCCTGGTCACTATGCTCCATACTGCTCAATCACCCGCTGACCATACTGGCGCCGAACCCCCTGCCCAGATTCAGCTGTGTGTTAAGACCTCTGCTGAGCTAAGAAACTCAGAAAACTGCACTCTAGAGGCATTTTCAGTTCAGTAGGAAATTCAGTGGAATTAGATTTGGGCTTTCACATCACCAGAAAGTTTTCATTAACTTTATTTCCAGGAAGATGTCGTGCTCCTGGGGGCTGGCATCCTCGATGGCTCCAGGTTGTGCCACTGGCTCTGCCTGGTGTTGGCAAGAGCTGGAGAAGTTCATGGACACTGGGGTGTTCTGTATCTCAGTCCTACTCACAGTGCCCACCCTCAGCATTGTCACCAGCCAGCAAACCAGGGATTTCTGCCTCCTCCAACATCCCAGTGGGGTTGAATGATTGTTTTCCAAGCCTGGAAGCTCCCTGGTCCTCGTTTCAGATTTCCTTTACCAAGATTTCATATTTTCACCATCACTCAGGATGGCAGAAATCTGTTATTAGAATCCAACAAAAGGAGGAGCAGTAAACTATTCCTGTTTCACAGGGATGGAATCAGATGTAGCTGGGCGGTAACCAAGTACAGAGAGTAACACATCTATTAACTCTTTTCTGGGGGGATGAACCCAGCATCAAACTCAGAACTTGTGCCTGTCAGGTAGCTGCTGTGCAGCTGAACTACATCCCTGGCCCACTTCTGTTAACTCTTAAACTCCTGATACCAGCACTGCTGGGAGGTGCTGAAAGTGAAGGAAGGGTGCTATTACAGCCAGGAAGCATTTCCAGGGTGTGTGGATGCATGAGATGTGACTGAAAATGCAATGTGTGTTTAAATTTAAAAAAAATTATTAGAGTGCAAAAATAGATTGCCCATAATCCCCCTTAAAATCCTTCCCTTGCTTTAAACACACTCCTCCCATTGTTCTTGCCATTTCTGAAGCAGTTCTGGAAGTCTTCTGTCATGAGTGTGTTTAGTTGTGCTGTTGTGGCTGCTTTGATGTCTTGAATCATTACAAAACATTGACCTTTCGTGGTCATTCTGACTTTGGGAAAGAACCAGCTGTCACCTGGTGCCGCATATAGTGAATGAGGTGGGTAAGGACACACAGTAATGTTTTTACAAGCCTGCCTCTCAGTCGTATGGCTCTCAGCAGCAACAATCACTGTATGTTTATGCCACTTCATAAAGACACTCATGAAAGAGTACTACCAGAACTGCTTCAGAAAGTGTCAGGAACAATGAGATAAGTGCACCAAATGAGGGGAAGTATTGTGAGAAGGATTATTAGCAATATGTCTTTTACTGTAGTAAATTTTTAAAAATTTAAGTGTGTGCCATAGTTCATCACCCCTGTGTGTGTGCGTGTGCATGTGTAAGCTTTCTCACATGTGGAAGGAATGCTAAGCGCTGTATATACCTTATCCATGGTTATTATGAAAGACAGCATAAGATGCTGAAGGTCAATCGTTCAACCTGCCGGATCCCATTTCTGATGCTCTGCCAG
This sequence comes from Dinomys branickii, assembly GCA_004027595.1. Lineage (NCBI taxonomy): Eukaryota > Metazoa > Chordata > Mammalia > Rodentia > Dinomyidae > Dinomys > Dinomys branickii. Next base: position 192,591 of record PVLD010000086.1, read on the forward strand.
CAGCCTCCCTCACCTGCATCTCCGCTCCACATTCCACATCCCTCACAGCCTGTGCCCTGCTGTTTGCTCCCCTGTAGGGACCTCAGTCACACCTCATGACCCATGTCTGTTTCATCCTCCAGAAGGGGTGCCCACTGCACCTCGGCTCCGAAGAGTTTGTTACTTGCTTTTCCCAGCGAATGTCAGGAAGATAACTACTGAAGCTAAGATTTCACCCTTGTCTTGTGTAAATGTCTCCCCAGGCATGCTCAGCAACAGGAGCCTGTTCTGGGAAATGTCACTGACTGCATAAGTGGCTCCTGGGGTTTGGGAAGAGACTGACATTCAAGGGAAGGCCAGCCCATCGAGCCTGCTTATAATGAGGTTTCCTTGACTCTGTCTGATGTAGCCCACGGGGCAACCAGAGGACGTGTGTGCCATCACCCCCTTCCCAAAGTCCCTAGCTCCTCCTCCTGGCTGCCATTGACCCTGGGGCAGGACAACTACCACTACCACTATGCGGGACTCTTCCCTGTGGCTGGGTATCTGGCATCTCATCCTCTGCCCGCTCAGTGGCTAAGGAGCCCCTACGTCTTGATGGCAGTTAAAGATGCCCCCACGCACTTCCAAATGCCCGTCAGGGGCAAAGGGCCCTGAGTTTTAACTCCTTGTACTTCAGCTCTCAAGCACTCTTCTCTGCATCCCTCCCAGCTAGAAACTGCACGTGGGCCAGAAGATGCTGCACTGGGAGCCCTGAACTTCAGACTTCATGGCAAGGGTGTGGGAAGTGCTAAAAGCAAACCTGGCTAGGCGTGGTGGTGCATATGTGTAATCCCTGCTACTCAGGAGGCTGTGGCAGGAAGAATGTGAGTTGGAGACCAGTGTGGGCAACTTAGCAAGACCCTGAGTCAAGATAAAAGGGATTGGAGATATAGCTTGGAGAGACAGAGAAGGAGGGAGGGGAAAAGGAAGGAAGGGTGCCTGGTTTGCTGTTTCCAGCTAGTCTCCCATGGCAACAGAGGCAGGATCCTCTCACCATACTAAAGAAGGTTGGGCCTCAAGGTCTCTTATTTTCTACCCCAGGGTAAATAAGAGTTACAGGTTACAGGCAGGAAGATTTTTGGTGTCAGTGTTGCCAGGGAGCCAGCTAAAGGGCCTCAGAAGACAGGAACCCAGTGCAAATCACATGTGGTCATTTATTTCCCAATCTAAAAAGCATTAACCGTGTCCAGACCCAAGTTTGTATCTGCGTGTTTCCAAGCCTCTGTCTTAAAGAGGGTTTCTCTCACACCGCATAAAACTTAGACCACAGAACCCAGGTCCATCCCTGACACCCACTACTGTACATGGAATTGTCAAAGGGACATTGTCCAAAACCATCACCCTCCATGGCCCATGCACATCCTAACATCCCTCTATCTGCCTTCCAGCCCCTCGACTATGAGATTTCTGCCTTCCACACTCTGCTGATCAAAGTGGAAAATGAGGACCCACTGGTGCCTGATGTTTCCTATGGCCCCAGCTCCACTGCAACCGTCCACATCACTGTCCTGGACGTCAATGAGGGCCCGGTCTTCTACCCAGACCCCATGATGGTGACCAAGCGAGAGAACATCTCCATAGGCAGCATGCTGCTGACAGTGAACGCCACAGACCCCGATTCCCTGCAGCATCAAACCATCAGGTGGGTGAGCGACGGGCAGAGTTGCTTTTCCTTTCCAGTAGCAGAAGCTGCTCCTAGCAGCCAAATACCACTCAGTTAAACTTGTTAGTGATCTGGATGCAGGGTAAGAGAGGGTCACAGTGAGAAGTTGTGGCTGATGGACCAGGAGACAGGGCTGTATGTCCCTAACTCCAACTCCAGCCCAGAAGGAGAGTGGTTTCCAGGCTGCGGCATTCTGCCAGCATGAAGGAGAAAGCAGGAAGCCCTTGCATACAGCTTCCTGTGTCCCAGAAACATGACTCATGTATCCTGGTACCAGCCTGGTCAGATGCACGTTTGCTGAGTCTATGTTCAGCTGAGGGTGTTGCAAACTCAAGCAGGTCCAGTAACTCACTCAAGACTGCCCAGCATGGCAGCAGGGGCATCAGGTTTGAAACAGGACAGTCTGCCAACTCCCCACCTCTCTGTCTGCTGAATGCCACCTGGCACTGAGCAGTCCCAGGGGAGGGAGCAGAGACACTGCCTGCTGCCCTGTGCTGGGGTTTCCTGGTGAGTGGTAGCAAAAAAAAAAAAAGGCTTCAGAAAATTCCATCCTGGCTTCTTAAGCTCTGTCCAGCACTCAAGGAGGTGTCTCCACAAGGAGACCTAATTAAGTGGCCATTGCTCTGGCCATCAAGTGTCAGTAAACATGATGCCCAGTTGGCCCTGGCACACTGAGGCACAGTAAAATGACACCAACATGCAGGTCTCACAGCACTCTGTCTCTGCACAAGAGGGTTACTAATCTTCCCCTTCCAAAGTCTAATCTTCTCATCGAAGGTCAAATAATTAAGTACTAGGCACACTTGTGGTAAACATGGGTCTCGTTGTTCTGATTAGAAACACCTCAAAACGTGGAGCAAGCCCGTGGCTATTTTCCCATCCCAAACTATCCTTACAACAAGACTTTCTGAAATGCTAAATGAACGAGATAACTGTGGAAATAATATCAAGTCCTACAATAACATGAATCTGAAATAGCCATCCCTCTTTCCTTTCTTTCTCTCCCCCCTCCCTCTTCTCGGTATCTAGTGAAGGAAACATGCCGTTTAAACATCAGAGAGAAAGCTTTCCTTAAGCACTCAGTTGGGGAAACCTGTAGCTTAACAGACCACAAGGCATTTGGACACATTTAGGATGTCTTTAGGGGAGCTTAACTGTCATTTTGTATCAGTACAATAGGAGATGGAAGCAGGGGCCTCCTGGGGGGAAAATGAGCGGAAATGGAGTTGCTGCTGCTGAGCCCGGGCTTTGCCATTGCTGTCACAGCACGGGATGCCGCCAGGCACAGAAGGGGTGTGTCGCATAGAAGCTACAGGCCCCACTGAGGGGCGCAGTGCTGGAGCTGCATCCACCCGGCTTCTCTGACTAGGCTGGTCCTGGCTGACCTGGGCAAAGGAGGAATGTGACGGGTGAGATGATGGGTCATTTACAGTACAGAAAAAGAGCTTGTCATCACACCTGAACCAGCACATCCTTGTGGCCCCAGGTGACAGGAGCTGATAGGTTAGTTATTCCCCACCACTCACCCAGCCCCTCGCCCTCACTCATCCTGCACAGGAGCAAAGCCCTGGCTCAGGCTCAGGGCACCACAGCTGAGGAGTCCCCAAGAGGATGTTTGCAGATCGCAGACTGGGAAGCAGGGACAGCAGTCCTGTCTGGCACATAGAGCCTTATGGCACGGACAGACAAGAAGCACTCTTCCCACAAATGGAGGTACCAGGCAGGCTGCCTGGGGGGGAGGGGGCTAGTGAGACCCCGGACATTGACGGACCCCAAAACCAGCCGCTGAGCCACTGGAGCTGGAGGACACAGGTTCCCCTCCCATCTTCAGAGTGAGGGGGCAGGACGAGGAAGAAGAGAAGGTGGCCAGCAGCCACCACAAGTGTCTAGATGTGAGGCGCGGGGAAGCAGAACCTGGAGCATCTGCACAGCTCTGTGTTTTGGCCAGTCTGGTCCTCACAGGTGTGGCCTCTGTCTCGGTGACCTGGGCCAAAGAATGCCTCCATGTGGTCCCCGAATCAACAAGTCACAGGCCCAGCATCCTGTGCAACAGAGCCCAGGTGCTGGCACTGGATTCTCCCCTCTCCCCTCTCCCCAGCCTGGCCCCATCCTCAGCTGGGTTCCCCTGTCCACAGAACGAAGAGGCCACCTCAACGGCCAGCCTCAGTCTCCCTGCAGAAAGAGTGATGCCCTCCCCAGGAAGAGTCCAGCCAGGCCCAGGTGTGAGTGTCACTGAGCCAGCTGGGATACAGTCCCCAAACAGCAGGAGAGCAGGGTGTGCCGATGGGCTGGTCCTGGGACAGCACTGCCTGTGGAGCGAGGAGGCTTGGCTCCAGAGGTGGAAATGGACACGGAGACCCTCTCCTCCCTCCTCTTCTACCCTGGCAGGTTCTGCCCCTGCAGGCAGGGAGGACGTCACCGCACTGGCGGGTGGGGCTATTGTCCTGGGAACTCAGGCAAGAAAAGGCTCATTAAGGATGTGCAGCCTTTGATCCTGCACACTGAACAGTACTGTCCCTGAGGGTGCTGTCTGTGCAGAAGGTGAACAGGGCTGCAGGAACGGGCCAGGCTGAGTGATGGTTTTCTAATGATCTCCCCTTGGCTCCCTAGATTTCTCAGGCAGGCGCGGTGACCTTGTGAGTTGTGCTGCTGTTGTTGCTTTAATAGTTCTCCGGGGAACAGGCGTTGGAGGAGGGAGGAACTGCACTCTGGGAACTTTTATTTTTGTCTCAAGGAGAGCTCTGAATGTCGCTGACCAGATACAGAAATGAAAACAGAGGCTCGCCCAGCTCGTACCCGCGACATCCCAAGTCCCTGCCGTGCTCTGCAGTGGGGCCTGCAGCAAAGGCGCACTGAGCTGGGGCTGTCTCGGGGCGACTCTGGGTGGTGCCCTCCCCCGCCCGTGTACCTCCTGCCTCCCACTGCTCTGCTCCATCTCTCCCTGCCCTTCGCCCCCTCCATCTCTCCTGCATCTCTCCCCCGCCCACTTTCTCTCTGCCCCTCCCCGTTCTCTGCCCTCCCTTCCTCTTCCCTCCTCTCTCCTCTTGCACTCCTCTCCCTTCCCGCTCATCTCTTTCCTCCCCTCTTCCCCGTCTACCTCCTCCTTCCTTTCTCTTCCTCCCCCTCTCTCTTTCTGTCTCCCTCCCTCTGCCCCCATCTCTGCCTCCATCCATTCCCAGAGTCCCTGGGACTATCAACCTCCAGCTCATCTCCCATGATGCACCAGGCTCTCAAATTTGACCATATCCTGGGAGATGCTTGGCTTGACCAGCATCCAAGAGCCTGAGTCCAGTCTCCCCTGCTCCCTCCATGGCGGACTCCTTCAGTGGTCAAAATGCAAAAGCCTCTCCTTACCTTCAGCCCCCACAAAGCTTGGGAACCTCTGCCAAGCCCTGGCCTCTGTGATGAGAAGTCTCCTCTCAGCCTCAGCAAGGGCATTGCTGTCCCAGCTGGGATGTTAAAGCGGCAGAGGCGCCTTGATCTCTGTGAAGCCTGTAACCCAAAGGCAGGAGGCATCCAGATCAGAGAGGATCACTCCCTGACAGCCTGCAATACGAAGACCCGTTTCACAACCCGTCACTTTGGGTTCTTCACCAAATCAAAACGGACAGCAGTGGCCGTGGGGCAGGCGAATGTCTTCCATTTAATGACTTGTGTCTTATCCTTACTACAAAGTTGAGATTGTGCGTGGAAGGGACATTTGAGAAGGCAGTTAAGAGTAAAGCACATGATAAAGTACCTGTCGTCATCCCACCCAGGAAATTCCCCTGAACACTGTGGTGATAGCACCTTCAGTCACATATGAGGATTTTGTCTTTAATTATCATTCGCTGACAGTGCCCATCCTGTCTTGGAGCCACCACTTTTACTTCAGGTACATAGAGTACAACTTCCCCGGGCATGGCTGAATTCTGTGCTTTTCTGTTACATCGACCCACTCATTTAAGGATAGATTTCTTTGTCAAATATTTATATTGTTTCCAATTGCAATTTTTTTTTAAAAAAGACCGTGAACATGTTTGTAGCTACATCATTGAGAACATCTATACATCTTTTTAATTTTCTAAAGATGACTGGAAATACTTTGCTGGAGCAAAAGTGTTGATACTGTTAATGCCTCTGGATTACATCTGGGCAGGCACATTTCTATTTGGTTTTGTAATTTCTGAATTGGAGTCACAGTTAGAAAGCCCTTCTGCATGCCGACCTAACGTACATACTGGCGCATCCTAAGACAGAGCTGGCTCCCACACCCTGTCCTCTTGGTGCCCCAGAGGCAGGCAGGGGTGCCTCAGCTGTCAGGGCAGACTGTCCTCCAGAGACATAGGTAGAAATCAGGCATCACCCAAGGACATGTTAGGGTCCCTCATGAGAGGAGGCCCACACAAGGACACTTGCTGGTTAATTAACTGTTGTTAACAAGAGGAGCATGGTAGAAATGATGCTAGCATGGAAATGCCTGCACTGCTTCCACTTCCCACAACAGTACAGGGACACCAGGACAACCCTTCCACCAGATCCACCAATTTGGTTACATGGTGCATGCAGCCGGCATCTAAACAATTCAAGCAGCCTCAGATGACTTATTTCATTCTCTCAATAAACAGAGATTCTGTGGGAGCAACGAAGTAGCAATTCTTATTCCAAATGTTTTTCAGACAGAACTCATCTTGCCCAGGGTCTGTAGTAAACAGTTCCACAGCAGAGCAGCTTCTGCCTGCATGTTGAGTATATGTATATATGTGTTGAGGAAAAACCATGTCCCTACCCTATAAAATCATATATATTTTTTGACATATTTTCGAAAGGATCATTCATCCAGCGGGCCCTGTGAGTGTGTGTAAAACACTGTATCTGTGGGAAATAAGTTTGGCTGAACAAAATAGGAAAATTTAAAATAATAATAATTCAGAGAAGATGCAACACTGCCAGGGTCCTTCTTGCTCACCATTTTTCTATCTCTAGGCTGGGGTGCTCTTTCATCAAGGTCTTTTGTGGTTTCCGGGGCTCCGACCTTCAGATCCATATTCTAGACAGCAGGATGGGGAAGAAAGGGAAGAAGGAGGGTCTTCCCTTTTAAGGAGACTCTCTGGAAGTCAACCACATTTCTATATAAATCCCACGGACAAGAATTGGTCATATGAGCACACCTAGCTACAAATGATAGTGGGAAATGTGGTCATTGAACTGAGTAGCAATGTGCCAGCTCTTAAAAGTGAGGTTCTTTACTAAGGAAGAATGGATATTGGGAAGTAACTAGAAGTTTTTGTAGTGTGGCTGGAAACTTTTGATTCAATTAAAAAAAAACCTGAAGGGTAAAAAAGATTTTTAATGAAAATCTAATACGTGTTTTAGGTTTCCATTACTATAATGAAATACCTGAGACAAGCAATTTAAAAAGGAGAAAAATTTATTTCAGCTCATAGTTTCAGGGGTTCCAGGCCATGATCCTGTGGCCCAGTGGCTTTGGCCCAGGGGCAAGGCAACAGATCACAGCTGGAGTGCATGGTATAGTAATCTGCTCACCTCAAGGTGGCCAGGGAACTAAAAGGGAGAAAGGGAGGTTCCAGGTGCCCCGATGTTGCCTTCAAGGCCACACTCCCCGTGACCTCATTTCCTCCATCACCTCCCAACAGAACAGCACCCAAGGCTGAGGATCAAGCATCAACACCTCTGCTTACCCAAACCACAACATCCAATGATAACAGATCTTCCACAGTCAGAATAACAGGTGATGGCATGGCTAAGTAACAGTGCTGTGAAACAAGGATTCAGCACAAGGATTAAGCCTTCTGTCCACTCCTCCCCCCACTCCTTCAGTGGTCTTTGCTTAGAGCCCGCTGTGGGCCTGACGCGGTGCTGTGCATCCACTAGTGAAAGGCTGCTCAGTGCAGAAGCGTCCAGGGTGCTCACTGCCATGAAAACAAGAACTTTCCCTGCAGAGGGTGACACGCCCAGGAAGGAGGGGAAGTAGGGAAGGATGACAGGAAGAAAAGGGGGAAATAGTGAACACCAGATTTTCATGAGAGCGTGACAGCCTTAGCAAGTTAAATATCTGCAAAAAATATTTTTGCATTTGCACACTGTCTGTCCCACCTTGAAGGAATGTCTGAGCATGTATCCGAGAGTCGTGGGTGATAATTAGTGAAATATTTCTTAGAGCCAAATAATTTTGAGAGCTAAACTTTTGCAGGAAAATATGTATTTTGTAACATCAGTATATGCTAGTATGTTTCATAGGATTTTGGATGAGGCCACCGTAGACCGAAAAAATTCTCAGAGGCTCAAAGATCGTAAGATAGTCCAAGCCCAACACTTGGCCTGGCCCCAAGGTAAAGCTCAGTAAGCAGGTGTAGAATGGAGTACAGCAGCTGGGTTTGGGGAGTCTACGTGAAAACAGTTTCGTGCAGAAGCAGAAGTAGCTTATCATTTGTGGAAACCTTCAAACATTGACTAATGCCTACCAGCCATGAAGACATTTTCACAGGATCTTATACACAGCCCCAGGAGGAAGGGAGACCCCAGCAGGATGACACCCGGCTGCCTGCACTTCCCAGGTCCGTGCAAGTTACACTAAGGAACCACTTCCATCAGCCGGCTGGTCTTCCAAGGCTGTAACCTGAACCGAGCCTATTCCTAGAACACAGACTACCCCATTCAGATCCAAATGAGCTACTCTTCCCTTTGAAAACTACGACCTGCTTTGTCTCTGTTTCTTTGGACCTCTGTCTTTTGTGCATAGTTTCCTTTCTCCTCCTTGGACTCCGATGCTTTTCAGCGGCGTGGTAGCTTTCGTTCATGCGCTCACACTGGTACAGAATGCAACACAGAAAGATGATGGTTCAGCCCCAACAGCTTTGTTAAAATGCCTAGTTTTGTCTTTTGTTGGTCTCCTCGTGACTCATCAAGTCTTGTTCTTTAATATCTTGTTTGATCAAATATTGGAGTCCTTTCAAACAAAATCATATGAAATGATGGGAAGTTGAGTAAAAAGCATCACTGGCTGCCTGTGAGACATTTTATTCTGTGCTTTCTAAGGCCTTCAGCAGTAGAAGGCAAAATCAGTTTGCTTGAAAATGAGAATCTTGTCCTCATTGGCATCTGCAGAGATGTAAATATCCAAGACAAAAGGGCAGGAGCAAACCTTCCTTGGGAGAATGGAGGGCTTCAAATCCCCAAAACCAGCTTTCCAAATCAGACTGAAGAATTTAATTTAGGGTGAATCCCACCCTTTAAATTTTAATCAGAAGTTAAAGGCCAGATAATAACATTTCTACCTGGGGAAATTAAGAGACATGTCTCCATATACTAAAATACATTATTAATACTTCATCTTAATTAAATATGGTTACTGACCTCCATAATAGGATTTGGGAAGAGATCATTTTTGGGTTTTTTTTTTAATGAGTTAAAATATTTTCTTCTAGAGTCAACACAGAGCTTGAAATGTAAACGAATTGTTTATAATGCTGCCTTTGTAATTTTTAGTTAAAGTGATGTTTTTCCATTGGCAGTTTATGGTGATAATACGTTTTATTGCCCACTCTGCTGTGGAATTCTTAATTATTTATGTAAATGTATTAGCACAGCAGCCCTTATTTTCAGTGGTCAGATTTTCCTTACGAAGGTGCCAACAGGACACAAAGTTTAATAAATTAAACAACTGAATTTTTAATGGCTTAACATCATCTCTGGGTAAAAATAGAAGCCTGGCTTTTGTAATGATCCAGAGACAAAGATTTTCATTATTGACTTCGATCATAGCTGCTCCATTTGGTACATAAGAAGCTGCTAATGACTGGGATAAACAGTTGAAAGGTTATTTTACAAATCAACCAGCTTTTTAACACCTGTCTCCATATGTTTTTATAAATTTGCCACTGGGCAGATTTTTATGGTTGAAAACATGGTTTCACGTTGGCTGTGCTGAAATATAATTATGATGGTCCTTCTTGTCAATCTGAGAAATTCATTCTCAGAACCAGTGTAGAAACTATTGACAAATGTTAATGTTGTTTTTGCCTGATATTTTCTGAGCAGCTTTTTCTTAGCTTTTTCTTAAATTTTAATGAGGACACTTGAAACAGACAAGGGCTGCTGGCAGCATAGCATCGTGAGCAGGCCACACACCTTAGGGTCTCAGCAGAAGCCCGCTGGACAGAGAGCTTGGCCAGCTTGCTTTACCTTCCGAGTCCGTCAGGCACCAATGCGTCAGGCCTCACAGGAGCCTCTCAGAGCCCTTTTGCCCCAACACAGGGAATGAGTGACAGGAGGTAGCAGGTCACGTGACTACCTGGCCATGTGACTATCTCAAGATCTGTGTCTGGTCATCTGCCCCCAATTTGCTGTCCAAACCACTCTGGATTCTGATTGTAAGAGGTGAGATTCTGCACTGCAGTTCTCTGCAACCCCTTCAATCTCTTCTCTCTCTGTCTGCTAGTGGTGCTAGCAGAGCTCTGGGTGGTCTCAGATCCCTGGGGATGCCCGCATGGGTGGAAGGGGCATCCGAGTCTGGGCCAGTGCTCTGCTTGGAGAAGCCGGTTCTTCATCCATCCTCTCCATTCACTCTTTCCAAGTGAATCTCTACAATATCCTGGGTGCTTTACTAGGCATCTGGAAACAGAAATATGTGTCACCATAGAGATTATCTTTGTGGGAAGAGAGAAAACAAACAAGAAAATTAATAAAATAGCAGGGAAACTGGTGACCAATGCACAGAAAATAAGCAGAAAGAGGAATGGAGGTCTATAGCTCTAGATAATGACAGCAGGCCTCCCTGACGTTATGCTATCTCAGTAAAGACCTGTAGGAAGTGAAGGGTGACATGCAAAGGCCCTGAGGCAGCCAAGCAAGAATGTGGGACAGAGTGAAGAGGGGAAGGTATGGGGCTGGGCTTTGACTCTGAATCAAATGAGAGGAGTGTGGTGGTAGAGAAGAGCAAGTGGCGTGGAAGGGAGGGGCAGAGAGCTCTGGATGCTCTGTGACAGGGCAGGGAAGAGGCCAGGTAGGTTCCAGTGTGGTCAGAGCAGGGCAGGCAGCAAGAAGTAGGCATATGCTGCTTGGGCTTTGAAGCACTGGCAATAGCGGTGCTGGCCAGTTTGTGTGGGTGTGGTGCGTGGAGTAAGGGGGACAAAGGCCAGCAGCTCCCAGGCAGAGGGGCGGAGTCGGGGGAAGGGAGGTCTCAGGAACTGGGTTTGATTTGTGCCTCGTGGCCTGGATGTTGCGGGGAGTCTGGGCTAAAGATAAAATCTGGCTACAATAATAATTGAACACAAGGCCTTTTCACTGAACTACAGCCCCAGTCCTTTTCTTTTTCTTTTTTTTTTTTTTTTTAATTTTGTGACAGGATTTTGCTAAATCGCCCAGGCTGGGATCAAACTTGCAATCCTCTTGGCTTAGCCTCTCAGGGACTAGGATTACAGGTTACGTACCACCATAACCAGCTCCAAGATAATCTTTAACCAGACATCAGATTATACTGAATCCCATTGAGGAGGTAATAATACCTCCTTGTAAAGGAAAGAAAGATTTCTATCAGGATCTGACTTCAATAAACAGTGCAAAATGAAAGCTAATTAAATATCTTCATTTAATTATTACTTGATGCTCTTTCCTGGTGTGAGGCCCCTTGCGCTGAAGAAGCAAGAGAAGATGCTGCACTCTCCGTGCTCTCTCCGAGCATCCCCAACAAGTAGCCCAGCTTTGTCAAGATGCCTAAGGCCACTGTGAGCCACGGAGCTGGTCGGGTGCTGTGCTGGGCTCTTGGAACAGCTGCCTTGGAAAGTGACGGACACACAGGAGCATCTGCTGTGTGCTTCCTCCTGGGGACAGAGGGGCTGCCTGTGGGAGACTACTGCTTCTCTCCGAAGCATGCAGGCAGCACAAGGAAGACTTAGCCCTAACCAATCCTGTTGATCCAGCCTAGAACTGGTTTTGGGAACAAGCAGGTCAGAGTGTTCTTACTTCTGTCACAATTTCTTTCTCGGCACAGCCTCTTTCACAGTGGGGATCAGCAAGCTTGACCACGAAGGGCCTCATAATAAGGAATGTAGCTCTGTGGACCCCAAGGTCACCATCTCTGTCACTGTAGCTCAGAAGCTGCCACAGCAATGAGTGGGCATGGCTGTGCTCCAGGAAAACTTTATTTACACAGGCAGGAAGGAGGGCCAGAATTGGTCCAGGGATCTTAGCTTGCTGACCCCACAGTACAGCCACCCCTCTGCCCTTGAGTCTTCATCTGTCTGTGCTCTGCTCTGTGCCATGAGCTCTTGAATCTCAATCACTGTTATCATGTCACCATCTGGTACACTGTATCCCACAACACGTGTTTGCAATTGCATGGCTTACAAAACAGCCCCAAACCACAAGTGCCGGGAAACATGCTAACCAGACAAAAAGTGATCTAAACCACAGTGACAGCCCATGCATCATCACCATGGCTCCTGTCACCAGTGTTCAATATCATGGCAGCTGTCTTTCTGTCATCAAATCAAAATAATATTCATATATTCAATCAACAAACAACCACTGAGTGCAGAGGCAGCACCCCAGTGTCAGCTCAGAACTCTGTCCTTTGGAGACCCAATCAGACTTGCAGTGTATCCTGTTCCATGCTTTGTCCGAGCCCAGAATCTTCCCCAAGATTTATCCAAGTCCAGAGGGTTGAAAAAGACCCTGCATTTCTACCCAATTTTCATTAAGGTCCACCTTCCCCTTTTCCTCAGCCTCCTTGGGTGCACACATGTGTATGCTCACCGCACACACCTTCCCACACACTCGCCAGCGTGGTCAGGGTGGGTGTGGTCCACGTAGCCAGGAGTATTTGGATGCATGTGATGGGTATCTACACCTCCTCATATGACTTCACTCCGAGTGTGTCCTGCTGTAAACTGTCCTCACCATCCCAGCCCCCTGCACACATCCAACCCTCAGCACATATGGGCTCCTTGCCTCTCCCAAGTCCCACTACCCTTCTCTTCTGGCACCAGCTTCATGGAGCCAGGATGAACATACACTGAAGCGTACTTGCCATGTATAATGTGATGAGCTCTGGCAAAATTGTCACTGGGGTGGAGATAGCACACATATGTAACACCTGAAAACTCCCTTTGGCTTCTTGGGGATCTCCCCACCCACCACTTCCTTTCTGCATCCCTTTCCCAGGCAAACCAATGTTTTCACTCAATGCAACTGGGCAGAAGGAGGTGCTGAACTGTGTCATTCCCTGTGTCACCATTTTCCATTAAGAGTGGACACAGGGACCTTCTGCAAACAATTCCGTTCTATGCAGCCCCAGCCTCCAAAGACATTCAGGCTCACTTTCAGCAGAGGGAGAAATATCAGAAAGCCAAAGGAAGACTGTGGTGGTCTTTACAGCATCCCATAAACTGTAGATATCACCTCACGCCTTGGATGGCCAAGTGGCTGTTTAATGAGCACCTAACCTAACAAGTGCCAGGTATTGTTGTAAGGGACATAGAAAAAAATGAGACAAATAGAGCCTTCCTTCTGAGAAAGAGAATACGCAAGTAAACAGCTAAGAGGAAGGTTCACAATGTGATGGGTTTTTAATAAAACTAGACGGTGCTTGGGAAGTCGTCTGGAAGGCAAATACCCAACCAACTGCCTTGGCTGCTTCTGGGGAATAGAAAGAGAATGGGAACTGGAGAAAGTATCATACACTTCTTTTCATTTGTAGGTTTTTAGAATTCTATGTTACAGTCCTTCCTACAGTGGTTTACTTAAATGCATTTTAACGAGCAGTCCATGCTCATTGCTAAAGAACTAGCAAACACAGACCAAAGAAGCAAATTAAAGCTCACCTTTAATCCCACCACCCAAATATGGCCATCATTGTATTTCATCTGGTTAATTCCACAGGCGAGAAGCAGAAGAATATGTTTTGTTTCATTCTGTGTAATTAAACAGACCATGGGAATTGCTATCAGCTTCCTGGGGAGCTGAGTTGTATTTATTTTTTTTAAGAGCCGCTAATTTTTGATTAACAAGAGTGAATGTAACATTTAAGAGGAGGCTAATTACACCCTCTTCCCCTTCACAATAAAACAACATTATTCCCCACAAAGAGTGGAGTCAAGACTCTCAGGATGTATAGCTCCGAGTTGGGGGATTAGAGGGGACATTTTTCATGTCACTACCGAGACAGTTGTGTGAGTGCTCCAACAGCAGGTATCTTGGCTGCAGGTTACATACACAGCTGAAGCCAGGCTGGATGATAACTCACTTTGTCATTACTTAATTCTGTGAAGGCTGCAGCTATTGAGCCAGAATAGAGACCCAGTCCCTGAGCAGGTGAGGCACTCGGTGTGCGGAGGCTTAGGAGCAGAAGAGCAAGAGGACGGCTGAAGGGAGCAGTCGAGGTAGCTGTGCAGAGAAGCCTGGTGGTGGGTGCAGGGTCTGGTTCACGTCTTTCCTAAGTGACAAGTTTTGATGTCCCCTTCATTAGTTCCTTCAGTCTGTGAGCATCCATAGAATGCACCCTGTGTGCCAGCCACAGAGGCCACATCTGGTAGGGGCTATGTTCCCTGCACTGTTTCCACACAGGTGACAGAACAGCCTGTTGCCCTGTGTGAGACTGGAACTAAAAGTAGGATGCCCAGGTCCTTGTTGGATTCACCAGCATCTGGTAGCCCCAGACACATCCAATTCTTCTCTGCCCCCATTCCAGGGCAGCTCACCTGAGGCTCCCCACCGCACCCTAGCTTTCCCCCCAGATCACACTAAAAAGCCACGGCCTGGGTTCAGCACCACGGCCAGCAATTCACGGCTCAGGCCTCCTGCAGGGGAGGCTTTAAGTATTTCATATGTGAAATTCTACTGTGGCCTCTGCTCCTGTTCCTTCCCCTCGTCTCTCTCCCTCCAAATTATCACCATCTGGCTCAAGTCTACTCAGGGCGCAGGGTGGTTGGGAGCATGCTGAGTCTGATGTCAGTTCTATAGTGCTGTACCTAAACTTTCCATACCTCCATTGCTCCAGATGTACATGGAGATAATACCTAGTCATTGAGAGGATTAAATGCACTAATCTAGCCAAGTTCTTCACACAGTACCTAGAATGTAATAAGAACCCAGGCCATATTTGCTTTAGAGCTTTGAGAACCTCCCCCAGATACCTCCTGTCCTACAGTTCTTCCCTCATCACCTACTTCCAGCCCCTGTCCCACCCTGGGATGCATGGGCACAGCTTTCATCACGCTGTACTTTGCAATTCCAGTCCAGATGAGTAATGCTAGCTAATGTATAAGACCCCTTGTCTCTGGTGAATAGAGGCTGGTTGATTACTCTCACTTCACAACTCAACTACAGAAGTGGGGACAGTGGGCCTGGGGACAGCTCGGCACCACAGCTTCTACTGCTCAGTGGTCCAAGCTCCTTCCATCTCATGGGTCTGTCATCATTTGTGGCCTCCAGCATTGCCATGGAGGGAAAGAGAGAGAGCAAGGAGGATCTTGAGGAAGTTTTGTGGCCAGGTCCCAAAGTGACATTACACATTTCCCCACACCTCTGCCTAGCTGCAAACAAAGCTGGAGAATGTGGCTACCTGCAAGTCCAGAAGGGAGGAGAAGCACAAGAGTGCTTCTCATCTCCCCACCAGGCTGGAAGATGCTCCAGCGCAGTGACCACATGTCTCTGGTCTCACATGCAACTGTGCCTCCTCCCACATCCCTTGGCCTGAGTCTTAAGAATGAACTATAGAGCTGACCAGGTGACACTGTGGACTTTGTAATCACAGATGGCAGGGGGAGCAAAGGGTCAGAGGGACTGAGAGAAAGTCGGACCCCTCAGGGAACTCAGAGTCATGGCAGCACTAGCTTGGGCTACACATACTACTCCATAAAAATAGCCCGTGGTCACACGGCTATAGGATGGGAAGGGATGAGGCAGGGCAGCTCAGGGAGCAAAGCACACCTCTCTGGACCCACCTGCCCACACTGTGGAGCCTCCATTTCCTAGGTACACTGGCATGGCTGATAAAAGCCCCCTTGGTCAGGTCATCATGCCTATAAATAGGACCACATGCTTGAGACAAGAAAACCCATTGTGCAAATAGTGCCTTAAAAAGCAG
The DNA here is from genome assembly GCA_004027595.1 of Dinomys branickii. Lineage (NCBI taxonomy): Eukaryota > Metazoa > Chordata > Mammalia > Rodentia > Dinomyidae > Dinomys > Dinomys branickii. The sequence goes on from PVLD010000086.1 coordinate 208,361, forward strand.
GCCAGGAATGCAGATTGGTTCAAACATTCTGAAGGACATGTTGCATCATACATCAAATTTTTTCAAACAGCTGTATGCTTCCATACCAGTAATTCTACCCAAAGGAATCTATCTCAAGGAAATAACCAGAAATGGTGTCAAAAACTTATGTCCTCAGGAAACAGAGATTTACATACAGACCTATGTGCTGAAGCTTTATTTATGGAAGCAGAAATGAAGAACACCCATTCAGGGTCCCACAATAGGAGGTGACATACATAAACCATGCAGCAGCCGTAGTATGGAATAATATGTAGTGAAGAAAACTGTTTTATAAGAATTTTAAAGCTGGGGGAAATTGTTCCTGTTATACACTGAAGTGGAGAAAGCAGGGTATCCAATCTGGTAAACTACACAGTCAGGAGGGTGTAAGTCATGTGTGGAGAAGACCTGGAATTTTTAAAACAGCCCAGGTTAGGAGTAGCTCACTCAGGCTCCTGGAATTCATGGTGATTTTTAATTTTGACTTCATTCTTGTAAAGTTCTCTTTGCTGAATACATATGTTACTTTTATGAACAGAAAAAGGTTTTGTAAAAAGCAAAGAACAAGGAAAGAAATTGTAGGGAAAACATCCTTTCTCTCTATAGACCACTCAGAGGTACCGCTGTCCTTTCCTGCAGGTTTTCAAGAGCTTGGACACTGGCCAGGCCACCAGGCCCCTGAGTCTGTAATAAGCACAGGGTAGCAATTGCTGCCAGGGACACGCTCCTTTCAGCTGTCATAACATCGTTCTGCTGCACAAAATAGATCATCCACAGCTCTATCCGTCCAGATAACACTGCACACAGCACATTTTTTACAAGGAGAAATGAAAAAGGCTTACGCCTTTGTGAGTTCTATAAAGACGTTTCTTGCCATCTACAAAATGACAGGACCCTTCACCCACCCAGACTTCACTGGATCCCCGTCCCTAGCCTTGGTTACGGTTCAGAAATCTTCACGGAGATTTGAAAAGCACTTTGCCCTTTCACACAAAGCTGTGGTTTTCCATTTGGTCTGGAAGAGAAAACTGCCTCAAGATGAGTTAAGGAATAAATATGTGTTTCTGGTGTTTTCTCCCAGGTGGGATTTAAAACCCAGTGTGGTTGGGTTGTTAAGACAAGAGAGATAATGAGCAAAAGCAATACTGACTTACCCCAAAAGGTACCATCAAATGCACCCTTGTTTTTGCCCCGGTGCCATAATGTGGGCACCTAGATGTCCTTCCAGCCCTGCACACCAAGCCAATGATAAGCTAATTGTCCTGGGGGTGAAGGATTAGGGCATTCAGGGAGCTGCTTATTGGGCAGCAACAAGTGGATTTAGCCAGACACAGCTGTCTCGAGGCCTGGAATCCGCCAAGCAGCAGCCCAAGTCGCCTCCTGCACAGACTCCTGTGCCAGGGAAAGTGACATTTGCCCAGCAGCACAGGTGCAGGAACGAAGCGCTCCTTCCTTCCCAATTGCATGGTGACTATTGTCAGAATTGAATTTAAGCTCCGTTAGAAAATTGTTGAAAGCCTTCAGTGCTCATTTTTCATCAAATTGAATGCTGTAATCTTACCTAATAGAGAAAAAAAATCTTCTAAAGTTCAGTTGGGGTCTTTTGTTCCTCGTGAATAACTGGTCATCCCAGATTCCCGCTGTACCGCCATTTTGTCTCTTGCTTGTCCTCTCTCTCTCTCTCTCTGTGAGCCATAACACCCGGCAGGAGATTGGGGCTCCCTGCAGGGGTCTCTCTGATAACTGGTGCCCCACGTAGCCTGAGCCCACTGCATTTTTGCCTGCCTGGTGGATTTACTGGGAGTGTTTCAGTGGCATTCAGATCTCACATGATGACTCTAGAGACACAGGTGATGAGCTAAGACAATGAACACCATACGGTCGCCCTCCTGGACTGTGTGACCATGGAAAGAGGAACACCCCTGCCCTATGGTGGAGCCTGTTCCTGTCCAGCCCTCCAGTGCAAGCATTCTGAAGGACGACCCTGGAGAAGAACCCAACACTCCAAATACTGAGATCCATGCGGACTACAAAAACCATGACATGGGACAACTAGAGAAGCCAGTGCAGGAGGCTCACATCCTAGTGACGTGACAGAACCTCCCACAAACTCCTGAGAATATGTTTGTTGCTAGGATGGCCATCACAGCTTGCTGCTACAATTACAGAAACAAAAAGGGGAATATGTTGGGACCACAAATTCACAGTGGCTAGCTTTCCATAACTCCCTAAAGGATGAACGGATGCTTGGGATTGCTGGTATCACCTCTCTGAGATTTCACATTATTCCATTAGGGATGAGCTATCCTCTTCCACCCACTAAAACTAAGATTAAAACCACTAAGACTAAGACTAAAACTACTGAGACTAAAGATGCTCCAGAGCAAAGTCCTCCTTAGCTTAAGATCATCACCACCCTCTGAGTCATCTGATAATCCTCTCCTCAATCAATAAATGCTGAGGTTCTGAAAAAACATATTAAAGTTCAGTAGGATTTTTTTCTAGTAATTTAATAATTAGGACCCAATTTCAGCAAGATAGCTCCAGTGTGAGTAAAATCACACTATTTTTCAACTTCAAAGCCAACCTCTAGCAGATGGGGGATGCCTGTGTTCCCCAGGGTTGAACTTTCAGGGAGGCTAACAGTAATTTAGAAACTTCTAAAATTTTCTGGTATTATCTGAGAATGCAGCATTTCACTTAGATATGTTTTCTGTGAAACTGAACTCTACACCTCGTGAACCACATCTCTGTGTATCCTGATAAGGTTTCTAAAATGCACACTTTCCTGATTCTTAAGCAGAGTGTGGAAGTGGAATTTAAGGTTATTTGAGCTACAGTAGTCCCTCCTTATCCTTAAGGATGCATCCCAGAATTCCTAGCGCATACCCAAACTATGGGTTGTCCCAAACCCTATATATGCTATGTTTTTTCCTATACATTCATGCCTATAATAAAGTTTAACTTATAAATTAAGCGTAGTTAGAGACCAACAACAATAATAATAAAATGGAACAATTAATACAATATATTGTAATAAAACTGCCAGCTTCCCTACTTTTAGGCTTTGGAGCCATGATTAAGTACCATAAAGAGTACTTGAACATAAGCACTGTCATGCTCTAATAGTCGACCTACTAAGCCATCTCCTAAGTGAGTAACCAGCAGACAGTCTTCACAGCGTGCACATGCTGGCACAGAAATGACTCACAGACCCTGGTGGGACAGAGCTGGACGGCATGAGATTGTATCACACTGCTCAGAACTGAAAGCAGTTTCAAACGCACGAGCTATTCATTTCTATAATTTCCACACGTTTCCAGACTGCAGCTGGTCCCAGCAACTGAATCCACAGGCAGCAAAAGCACAGATAAGGAAGGACTGCTACAATAGTTCTTGGGGGTTGACAAATGGATCAGAGCAATACTCTACCTGATTATAAGTTTTTCTGTATTCACAAAATTCCATACTCCATTTTCTGTATCTGCCTCTAGGAATTCCCTGGAATGTAAACTAGATCATCAAAATTTTTAAGACTTAGAATTTATTTTAAAGGAGATAACAAAAAGATCACATTATCAGTTGGAACACTTGAAAGAAAGAATTAAACTTTATTGAGCAACTACAAATGCCAGGCATTTTTCTGTGCATTTTATCATTTCATCCTCCAAACAACCCTTAAATGGGTCTTATTGTCTCCATTCACAGGAAATGCTGCGGAGGCTGAGAGGTTACACGCATATATTCAAAAATCACACACCTAGGAAACGGCGGGGCTATGCCACATGGTCCTCCTGCAGTTCCCAGCCAACAAGGTCTGCTTCTTCCACACAAGGGCTTGTGCCCTGAAGGGCAATGGTGGCCAGTGCTAGGTCCCCACAGCAGTGGGGCCAACGTACACATTATACCCTGTGTAGGGCAGGGCTTGCCCAGGGTCTCTCCTGTTGGCAGATGCTTTAGGCTACTTCCTGTTGTTAAAGCAGCTCAAAGTCAGCTGTCATTCTGAAAGAGAAGTAACAGAGAGATGACCCAGCCCTATCTACTTTTAGACATCACTGGCCTCAATTTGGTGGCTTCTCAGTTGTGCTGGGTGCAGCAAAAAGAGAAGGGAATGGACAATTCCTTAAATGGGTGTCCCCTGCCACAGGCACATGGCCACTCACACGTTCCTCAGTACACCTACCAAGCCACACGTGCTTAGAACCCGGGATGCTAAGCCTGGAGCTTCTAGTAGGTGGAAGGAAATCTCTGTGCATGCTCTTATTTATAGGACTGTTTACCCTTGTGTGTGAGTGACAGCCCATTAAGGAAACACCTTCATCATGCATTCACTTAGCAAGCATTTATTAGCAGCTTCTGGGTCTCTCTCTCCACTTACTACTTCATCTCCAGCCACCTCCATGAGTTCAGCTTTGCTATTCCTTGTCCTGGGCCAGCAGACAAAGGCTAAAGCCACAGAAGTCACTTACCAGGCGCAGAGCCAGAGCTCTGTCAGAGGACACAAGATACGAATCTGTGTGTAACTGAACTCATCCCACCGTAGGACCAGAGCAACTGCCCCAAACCTGCTCGGAAGCAGGAGCCAAACACTGTCCTAGAAACTGTGTTCCCAAACAAGATGAGAAAACAGATATTCTGGCATGAGAAGACTGGAAAACGTGGTGTTTCATTGGGAAGTCCACCATGAGCTGTTCCTGAAACTCTCCAAGAGACAGCTGGCTGGACCTGCAGAACTGTGCACACTGCCAGAGCACAACCCCACCACCTCTCGCACCCCAAGTTGCAGACTCCGTCGCTGATTGCGCCCTCCTTGTGGCCTTGAGCCACGGCCGTCCCCAGCCTCATCCCCACTGAGTGCCACCTGCTCCACCCCCACCTGGGGCTCCACCCCCACCTGGGGCTCCACCCCCACCAGTCCAGCAGGGACTTCTGCTTAGTTTCTTGGCCCCAAACTCTGCCCTCTGCCCTGGTCCCCTGTCTAATCTCATGGCTCTCCAACTGTGACCATTTGCATATCTGTGGTAAACATATAGCTAGCACCTCTAGATATTGTTGCTTGGCTAAAGCTACATTTTTTTAAAAGACAAGTCAATTTAGAGTCAACTTCAAAGCAATACATGTGCGATAGGATGCAGAGAGGGGTTGTGACTGAAAGTCACACCAAGATGGCATGAAAACTGGGTGCAACACATAGGGAGATGGGTTCCCTCCTCAGAAGGAGGGAGTGGGCAGGTGATTGCTGCCCACTCTAGTCCTGTTACAGACAAAGAAAGAGGGTAGAGAGGTTCACGTGGGGGTTCACTAGGTATCCCCACTGTCCATCTCCAGAACATCATGCATGCTTTGGGCTAAGCGCTTGACCATTGCCTTGACAATCACTCTTCCAGAAATACCCTCTGCCTGCCTCACGCCTTCACAGTCTGCTGGGTCTTTCCAGCCCCACTTGATCCACAGAATGTCACATGGTCCGCAAAGCTCTGGGTGCATGGGAAGTGGCAGCTCTCTCCTCAGACTCCTCCATTGTGTTTGTACCTTCTGAGGTCATCATCGCCACCTTCCTCCCTCTGGTCATTTCCATTTTCCCTCGCCTGAGTCCTTCCACACACCAGGCACCTTCACCTCCCATCCCGGATGCCCTCTGTGTACTACTGGTCTCCTTGTTTACTACTTTTAAGTGGACTTTAAACTGACTTACTTTTTTTTGCATCACCCAAGCAGTAATATTTGTGAGGTGCTATGTTTTTACAGCACACATTAAGGCAAATGTTACTGCAATTTTTAAGTTAATTGTCACCCCCTGTTCTACTCTCTGAGGCCCAACCTGGCTGAGTTCTGATGGGACAATGTCCACTCTTACATCCCTCCTGTGCCCTGATAGTCAGCACTGTGCTATTGATCTGGTGGCTGCTCAATAAATGGTCACTGAGGAAACATATGGAAAGGAAGAAAGGAGGAAGGAGGCAGGGGTGAAGGATGAAAGAGTGATGGTCAAGTAAATTGAACAGCACAGCTTTTGTGACAGACCCTGAAGGCAGAAATGGAGCCTGGAAGGCAGAATCTTCTGGGCACTCCCTCCTTGGGTCCCTGCTCCTGTGAGTGGGCCAGAGGCAGGGACACCAAGGGAAGCAGCCATTGCCCAAACTGCCATCCCCCCCAAGTAGTTTGCACAGAGTCCCAGAGAACTGAGCCCCACTTCCCAGCATGACAGTCCGCCAGCAGCAGTGCTGATGGTCGTCACGCAGAAGATGATATAACCAGGCAGGTGCAAGGCTTCCAGCCTGCACAGGCTCCTCCCAAAGCCACAGGCCAATCAGCTCCTGCACACAGAAGACAAAGGCATCCTTTCCAAGGTGACCTGTTCTCTGTGGCACAGGCTCTTCTCCAGCCACTCCCAAAACATCTCCCTGAGGAAAAGTCAGCCCAGCCCCAGCACCTCTGGTTCTCACAGACCTGTTCCTCGCCTGCCTGGGCCAGATGGCCCTGCTGTGATTCGCACGTGAGGAGGGGCTTAGCTGTCTGAGCTTCTGGAGGTGGAAATGAGGTGTTTGCCCACTCACCCTAGTTTAATTTTCCACTGTGCTTGGTTTGCTCAGACCCCGTTTTGTCTTCATAATCCAAGTTCTTCACAATGTGTATCCTCCTCCCTGAATTCACAGCCTTCCCACTGCTCTCTCCCCTGACTATATTAGCCCGAATAATGACCCCAGCACCCGAAGACAGCCACATCCTGGTCCCTGTAACCTATGACTCTGTGCCCTTCCATGGTAGGAGATTCTGTAGATGGGATTAAGTTCACAACCTTGAGGTGCAGAGAGTACCCCGACTTATCCAGGGGTGTCTGACATCATCACGAGGGTCCTCCTAGAAGTCAGAGAAGGGGGTGTGACAACAGATGCTGCAGTGATGCAGGGAAGGGGCTGTGGGTCCAGGGAGGCAGGTGACTTCTAGCAGCCAGAAAAGGCAAGGAAACCAATTCTCTTTAAAGTTTCCAAAAAGAACACAGCCCTGCCCACATCTTGGTATTAGACTCTGCTCTCCAGCACTGTAAGATGATAAATTGCAGGAGTTTTAAGCTATTGGGGTTTTGGAATTTGTTACAGAAGCAGCAACAACCTACCACACTCACCTTCATCTTCTCCTCTTTTCCAGCCCGTGAGGGCCCCCCACCAAGCCCTGCTTGACCTGTGCCGCCCACTGGGATTTCACCCACACACCCCTACATTCTCCCACACTGGGGGCGCTGCACATGAGAAATGCACCCTCAGCCCCGAGGGTGCATCTTCACTGTCCTTTCATCCCCACGGTGCCCAAAGAGGCCTTGTACAAAATAAACATGTTTTTAATTGCTTAGAAAGCTGGTATTGCCTCGCCATCCACAATGAGCCTCTCAAAACACATTTGTCACTAGACCTATTTGTATTTGTCCAGCGCCAGTCACGCGTGATGGCAGGAGAATGAAATGAATAATCTCATTTTTGCTCTGAGGAAGTAAACATCTTATTCATGGACTTTATCATCCTGTGTAATGGAGTCAGAGCATCCATTCTGCATGTTGCCCCTGCCATCTGTGTCAGATGTATAGGAAATTTATTTGATGTGTAGCTCTCAGTTCCTGACCTTCTGTCCTTCTCTGTTCATCATATCCTGCTCTCTCAAGCCATCTCAATTCACAGGAAGAACAGAGACCTTTAAGAACTGTTATTCATTCCTCCTGTCTTGGATTTCTCCAAAGAGTCCAGAGCAAATGGCCTATCTTAAGTGGCTGAGATACTGGCATCTGGTGGGCAGAGGCCAGGCAGGCTGCTTAGCATCCCACAGTGCACAGGTGCCCTCGCCGTAAGGACCATCCAGCCCATGGGGCAGGAGGGCCGAGGTTGAGGATGCTCTATTAGAACAATAAGCTGAAATTCAGCCAGGTGACCTGATTCAAGGCTAAAACCCTGTTCAAGATAATTTTTCAGATGCTGGGGCCTTCAATGATGGCACATTTGATCTTGGGCAAAAATGTTTTGTGCTCGTTAATAAAAATTCCCAAAATCCAACAACCAGCTGGGCCCAGGACCCCTGCACACATCTCTGGCTTCTGTGTCTTCTTGGTGCCATGTTAAGGGGCATGTGGACACCCTCAAGCCAGCTCAAGAGAGACAGCCTAAAAAAGATTCTGCTGGGCACTTAGCAAGGAGCACTGCAGAGTAACAGAGATGTAGTTTCCTTGAACCCTGGCGCTGTCTGTGACCTGTGGACACAGACTCACCCTCCCTGCACCCAAGGCACTTCCTTTTACGAGAATCAGTGACAGGGTTGTAGCGGAAAGCCCACCTCACCATGACAGCGGTCTCCTGAGCCCTTGGCAAGCAGAACTCTTTGTGCTTATCACTCAGAAAGACAGGAGAGAGAGCACAGAACTCCACCATGTGAGCTACGATGGAGAAGCTGGGACTGGAAGGGGAGGGAAGGACAAACACGATCGCCATCTTGCAGTGTTTAAGGAGGAGAAGGTGGTCCCTGGAGGGCAGACTGGCACAAAAATGGTAAAACTTTGTGGATACCTCAGGGCTTAAAATGAGGACTCCCAGCCAGGAATATAGCTCAGCGGCATAAGCGCTTGCCTGGCAAGCCTGAGGTCATGAGTTCAATTCCTGGTACCAAAAAAAAAAAAAAAGAAATGAAGACTCCTTGCAGGCTGCTGAAACAGAACTGATCCTAGCGACAACCTCTTCCTGTGAGGTGGTCAACAGCAGCCTGGGCGGGGACCCCTGAGGCCACATCTTCCCTGTAGTTTCTCAGAAGTTTCTGTGAATCAGTTACAGGAGAGAAGACATCCACTGCAAGTCAGTAACCCACCTACCACATCCTCCAGCAGTGTTGCCGCCAATTTACGGAGTGGGTTGATGACTGCAGGTCCCCTCTGTGCCCTGACTTCTGCAGGGGACGGCAGTGGGGGACAGGTACAGGAGCAGCTATCATGGGCTCATGGGTGACAGTGGGAGCTGGCAAGCTTCCAGGGCTTTCGCTCAATGCAGTCGGCTTAATTAACAAAGCTTCCTAATGGTTAAGAGGCACAGTGGCCCCCTGTTCTTACAGACATTATGGACACTGCATTCGTGGTCAGGTGCCAGGAATGAGTACTGTAGACTGTGTGGTTTAAACAAAAAAATCTAACTTCTCAAAGTTCCGAAGACTTGAGATCAAGATGCGGGCAGAGGTTGTTCTTCCTAAGGCTTCTCTGGGTGTCCTCCCAGTCTTCCCTAATCTCTTCTTAGAGGACATGAGTCATATGGCCCACTCCAGGAAACTCATGGGGGCAGGGCAGTTGTTCTGGGCCATGCAGGGGGAGGAAGCAGGGCCTGTGCGTGCTAAGCAAGTGCTTTGACTGAGCACTACTCCAATCCCCCATGATCATATTTTAACTCAGTTACCTCCGTCCAGATCCTGTCTATGCACAGAACCACATTTTTGAGATAATGGGGGCTGGGCTTTCCCCACAGGAAGTTGGGAAGGCACAACTCAGCCCCTAGCAGACACCACTAGAATTTGGGGCAGGACCTTTAATAGATAAGAGAGAGCTGTGTGTTACAATCATCACCACAGGTTTGATGGCTCTTGTGACCAAGGCACAGGGCTGCACACACCTGGGTGGGCACAAGCCTGCTTCAGATTTGTAATAGCATCTAAGCCCAGGAACAAATTGGAGAATGAGGCATGTGTCTAAGAGGAAATGTAGACAAGATGAAAGTGCCCATTCTGGCCTTAATGAATTGTCTGTTAGAGAAGCAAAGACCCTGGGGCAAAAATCACAGGGCACCGCGCTCTCAGACAAGCCTAGTGCTGCACCTGCTCAAATTTGCAAGGCAGAGACCACTCAAGACAGCTTTTTATAGTTTACATGCGTTATTTGATTTGTCTATACCTAACCTTTTTTTCCTGCAAAAGTTTATTCTGGCCCTTGATTCTCCAAGCTATAGACATCATTTTCCCCTGAATAGCTACACTCTCTGCTTATTCCATACACAGTGCGGTATTGGCCATGACTTATGTTAAGCACACATAACCAAGTTATAGAGAAGTATATAAAATAGCATTGCATCTCTAAAGACTCAGCTCTATCCAGTCTGTTGATATATCACCTGGATTATTATTAAAGTAGTAAAAACATTCCACAAAGTGACAACAAAGTGACAGTGCATTCTTTTTTTAATTTTTTTATTTTATGGAGAAAAAGGTAAAACAAAATTTCATAACAAGATAGTAAAAGCCTGGTGTGGTGGCACATATCTGTAATACTGGCACTCTGGAGGCTGAGGCAGGAGGATCACTGCAAGTTTGAGGCCAGCCTGGGCTACAAAGTGAATTCAAGACCAGACTTAACTGCATGGCAAGACTCTGTCTCAAAAAGACAAAAAAAAAAAAAAAATTAAGAGAATGACAATAGTTAATATATTGCATATTATTATCTTTAAAGTAGTTATTCAGATGTGCAGGAGGGGTCTGTTGCTTTCTAATATTAATAAAACTTGGGCCAAAACCCCTCAGTTCAAAACAATCCAAGTGCTGTAGGCTTCTGACTGCCCTGCTGATTCCAGTTCAAACCAGTAGCAGAGGAAACGTGTCTTATCCTGAAGTCTCCCCACAGCCCAGCTGCAAACAGATCCACCTGGGAGGGGAGCAGTTACCTTCGTGTCTCTCACAGAGGCTCTCGGACTCTCTCTCCATATAACATGCTCATGCTTTGTGGGGTTAAAAGATGCAGTGAGTGCTTAAATTCTAAAAATTTATTACAGCAAAAGACACATTACCATTAACTCCGCTCAAAGTTCTCCCCTTACTTTGAACACACTTGGCCTTCTTGCCTCTTTCTGAAGCAGTTCTGGAAGTCATCCTGCATGGGTGTCTTTAGCTGTGCTTTCACGGCTGCCTCCATGTCTTGAACCCATGAAAAATGTGACTTTCTGTGGTCATTTTCACTTCAGGGAAGAGCAGAAGTTGATCAGTGCCGGGTCCAGTGAGTAAGGTGGATGAGGACACCCCATAGTGCTTGTATGTGTCTGCCTTTCTGTTGCATGGAGCTCAGAGGCAGCAGTCACCATATTTTTTGTCATGCTTTGTAAACAAACAAAAGAGGACTGCTAGAACCGCTTCCAAAGGCGTCCAGAATGGTGGCATAAGCATATTTGAAGCAAGGGAAAGTATATGAAGGAATGTTTTAAGAGAGTTTGATGGCAATGTGTCCTTTACTGTAATAATTTTTTAATTTAAACACACCATAGTTTTGCCACCCCTTGTACATTCACCCCTGGAAGGTTAATAGATCCAGGTGTGACAGTGCAGCCCCTACTTGAAATGGTCACTCCAGTGGGGGTTCGCCTAATTGGTCATCTTCAATCCCATCATCTTTGTCTTTTCCACACCACCTTGTGAAAAGTCTCACCTGAGACCCAGTGGGAAGTACCTCCTTTTCATGAGAAATGAGGTTCTTTGGACTGAACATGTTCTTGCTGAGGCCAATCTGAGCTAATAAACATTACATTCTGTTGTAGAGTTGGAGGGGAGGGATTTCAAAGAAGGACAACCAAAACAACTAGGCGCCCCTGCCCAAAGTTTCACTTTCCAGTCTGTAGGCAACCTGTACAAGCAATCTGTAGGTGTCGCTACCGTAACTAGGCAAGTATAGTTTTAGCCAGAGCTGGGGCTATTTGTGGGAAGTATTCAAACAAGAACAGTAGGAAGTGAGCAGCAGCCAATCAGAATCATGCATGCCAGTGACATCAGCCCTGTGTGTGCCACTGGGCAGGGCTATCAGGTTCTCTCTGAGCCCCACCACCCAGCTGGCCTTCCTTGGAGCCAGTATTAGTGTCAAGGAGGCATGATCTCAAATGCAGAAGGGCAGCAGTAGCCCCAGGAGCAGCTGTCACGAGCCTGGAGTGAGGAAGGGAGAAGTGGCTCCCCAGGGCAAAGTTGAGTTGGCTTTACAAAAGAGGAGAGAGAGAGTGCCAAACCACAACAGTCACATCCCCTGCGAATCACAGACTTGAAGATAAGTCACCATGAGCATGCTTCTGAAGTGCCATCCAGTGGCCTCAGGTGTGTTTTCATAGGGGATTCTGGTGAGCCTGGGAAACAGTTGCCCACAACTGACCATGTGGAATGTTCCACATGACTCAGAACATTCTACATGATCCAGAACATTCTGCATAATTCAGATTATTTCATGTGCTGCTTTCTACCTCTGTCACTAAAGCTGAGGATTTAAGACTTTCAAAACATTGTCCATAGAAACCACAACATATATTAGCGTCACAAAGTAGACTTAGGAGCTGTTGAATATTTATGAGTTAAACAGGTAGGGTTTGATGCCCTGGTGCCTGCAGATTTGTTTGTTTTACACTTAGTAGCAGTTTTTGATTTTGTTTTCCTGGTTCTGGGGTTTGAAGCCAGACAGTGCTGGGCTACAGCCCCAGCCATCTTCACTTTTTCATTTTGAGACAGGTTCTCCCTAAGTTGTCTGAGCTAGTCTCAAACTTGGAATCTTCCTGCCTCAGCCTCCAGAATAGCTAGGATTAAAAAGTGTGTGCCACTAAGCCCGGTCTTAGTAGCTTTTTTTTGCAGAAGACAGAATTGGGGATTTCCTTGGGTGTCCTGTAAGGAGAGGGCTCTGACATCGCCCCCCCTAGTTTCACCCCCAGTAAGATAGATTCTTACCTCACCTTTACTTACTAGACTTTTTGGCAAATACCTTCTTAAATTCTCTTGTGTTTTTAAGGAATAAAGAGAGGCCAGGCACAGTGGTGTACACCTGTAATTCCAGCTGCTCAGGAAACTGAGGCAGGCACATCAAAAGTTCAGAGCCAGTCTGGGCAACTGAGCAAGACCCTGATTCAAAATATAAAACAGAAAGCCAGTACTGTGGGGAAAGGGAGCATAAGACCTTCCAGCGCCTCCTTTGTGATCTCAGGTGGTCGTTCTTTGCTGAGATCGCTTCTTGGCCTTTTGGCTCAGATCAAGCGTTATTTGCTGAGCAAGCCTTTCCACCTTGGAGCGGCTGCAGCAGCAGCTGGGCTGGAGAGGGAGCATTTTATTGCTATCATGCGGTGTATTTCTTCACCCATTCATGCACGCCTTTGCTCATAAATATCCCACCTCATTCCACACAAGTATGGAGTGGAGCTTTATTGCTATGAGTTCATGCTGGCATAAATATTAAATTCCGTGTAATAATCACTTGGGCTATTCCTACACGATGTGCAAAGTTACTTATGGCTAACGCAAACCCTCGTTTCCATCTGAAGTTAATGTTCTCTGTCTTGATCAGGGTCTGGATAATGCTCACATATAGTTGTTCTTCCTTGTTGAGAACCTTTCACCATGGCTGTGCTGACCTCCCTGTGGTGGGTGGTGCCAGGACTTCCTGCAGGGAGCTGTCTAAACATTTTCACGTACTTTTTACTGGCTGTACTGGGGAGCCAAGATTTTAGCCCCAGAGCCCTGGGTTCTTAACCACCAGGCCCTGGTACTCTGATGCATTTGCAGCTCAGGTCCAGGTCATTTCCCCAAAGTCCCCTGTTTCGAAAATGGTTCTTTTACCCACGGGAGTTGGATGCACTCAACAGAAATCAACTCCGAAAAACATATACGAAACAGCAAAGTGACCTGGGCAGCTATGTGGAGGTGACAAGCAGGTGACACTGGAGAGGGGCCATCAGGCAAGTGGGAGAGTTGGGTCACTCGTGTCTTGCTTGGTCCCAACCATCAGGCCAGGCCAGGAGTCAGATTGGAAAGTGGCTGTGATGGCCCAGGGTGGGCCAGAGGGAAGAGAAGCCATGCTGGGGAGGAACTTGTGCCTGCTTTCCCTCCATATTTGACGACTGCTGTATCAGATGTTATTAGAATCTCTCCCCAGTATGTGAAATTTACCTTTAATATCATCTTCTCAATACAATCTTCATTTTGCGGTGTTCAGTTTGTTTTCCATGAAACTGGGAAAACTTAGACTTGCTTACTTTTATTTTTAATAGACTTTGTATTTTTAGAGCTGTGGTAGGTTCACAGCAAAACTGAGCAGAAGACCCAGCGATTTCGCACCACCCCCTCCCCCACCCTATACATGCACCTCTCCCATTAGCAATATCCCCCCAACAGAGTCGTCCATTTGCTAGAGCTGACAAACCTATATTGACATACAACTGTCACCCAGAATACATTGTATACTTGTGCCTTCTGTCTTAGTGTTGGACATGCTCTAGGTTTGGACAAATATGTAATGACACATATGCACCACTACAGTCATACAGAACGGTTTCAGGGCCATAACAATCCCCTGTGATTCACTGAATCATCCCTCCCACACCCAACCCCTGCTGCCAGTAATCTTCAATTTTCCCCTACTGGCCTCATTGATAATTGCTTACCTGCATAGGTTACATCTTCCAGTCTGGCACATTCTTTCCAAAAATCAAAACCTCACTGGAAATTGCTAAGAATTCAGAGTGACATCATTCTGTGCAAAGCTCCCTGAGCCTCTCCTTGAAATGGGGTAACGGAGTTGAGGGTAAGGGAAAAGAAAGGCTCCCGATGAATTCTTTCCTGCATCCACTTGCCTGTGCTGACCTCTCCCTTTCCATGTGCGTTTCCCCACTTCTTACATCACAGTGAGGACACAGGCTGATCTGCACTGCCTCATTCACCATCAGCAGCAGGAGAGGCCCTGTCTTATCATCCCTGTCACTCAGAACACACTTAAAGCCTCTGAGGACCACACCATGATGTCAGAAAGAAACAGGAAAGGATGTTAGATGAGCACGCACGAGGAGCCCAAGGCTGGGGCTGGGGAGGTACTTTCTTAATTAACTCTCACAGGGATACTGTCAACGCTGTCACCCTCTCAATGCCTCTGTTTCCTTATTTATAAGCAGAAATAATAAGACCTTCCTCCAGGGCTGTGGTGAAGCTGGAGGGAGCAGTGTAAGAAAAATTAATACCATTTTCCAGCTCCTCTGGGTATAGAGCTCGGTCTCTCTTTGTCCCCTTGGGGCGGCTCTTTGGATGCCTTTCTCTGGGGCTTCATCCATGATGACCTCATTCCTTCCTTGCTGAGCTCTGCTGGCTTCTCCTGCGGCCCAGCACTCAGGAGAGCCCCTGGGACTGACTCAGCCCTGCCGTGGTTATGTTATCATGTCATTATCCAGCTAGTCCTGGCATGGGCTTCTGGAGGAATACACTGCTGCCTGAGAGAATGCTGTTGACACCATGGCTTACCTTAGGTTGCCCCAGAAGCAGACATGGAGACAAGGATTTTGGAAGAAATTATTGGAGAAAAGACCTTATAAAATATCAGCAAGAGAATGGGAGGTGGGCAGGAAGAGAATGCAGCCCACATGCTCTGCACAGTCACCAGCACCAGGGCATATGATGTCCCCTCCAGGGAGCAGCTGAACTGGGTGTCTGTGCACCACCACCACCAACCACTGGCGGCTCTTGAGGGGCAGATGCCCCACCAAACCCAGCCTGTCTGCTAATGGTGACCAAGGCAGAAAAGGGCTTTGACTGCTGATGTGAGTTCTCAGCAGGAAATACCAGTGCTGGCAAGTAAGCACTGAGCAGTCAGGGCGACCAGTGTTATGGGCACTTCCTTACCTCCTCTGTGTCTGCCTTTCTTCATGAGGGTGATTCCTGAGCATTGAGCGATCCCATGGAATTCCATTGAGCAGATGCTTTTGACAGGATGTTTTGATTTCAGGACTTGCTGATCTTTGCTCTCAGAATACACCCAGATCCTGGTAAAGGCTGCACACTGCACAGACCCCAGGCTGCATACATCCTGCCCGTCACCTCATTCAGTCATCCCAGTGTCCCTGCAGGGAGCCCTCAGCATTCCCAACCTCTGGGCAAGGACAGGGAAGCACAGGAAGTTGTGTTGCTCCTTGTCACCACGCACATCTGTCACTTGACCTGGGTCTGTTAGTAAACACTGGGAGCATGGTCCACATCCCTCTTTCACACTAAATCCTTGGTCTTCTTTATCACATTTCCTGACACAGCAGCCAGTTCAAGGAAGTGTCCCAGGACCAAAGGCGCAGGGTGTACTTATTGAGCATTCGCTATATTCCATGAGCAGTTGCAAGTACATCGGAGACAATAACGAAAACATTCTCAGCAGTTCCAGCAGGCATGCAGTGTCACCCCAACTCCAAGTGGGGATGCAGCATGCAGATGTCCAGGGCTGTGTCCTCAGACACCCAGGGAATGTTGGATGGTTGCTGCTGCTGCACTGAGGGCAGAGGCTCTGATGGTTATGGAGTGCAGGTTCTGCCTGGCCCTCGTCCAGTGCATGTGTGGGAACACACACATGGGTACACACACACATGCACACTTACACATGGAGACATGCACATACTCACACACATGCATACACGCACACACACACACACACACACACACACTCTCTCTCTCTCTCTCTCTCTCTCTCTCTCTCTCTCTCCAGTAAGTTTTTGAAGGATAGTCAACATTATACCTACATCAGCATTTATTGAGCACCTAGTACAGGGTCTAATAAAAAACTATAGCAAATGTTTAATTTTTAAAAATTTATTAGAGCATAAAAGACACATTGCCATTAATGCCCCCTCAAGATACTCCCCCTTGCTTCAAATACACTGACCCTATCAGTCTATTTTCTGAAGTGATTCTGCAAGTCCTCTTTCACGGCTTTACACCATATAAAAACACTGCAGTATGTTCCATCCACTTTATTCACTGAACCTGGCACTGTACAGCCTCAGGCTCCTCCCCAAAGCCAAGGTGACCGTGAAAGGTAAGTGTTCTGGATCAGGGCAGGACCTCGAGGCAGCCTCGAGAACGTAACTAAAGAGGACTTCCAGAACTGCTTCAGGGAGTGCAAAGAATGACGGGCAAAGTGACTGTAAAGGGATGAGGGACTATTCTGGGCGGGATTAATGGCAATTTTACTGTAATTTTAACTTCACTGTAATCCTTAAAATTTAGACATTCACCACAGCTTTGCTCACATCTCATCCATACCAGCACTGTGCCAGGCACAGAAGACTGAGGGAGCCCAGGAACGAAACAGCCATGTGGAGAAGCAGCTTTCGTACAGAGCCCCAGCC
Organism: Dinomys branickii; assembly: GCA_004027595.1. Lineage (NCBI taxonomy): Eukaryota > Metazoa > Chordata > Mammalia > Rodentia > Dinomyidae > Dinomys > Dinomys branickii. The sequence goes on from PVLD010000086.1 coordinate 225,502, forward strand.
ACAAGCTGTCTGGCACCTTTGTGGGTGTTCCAAGACTACCCTCCAGGGAGCTTCACACTTTGGGCAAAGAGGGAATCTGGTTCCTAAGAGCCAGGGGTAGACACCACGCAGTCCTGAGCGCAGGACCAGTCCATCCTGAAGATAAATCCAGGGCAGCCTCGAGGTTGTCTCCTGTCCAGCAAGGTCCTGGCCTCATTTGGCCCCTGACACAACCATTACAGAGTGAACTGAACTGTGTCCGAGATGGGTGAACCTGCAGTGAGAAGCCCCAGGGTGGGCAGTACCGGCGCTGAGGCTTCCCACACGCTCCCGCCTTCCCATTGTGTCGTGGTCCCCTATCATCAGCGCTCAGCACCCTGTTTCCAGCCAGCAGAGGGGAGCTCAGGGCCAAGACCTCCTCACTCTCAAGCACTGCCAGGCTGGACCACAGTCACCCAAAGGTGGGTGCAGGGGACTCATCTCTTGCACCTGACCACAGAGAAGTTGCCTACTCTTGGTATTTTTAGCACTTAAATATGGTTTAGAGTGGGGAGAGAAGATTTGCTGTCTGGAATTATGTTTAAAAGTTGACTGAGTTTATCCCTGGGCTGGTGCTGCCGCCGGGGGCTCAGGGATCCGGGGTGCAGTGCTCTTCCTCCCCATTTCCCTGCAGGGACAGGCAGGCATGCTCTGCTCTGAGAAGAGTTCTTGCACAGCTGTCTGAGCAGGGGACTCTTTTGTCATTATGTCTGCCACACTGCCTCTGCCCCCGAGTACCTGTGGTCTCCTGGGAACCACCAGCAACAACAGCCATACAAAATCCACTGTGCTAAGCGCCATGTGAGCAGTCAGGGTGTTGATGCTGGAGGAAGTCAAGGGGGCAGGAGAGCCCAGGGGACAAGGTGGTTTAAAGGGGTGACAGGAGGGGTCCGTGATAGATACGTGAGATAAGGAAAAGGTGAGGAGACAGGAAGGTGAACGATGCCAGCCCAGCCGAGACAGTGGGGAAACCCATTTCCTTGGGGTAGAGCGTTGAATGCGGAGGTGCGGGCTGTGCTCTGGAGCCAGGCTGAGCCTACAGCACTCACGTCTGCACCAGGTGTGTACAGTTACATGTGCAAAGACCCCAAGGAAACCGGAGCCATGTGGCCTGGTGGGAAGCGAGATACAAATCCAGGAAAAAAGGACCTGGAATGGTAGCCCAGGAGCCACAAATACAAGCCATTGTCAAGTCCAAGCTCTGCCTAATTGTGTCAGCCTGGGCCCGCTGCACACACTCTCTGAGACTCTGTTCCCTCATCATGGAAGTGGCATGGCAATCCTTGCTGGGAAAGGCAATGGCTAAATTTATACAACATCTCACATGCACAGTGCCCAGTAAGGTCCCAACCCAGAGGAGAGGTGTAGTGACTTTCGGAGATGGTGTCATAGCGCTGTCCTGGGGCTGGTTCTTCCCAGCATGTTGGGGCCAGCTGTCGCCCTCTCTTCCCAACTCCACTTCCACTGACACGGCAAGAGTGTCCTGAAGTCGGCCACAGCGGAAATATTTACACCATGGGAATAGGCCAGGTGCTGCCTGTCTGGGCTTCTGCCTCACTCCCAGAACCAGGTGGGAGGCATACACTAGCACCCATCTGGCAACAGGTATGAGTGTAGGCCCATGAAAGAATTCTGAGATGGCACCCCTGGCAGGATGGATCCATACACCGCCCTGTCCCACTGTCGCACATCCGCCTATGGCATTTTGGTTTTTCTGTTCTGACGAGGCCGCAGCATCCAGCCGTTCAGGGTCTCAGTCCCCGCCACAGCCCCACCTACTTGGGCTGAGCTATTTGGTGACTGGGCCAGAGGTAGGGAGGATCTCAATGTCATCTTACAAAAAAAAAAGTTTGCTAATGAGAAGTCTAGTGTGGATGCAGCAGTTTCAGGTTCCTCCTAGTTTCAGCAGCCAGGAATGGAGTCGTTGACTTGATTTTACTGTGCCACTGTGGCCCCACTGAGGAAGGCCAAGTTCCTAAATCACACGCCTGTCAGGTGCCATATTTCTGAGCCCTGAGCCAATCTGTGACCTTCTAGTTTCACAGTAACTAGAGCCAGGCGACATGCATAATAAAGGAAGAATGCTGAGCATTTTAAAATATGGAACGAAACTGAAATCAGATGGAAGTGTCAGTCTGAACCAGGTTAGCAGAACCAAGGTGATCCATCTTCCGCCTGTCTTAGGTGCTGATGCAAAGAGCGCCGTGACTTTCCCTGGCACCAGCGTTGTGCACCCTCTGTGCTTCGTGACCTGCCTGGTGCCAAGGACCATGCTGCACGTGTGAGTTACCATTCACAACCACCTGTGAGGAAGGTGGTCGTGCTCCACCTTAGGCATAGGGAAGCAGGCACACAGGAAGGTCAGCTCCACTCTCAGTGCCCCACGGATGCTGAGGGGCTAAGGCAGGACCTGCACGTGGGCCCCTGTGATCACCTCCAAGCTGCTGCTCAGGTGAGAGGCCCTCCCTGATACCATCTCACCAGTCTCCTCTGCCTGGAATGTTCTTCCCTTCCCAGACCTGCACATGACAGTCTCCTTTTCAGCCAGATCTCTCCTGGCTTCTCTTCTACGCTCTCTTGACATCCTCACTCAGCAATCCCACTCATGGCTCTCAGAGGGCACGGACCTCTCTGAGCTTATCATGTTGTCTGCTACCTGCCTACCCGTGCCCTCTCTCTGCTAAACCACATGTTCCATAAGAACAGAAATCTCCTGCTTTTCATATAAGCTATGTATAAAAGAGTGCCCAGCATGGAATAGCTACAGGATAGATGGATGGATGCATGCATGAACGGATGGGTGGATGGAAAGAATGTCTATGTGGGAAGACGCGTGCATGCCCAGAGCCGTGGGGGAGTGAGAGTGTATAGGTAGGCAGGTTCTTACATGGTGAGATGGGTCCATAGATGGGCACATGGATAGATGAAGTTGTATGAGCTCAACCCAGCTCCTTCTCAGTTCAGGGACCCTGTGATGTGCAGCCTGTCTCCTGCAGTGCTCTGGAGGGGCTCTGGGAAACTCTCCTAGAGACCTGCGTTCTTACCTTCCCCTCTTCCCTAGCCTGAGTAGCACCAGCCTCCTACAGGAACAAGATTCAGGAGGGACAGGCATCATCAGGGACCCACGCTGCTGCACAAGAGGATCTGCGTCCAAGCCAGGGCAAGTCTAAGAGGGGAGCGGGGTAGGAGCTTCTCCCTGAAAGGGCCTTTGGACACCATCCTGTATCTCTCACCAGCCTTCCTACTGGCTCCAGGGACATCCTCTCCTGGGACTCGCTCCTGGGCGCCTCAACCAAAAGATGTAAATTTGTCCCTAATTAACAGACACCAGGAACACACTGTCACCAAAGCACCTGTGGCCTCTATTGTCCAGGCTCATCCAGTCTGGAGGAACAGATAGATGGATAAACAGACACTTGCCATCTAAGAGCTGCGATGGAGGTAACATTCAAGGTCAGACAGGACATTGTGGCAATAGCAGAGAGAAAGGCACACCTGTAAGAGCCTGGGAAAGCCATGAGGGCAGAGCAGGGAAAGTGTTCAGGCAGAGGGTGCAGGATCTGCAGAGGCACAGAGAATACAAGGACCTGGAGCTCATGAGAACAGAATGCAAAGAGTCCTTGTGCCCTGCTATAGAATCTGAGCCTTGATCTGAAGATCATGAGGACTCCTGAAGGCCTGAGCTTAGAAGGGCATTGAAATCTGGTCTGACTATTTGAAGAAGCTCATTCTGAGGCAGGGGGTTGGCAAGTTGGAGCCCAGCCTGGGCAACTTAGTGATTCAATGAGACCCCATCTCAAAGGGCTGGGGACATAGCTCAGTGTGAAGGCCCTGATTTCAGTTCCCAGTAAGAGAGAGAGAGTGACAGAGAGACAGAGAGAGGAGGGAGGAGGAGGAGGAGGAAGGGGAGAGGGGAAGGGAAAGGAACACGCTCATTCAGGCACAAGACAGACTTTGAGGGAAGAGAAGAAAGGCCAGAAGGCCACCTGGGGGTGGCATGGCTAGACCAGAGCAGGAACTAAGGAGATTTGAAGGGGCACAACAGCTAAGAAACACAGGAAGGTGGGACTGGAATGGTTGGGGTCAGCTTTACGTGGAGGTGAGGCAAGTGCTGACCACTCCCCAAGTCTGGAGAAGGTTCCTGACCCCCTCACCCGGCTCCCTGAGATCTAAGCAACTGGACTGCAGTCTGGGCCCCAGGCCCAAGGACACAACCAGGGACCTGGCTTTTCAGTGAATCTCAACTGCTCCTCTCTGCAGTCACTTTGTGAAACCCCCTGGGGAATGTTAAAAGCCCAGAGCCCCAGACCCCACCACAGCCCCATCACATCAGGAATGCCAGGGCCAGGTCCTGGAAATAAGCATCTCTGAACTGCACAGGTGATTCCTGACCCAAGGCCAGGGTGCCAAGTCTGGGAAGTGTCCTTCAGGCTTCTCCACTAAGGTTCAGGGAGGAGGAGTAAGAACAAGCCAGGCCTCTGTATGGGCTAGACAGGATCTGGCCACATAACCTGGGCCATTTCTCATGTTGCTCACATGCTCGGTGCCCTTTACCCATTGGATGCCTCCTCCCATGTGGGCACCAAGGCCCTGCAGGGGATAGGCAGTGGGTTGTGCCCCAAGCACAGCCTGGCAGGGGATGTGGCTTTACATCCAGGTGAGGAGGTTGACCTAGACTGTTCCAAAGCATAGGCAGTTATTTCCCCGCCCAGCACTGTCAGGAAATTAAATGGCTAAAACAACAAAGTGACGGACCAAACAGTCAAGTTAGGGAACAGCTTTAACAACTAATTTCTAATGGGAGTTTCAAAACACTAATTTTCCAGAGCAGAAAATCAAGTTGTGCTCATTTATCACCCGTCATCCACAATGAGACAGAGGATATTTCTTCCTGTGTTGTCAGTTAACTTTATGAGCAGTCAGAATACAAAGTAGGGTGGCCAGGCTATAAGTCAGCTCTTCGGAAGCTGACAAATGGGTATGGTGCCATCCTGCATTTGCATTGGCTCCGACAACATAAATCTACTTCTCATGATCTTACATTGGAAAACATTATCCGCCTGAAGTCAGAGAGAGCAATTTACACAGGCACCCTTTCCTAGCTATTTATTTTTCTCACCTATAATGACTGTCTTTTTACTCTCTGCACTTACACTACATTGTAAAATGTCCCGTGTCACACCACAAAAACCTACCAGAATTTTGGTGTGTGTCTGCCTTCCAGGGATAATTTTATAGCTTTTTTTTTTTGCTCATCTATGAAAAATGATCACTTTGGTAAAGACTGTCATAATGTCTGGAGTTAGGAGGCACTGCAGAGACCATTATTTAAAATGTCCTTCGTCATATAGATGGGAAAACTGAGGTGCAATGGTAAAAATAAACAAGTTGAAGGTCATAGTGCACTGAAAGTCACAAGCCAAGTTAATGACGATCCTGGGCTTCTGTCTGCATTTGGGAGAAGCAAGGACCTTAGCTAATGACACCTACTTGTCAGGCAAACACTGGTGATCCATCTGCTACAGTCTTTGAGACTGGGAATTTGGATCCTGAAGACTGGCTAAGCATACGCTAAGCAAGAAAAAAGTCAAAATGCCTCTGCCATTTTTTTTGGCCTTCTGCAATTTAGTACTAGACTATTCCAAAGACCATCATGGGAAGGGCATTTGGTTTTTGTCTCGTTTTGTTTTGCTTTAATGACCTTGGAAAGTATGAGAGCTCACTTCCTTGACGGTAATTTTCTTATCCATAACAGCTTTATGGAGGTATAATTCACGTACTGCACAATTCACCTATTTAAAACAGATAATGTAATGCTTTTTAGGGTGCTCAGAGTCATGCAACCATCCCCACTATCAGCTGGAGCACATTTCATGGCCCTGAAGGCAAACTCTGTCCCCCCACCCATCACCCCAACTTCCTGCCCCTTTCCCCAGGTGACCTCTAACCTGCTTGCTGTCTTGTGGATTTGCTGGCTGAACATTTCACATGAATGGACTGAGACACTTCATCAATTTCTTAAAGATTCCACAGCAGAAAGGCATGAACAAGGGAAGGAAACTGCTTAATGTCTGCAGAAAGACAGATTCACCACTCTGCCTTTTTTCCCCTCAACTTTGCAAATATTTTCAAACACACCAAAATCTCAGGAGGATTTCACAGAAGCACCTTTTCACCCTTTGCTCAGGTTCTAATGTTACTTTTGGGGATCCCTTGGTTAAGCACATATGCATATGACTGTCCCCTAGGTTACCACCTTGGTGGCAGGTTCTCAAGGGAGGCCCCTTCCATTCTCAGAAAGAAAACACTCCCTTTTGCAAAATAAGATGCCATAGTAGAAGGTTTGAAAAGCTAAAAATGTTAGTCAATCAGCATCAGAAGCTCTAAAAGACAAGTTTAAAGGACCAAGATGTTTCAGAAGAGCTATTCAGGAAGAACTGAGAGTCAGGGGTGTGAGGACTGGGGGACCCAGCAGGCTGGGCAGGGACACCCAGGCAGGGAGACTAGGAAGTGACCGCATGGCTTGAGAATATAACAGCCTTTTCTCACCCTGCTCACTTTGCAGAGGACCTTTTGGGACTCATAGGTTTATTTTATGTGTCAATTTTGTCCTTGCATTTAGAGTGAAAATGGGCAATTCACCCACTTAAAACATACAGTGTCATGAAGGAGCCACTAGTCTACTTCTCTTGTGTAGCATAAGCTTTTACAAACTCCAGGGAACCACAGCTCCTGCAAGGGGTCAGGTGTCCAGCACCATGTGGCTAGGAACATGAAGAGACAGGACACTGGGCTTGCATCAGAGCCACACAGCAGCTCACCTCAGACCTTACACACTGACCGCAGTGTGTAAGTCCTTAGACAGGAGCCCAAGAGAAGGTGCCTGCTGCTCTGGGCTGGCCCACGAGCTATGCCCAGGTAGAGATGACTGACCCTGTGTGCATGTGTGCATGTGCACATGCGCATGCGTGTGCATGTGAATGTGTGTGTGTGTGTGCGTGTGTGTGTGTGTGTTATGAAGACATGTTCAGTTTGAGTTCCTGTGATGTGAAGAGAGAAGGGCTTCACAAGCAGCCTCCCAGCTCCTGCTGGAACATGCAAGGTAATTCTTTAGGACAAGCGAATTTAATTTACTTGGTTTTAAACTATGCAAAAGCATCTGCTGGAGTGGGAATTCAAAATGCCCCTCTTCCTTATTCATCATTCACCAATGTTTACCAAAGGCTGGTGGGGAGGAGGGAAGGCGAGCACAAGCCCTGTCCCAAAAGCAATGGGACTGATGTGTTCAAAGCAAAGGGAATGATGTGAGGGGGGTTAGTGACAAGTGTCTTTTACTGTAATAACTTTACTTTTATTTTAAGCATGTATATATTTTATCATACTTTCTATGTGTGTATGCACTATATGTGGTGTAATATATAGTCCCCAGGTTTCCACAGCCCTCAAAGAGCTCTATCCAGCGAGGGGAAACAGGCAATCGTAAGGTGTCATTTTTATGTATCTGTGGATCAAATGGGCCGTAGGGAATTGCTGACATATGAGGGTTTTGACCAATAAGCATGGCAACTTGATAGGCCAACCTCATATTTATACAGTACTGTCTTAGCTCAGGGCGCCATAACAAAACACTATAGACTGGGTCACTTAAACAACAAAAATTTATTTTCCAAGGTTCTGGAGACTAGAAGTTCCAGTTCAAGGCTCAAGACAATCCCATTTCTGGTGAGGCTGTCTTCCTGCCTTGCTGACAGCTGCCTCTCACTGTCCTCCCACCGTCCTCCTCAGTGTGGACACCAGGGAGACGAACACGTAGGCGAGCTCTCTGGGATGCTTCTGACAAGGACACTAATCCCACCAGTGCAGAGCCCCAAGCCCTCCCCTGGGACCTCACCGATCCTTAACTCCTTGCCTGGAGGCCCATGTCCAAATGTACATGGTGGCTTAGGGCTTCCATGCGTGAACTCTGGGAAGGCTAGAAGCACTCAGTCATTAATCACATAAAATGAATACATTGAGAAAGAGAGGAGGAACAGAGTCAGACAGGGCTGTTCGATCAAATCATTTCTACTGGTTTTTATTCTCTTTAAAATAAAAAAATATGGTGAATGTGTAACTTTTTAAAAAATTATTACAGTACACTCCCATTAATCCCTCTCACAATCCAACCCCTCACTTCAAACAATTACCCGATCATTCTGGCCACCCTCTGAGGCAGCTCTGGAGTCCTTCTTGGTGAGTGTCTGAAATTGTACTGTCATGGCTGCCTTGATGGCCTGAACTGATTCAATTTCTGCCCCTTTCATGGTCGTTGTGACCACGGGGGTGAGGAAGAGTCAGAAGGCACACAGTGCCAGTGAGTAAGATGGACGTGGACAACCAAGAGTGTTCATACAGACTTCGCCATGCTGTGATCACACCTCATGAAGACACTCACAGAGGAAGACTTCCGGAGCTGCTTCACAAAATGGCAAGAACAACACCATGTACGGGTTCAGTGAGGGGGAATGACCTGAGGGGTATTCAAATCACTCCCCTTTACTGGAGTCAGACGTGTGTGTCTTGCACTGTAATAATTTTCTTTTACTTAAACATTCACATATTCTTAGACTTTGTGTACACACACTATATGTGGTATAATATATAATCTATGTTGGAAGACAAACATACCACATCTTTACATGTGTGACAATGTCACACAGGTATGGATGTTGATAAAAAGACACGTGGACACACACACCACGTGCACCACAGGGTTGCTGTCGGTCCCAGGCACATCAGGATGGAGCTGAGGCCACCAAGAGGAAATTGGAGCTGTGGAGATAGAAAGGAAGGAATCTTTGCACTGTCCATTTTTGTTACCACAAAAATTCTTGCTGCAGAAGGAAAACAGGTTCAGAGTAGGAATTTCAGAAGTTCAGATAAATAAAGCTAAAAGAGATCTATTTCTACCAGCCAGATACCACCGCTCCTAAGCTGCAGTCAGACATTTAAAACTCAGGCCATCAAGTCAGCCAGGACAGCACATTTAGACCCCTCCATGCTTGCCAGCTGTGTGCCCTGGAGGCAACTGCTTGGCCCCCCTGGGCCTCCGTTTGCGCCTCTGTGAAATGGGCAGGCCGCAGCCCAATCTCTGAGTTGTGAGAGGCAGCAAGCTGAGCCATGTAACGCACTTAGGAGCGTTGTAGCGCAAAGCAAGTACCCAATAAAGATGACCTACAGCTGCACTGCTGGTGTCGAGCAAATTTAATTTACTTGGTTTTAAACTATGCAAAAGCGTCTGCTGGAGTGGGAATTCAAAATGCCCCTCTTCCTCATTCATCATTCACCAGTGTTTACCAAAGGCCAGTGGGGAGAAGGGAAGGCAAGCACAAGCCCTGTCCCAAAAGCGATGGGACTGATGTGTTCAAAGCAAAGGGAATGATGTGAGGGGGGTTACCACTGCCGTTACTAACTGCCACAGCTTCCCTTCAAGGCATCTTCTCAGGCAGCAAGTGGGCTGGGCACGTGTGCCAGGCGCAGTGACTAAGGTGGGCCACACGGTACCGGGTGAACAGGGTTTGAAGACGACCTGGTCGGTGAGCGGTGTGTGTCATAAGGGGTCCCGAGCAGCCCCTCTGTTTGCCCCCAGGCCCTCTCTGGGCTACACACACAACGCCGTGCTGTGAGGCCTGGCTTTGCTCACCATGTCCACCTGAGTGCCACCTGAGTGCCACCTGAGTGCCACCTGGCCGTGTCATTTCTGCCTGCATAACCTGTCATCATCTGGAGAACTGGTCACTTGTGCCTCACACAAGTCAGCACTTGTGGAAACTGTCTTTTTTTGGTAGGAATTTCTGGATGAAAATATATGTACAATTTAAAGGAATTTTTATTTCCCTCTAGAATGCTGTTTTAGAAACTTACAAAACGTAGAAGTGCCCCTTCTGGCCGGAACTGAGACTTTCTTTACATCACAATTAGTCAGAGCATCAAGGCCAGTATGAAAACTACCTGGGTTCTTCTGGGTCTTCTGGCAAGTCAGTCTAGAGAGGCTGACTCATTCAGCAAGTGTAAATCCCCTTTTTCTGCATTTTGCATGTAGGAAATCCTAAAATGAGCAAAATTCATTAATATGGATAACCTCAGAGGGCCACAGAGACTTGAACACTGCATGATCTGTAGCAGTCAATAAATGCCAGTGTTGAGTCCTGCTTTTCCCATAAAGTAAGCCTCATGGTGAACCTTTGGACCAGTGACCACTCTTACCTTCCACCTGCAGCAGCTGCCTGGCTCATTTACTCTCAACAAACACTCGTGAAGTGAGGGGGACTCTAGGGGCGCCCCAAGTAGCCCTGAGGATAGCATAGACAAGATGGTGTGGCACCTTCATGTGGTATTTACAGTTGAGAGGGAGATGCTGTGAACAAGTCCACAGATAGGTGACCACAGGACTAGTGTGAACACATCTCAACCTTTACAGCTTGTATGGGGGAAGCTGCCAATGGGTGGAAGGGAACTGAGTGAGGCCACATCAGATGGACAAGATGGGGTGACCCTGACACTGAGACCTGCAAGGTGATGGAAACCAGCAGAGGAGGAGGTAGGCACAAGTTGGGAGAAGCTGGCCACCAGCACAAAGCCTGGGGGCGGGGAGATCCTGGCAGGCTCTTGGCTAGGGACAGATGAGTTGATGGTGGAGATGAACAGAGGTCTCCCCACTCTGTGGGCAGCAGCCAGAGGACCTGGGACCTGGCAGGATGTGGTTCTGCTCTAGTGCTGGGGTAGAGGCTCCTTGGTCCATGACAACCAAGGAGCCCCTCCTTTCAGCAGGGCACTTTCCCACCAGCAAAGGTGGTGGTAGCGGCCCTGAGGTGGAAGTAAGTCACAGGCCCATCATGCACTGGTGTCTCCTATAATGTAACCTCTGTGTCTCAGCACCTCACAACACCAGGGACAGCAAACCTATAGCCTCCTTCATAGGCCAGGCCCACACCTGTCCTCACACCACCACACATGTCCCTGGAGACACTGACTCCTTGGAATCCACGGGTCACTCTCCTATTTTCTTCTGACATGTTGACTTTTTGAACCATTCACTCACCTGCTCATCTATTCACCTGTCACTAGCAAAGGCTTCCATGGGCCACAGGTGTGGCTGGTGCCTATGTGAAGGGAGGGACGCCCAGTCCTCCCCAGGCACTCACCGTCACGCTGCAAAACTGGAGTCTCGGGTGTTGAGTGCCCTTGGCAAAGGTAAGCATGGCGAGGGAAGGAAGTGCCTACCACATTCCCACAGGCTCTCTGATCCCTGCAGAGGCCTGGGCATGTAGGTGTCCTGGGAGTGGTACTGAATGAAGGTGTGGCAGCACATGGGGTGGGAAGTGTGGCTCCTGTGCACCCGGGTGGGAAACCCCTCCAGCTCCAATAAGGTAGCATGCTAGATGCCTGTCTCTCTTCGTGGCCTCTAAGCAGCAAGCCATCTGTAGCCACTGTGTTCTTGAGGGTCGCTGGTGCAGGGACAGCAGCCAGGGGTGCCTGGGTTTGACCTGGAGAAGGTTGGTGGTAGTACATGGGGTGGAAAGAGTGGCTCCTGTGCACCATGCCACATCCAGGGCCCTCCTCTGGCTTATCACACAGACAATGGCTCTGCACCTGCTCTAGGAACTGGAGGGGTTTCCCACCATGGTGCCAGGCTGTGTCCACTAATCCTCAAGGCATAGCAAAGCCTACCCTCTATGTCACAGTGGGGCCTGGCAGCAGCTGGCCTTATCAAGTTCTCAAAAGTGCCACTACCTCTGCTCAGCTTAGTCTACACTGAGCTCAAAAACCTAGATGCTAGCACAAAGGCCATAGTACCGTGATTAACCACCTAATAAAAATACACTCAGTGAACAAAAGTACAGGGGTCTGATTGGCTTTCCCATACCAGCCTGACATCCTGCTCTGCCCTCCTAGCAGCTTGCCATCAGCCCTGGAAGAGGGAGGTTCTGGGCCAGGTGCCCCCACACCCTTGGAGGAAGTGAACCAGAGTAAAACCTGACCCATGAACAGCTGGTCCTGGATCACATGCTATAAAGAGACCCTGGTGCCTCAAAAACTCTGAAACAGCAGGCTGGTCTATCTGAACTCTGCTTTTCTGTACTATGATAAAGTGTTACGGAAGTTTGGTGACCAGCTTAATCTCAGAGTCTTCCCTCCCACCCTGCCCAGCTCCCTGCCCCAAATCATAAGTTGAAGAAGGATGCCTGCCACAAGCCCTTACCTAAATAAGGCAGCAGAAAAGGACTACATGCAATGGCCTGGTTCATAGCATCAAAATGTGTCTCAAACCGAAGAAAAAATTCTGATCCGAGGGAAAAAATGTTGAAAATAAGTTTGTTTCACACCCAACCCTAGGCTGTTCTCAGCATGGATATGCATGAGCTAGGAACTGCTTAGCTTTCAACACAACTTCTCCACCACCATCCCTTGCCAGCGCATACAACACATCACACTCAGAAGCCCCACACTGACGAAGAGGCCATCTTCCCAAACCACTGGAAGGCTTCATCTTTTTTCCAAAGAGCCTCTTTGCTATCAGTCTCTCCTCTGAAGCACCCACAAGCCACTCTGCTTTCTTCTCTTCTGTCCTAGACTCCTCTTTGCCTTGTTGTTCCTTGTCCTGGGTTTACTTTTGATTCTCATAATTGTCCCAGATCACTCTGAGCATCCTCCTGGGGCTCCAGATCTTTCATGTGACTGATGGGAGAGGGCAGTTGTGCTTGTGCAGGACTGGGGTTGTCTGGGATGGTTTGAGTCCCTGAGAAACATCTTACTGACTCTGCTGACCAGGTAGGAGCCAGGATTGAACATGGTGTTGAGACATAAGCGGTAGCTGCAGACTCAGTTAAGAGTTCATCCAGGAGGTCTCACCTGGATACCCAGATGCTGAGCTCAGAAACCCAGCTGAAAGGTCCTATTCATGTTTGTGTTCTTGGGCCTGGTAACTCCGTAAAGCAAGATAAATCTTCAGTGAATCAATGTCTGTGTGAGCAAACAGGTGTCCTCACCTGCTAGAGACCTCACTAAGAAAGCTTAGCAGCTACCAACTTACCCCAAGTTCTAAGTCACCAGCTCTTTGCTGGTTGCAGTTTCTAGCACTTAGAAAAAGCCACCAATCTGGATGCACTGATGTGAGAAATTCAGCCCTGGCCTAGGCAGGTTGCATAAGGATGAGCTGGTTTTCCCAGCAACGATGAAATTAATGCTAATACTAATTAATAATGAAAACCACCTCCGGGCTGGGGATATAGCTCAGTGGAATAAGCGCTTGCCTAGCAAGCGCAGGGTCCCGAGTTCGATCCCCAGTACCGCAAAAAAAAAAAAAAGAAAACCACCTCATCATCATTGTATCCTTAGATCATTGTTTTAACACTTTTCTCAACACTCAGAATGCTAATCTATGTTTTCATCTGGAGCCAAGTGTGTTCCTGGATTTCTGACAGCTTCTATGTCTTGGCCTATCATTGAAAGTGCCACATATTTTAGTGACATTAACAGGGACCCAGATTCCTGGGACACTGTTAAATTCGTGGTTTCACACATTGAATCTGTGTTTCTTTATTTCTCTGTATTGCCTTGCAATCAACTTGGCCTAAGGCAATAATGAAAGAACCCTTGACATTTATAATGTATCACTGTGAAGATTGCTTTCTTCTTTAATAACTGCTGCACTCAAGTAGGTTTCAAAAATTGGGGGAGAAGGGGTAATGGCCAGGAAATTTTATAATAATCCCTGGAAATAAATTTTCAAAGCAAAGACCTGTCACAGTTCCTACTGCAGCTGCTGCAGGGAGGTGATTGGTGAATCTTAACAAAAAGTGAACAGCCTCCAAAGAGAAACCACGCATGGCCTTTGCCGTGAGTGGTCTCGCTTTCTGGACTGCGTGGAAAGAGATTTTTGATAGGATATGTACAGTCTCCAGGTGACCAGTAGCTGGTGCCTGGGCCCTGTCAGCGCTCTTGCTTGGCTGAGATGACTGGAGCACATGGGACTCACATGACCACTGCACAGGCTGAGAATAGGAGAGGGCAGGAGCTCAGTCAGGTCTCGGATGCTACTCTGCAGGCACTGCCGGCTCCTGGCAGTCACAGGCACAGCTGGTGACCCCTAGCTGAGGGCCCACCCTTCTCCTCCCATCAGAGAAAATGACTATTGACAGGGTGACTAGTTTTTAGGCTTAGGCTTAGTTAACCACTCTCTGATCTCCGTTATTACTGGACACCAATTCCTTGACACCTGGGCCATGGCCACCTACGTTCTCAGTAGCGAGTCTCTGAGTATACCACAGACATCATCAGTGGAGGCTTCTAATAAGGAATAGCTTAGGCCACCGTTGTAGTCATTGGTTTGCAAGGAAATAGATTTGATACAGGACACACAAATTAATAGGAGTATCTTATAATACTCACCCAAAAAGTCAAATGCAGAAGAGTACAAGAGATCTGCCCATGCACTAGAGACCTAAAGGATCCAGCTGAGGCCTGGATCCCATGGATTGTCCCACACAAATCCAGCTACATACTAAAGCCCATGGAAATGTCCCATACAAGTCTCTATCCAAGATCTACACCAGCAAGACCCAAAGGCTAGTGGTAGAAGCTAGAAGGTCTGGGCCAGTGGGGTGAAGGATCTGTGCCACACACGCTAAGGAATCTGCCCTGGAGCCAGGAAGAGATGCTCACAGTGAAGGCAGAGCTCCCCCACAGAGAGCAGCAGCCATCCCCCTTGACAGTGAGGACCGAGCTTCTCCAACAGTGAGAACAGCTGAGTTCGTGTCAGGAAAACCAGCTACAACAAAGCTTCTCCTGGAAAACCAGCAGCATGCAGTCTTCCCCTTTCATGCCAGTTCTCCTTTCGTGCTGAGGCAACAATCCTCAGCGTGACAACCATGCTGCTTCCTCATGTGGGCATTCCCACTCAAGCTGACCAGCAGGCAACCCACCACAGGCACTATTAACTGAGTGAAGACCATTTCAAAACACACATAGGTGCTACATTGCATTATGCCTTTCTCAAGGGTGTGTGATTTTTTTATAAATAAAAATATAATTTTGAGAATATGTTATGTCAACTGAATTGCCTCACATTTCGGGAAATGTTACCATTCTGTAGATTCCAGCCCTGCATTCCAGAGCTCTCCATCTAAGGAAAGCCCAGCCGTGAGACATAGCCCTGGCATTCAGCACAGAACTGAACCATGGCTTATAGGATGGTGGTTTTCATACTTTGGTGAACCACAACCACCTGAAAAGTGTATTTAAAATGAACAGGGTACAAGTTTGAGCCCATCCTGGGCAACCTAGTGACTTAGTGAGGCCCTATCTCAAAAAGTAAACATATAAGAAGGGTTGCGGATGTAGCTCAGTGTGAGCTACAAACCTGGGTTCAGTCCCAGGTATGGGAAGAGGAGAAGAAAGGAAGGAAGGAAAGAAGGGAAGAAAGAGGCATGAGAGGAGAAGGGAAGGATAGAACAAGGAAAAAAAGAGAGAGGAGAAAAAGAAAAGAAGGGAAGGGAAGGGGAAGGTAGGGGAGGAGAGGGAGAGGAGGGAAGGAAAAGAAAAGGGCCAGGAAAGAAAAAGGGACGTCACATTTCAACAACCCTGCTAACTCAGATGCACAGCACAGAGGGACAAGCCATGTTGTAGACAAACCCCAACTCTCCTGGGTTACTTCCTATCTTTTTTTAGTTTTTTTTTTTTTTTTTCCTTGAGACAGGATCTTGCTATGTAGTCCAGGCCAGCCTTGAACTTACTATGTAACCCAGGCTGGCCTTGAACTCGTGGCAATCCTCCCACCCAAGTGCTGGGATTACAGGGGTGCACCACCACCTCAAGCCCTGAGCAGCAGGCAGACAAAAGGCAAGCAAGCCTTGGGAGACAGAGACCCACAGTGGCACCACAGATCTGCTGTTTAAAACCTCTGTGACTTGGGCCAGCAGCTGGGCTACACAGAGTTTTTGCTTCCTCATCTCCAAAATAAAGGTGATTGTGTCCATTGGGCAGGTTGACAAGACCTCATCTGCAATAAGGCACACAGGTGCAGTCGCTCCTCACTGCTCAAGGTAACCATGCTTCCTGCTGGGAGAACCACAGAAAGTGAATCCCAGTGGGCAGAGGCATTCTCCCAGAGCATGACGTCCTGAGACAGGTGGTGGCGTGCCTGGCCCTCGTCATGGGTGTAATTAAATTGCCATCTAATTAATATCCTGTTTCCCTACTACAGCATAAGCTCCAAAAGAGCAAAGAAACTGCCTCTGTACAGCCAAGGCCGAGCTCGGGGCCTGGCACATAACAGATGACGGTATGTGCTTGCCCATACTGCACAAGAACAGCACAGCCCCAGGAGGAGAAGGTGTGCCTGCACCTACACAGAGACCCAGAGCTGAGTTCAGGCCAATATATTAATAGCGCTTATCTTGGGCTGAGCAGTAGGGTGGTTTCATTTTGCTTCTTTTTGCTCCTCCATATTGTCTGAATTTCCTGCAATGAACCCAGAAGACGGAATCAGTGTTTGCTTAAGTAAAGGTGAGGGGGTGAAGCAGAGACTATTCCTCTATGATTACCAGATTTCCCACAGGCTTCCATAGGTACCCTCTGGAATTAAAAAGATTTTAGGAGGAGCAGGAATACAATGATTTTCAAAGATACGTACAATTTCTTCTTATCCCATAATTTCATTGCTTTGATCACAGTCTATGCAGAAGAGTTTGCAGAGCCAGCCTGAGAGCCCTCCGCCCAGCAGAGCCCTCAGCTGGTGGCTCTGATCCCGGATCTCGGGAGAGCCCAGCTTTCCTAAATGAGACAGCAGCCCACAAGCGAAACTGGAAAGAACAAGGACAGTTTGGGCTAAACACCTCCTCTCCTCCTGGGAGCCAAGAATTTTGCTAATGCCACACAGAGGGCACCTACATGGCCAGGCCTCGGTCAAATGCCCAGCTGCACAGTCTCAAGTGAAATTCCCTTGTCGTTGATATCACACAGGTGTTGTTATGAGTTGTTGCTGGAACACAGCACATCCGGTGTGACCCCCACAAGAGAGCTATAGAGAGCTTGGTCCTGGTTTGCCCTGGACTTTGTTCTATGTGCCTGTTGCCTGTGCTGGTTTTGCTCTACAGCCTGTCACTGTGATGTATTTCAGTTATGGTGTGACCATAGGTGACATAATTCTTGGCAAGTCACTGAGTCTGGGACACACAGGCTATTCTAATCAAAGCCCAAGTTGTAAGCATGTGGGAGACACAAGCCTAAAGAAGGGACAGGGCCTGGAACAGCAGAGAGGTGGGAATTTGGCTGGAACTGGGAGAGAGGCCCCGGTGAGAGACAAGTCTGCCAGGCCAAAAGGATAGACGGGCACCTCAGGGTAAAATGCCTTTAGATTCTGGGTCCCCCGGGACATGGCATGGTTGAAGCATGCTAAAAAAGGCATGTTCTTAACAACATGTGTAAGAATTAAATAATAAAGATGCAGGCTTCTCTTGCTCTGCTACCTGCTTCTTCTGTGTTACTGATGCCTTGCACTTGTGTGTTATTTAACCTGGAGACCTCATCCACAAAAATCTCTCTAGGGTCCCCTGGCCCCAACATGGACCAGAGATGATTGCATGTGCTTTCTTTCTGTCAGTCTTCATTTGACAACTGAGTTTGATGCTGCAGGCCCTAGGGATGGAGGCTTGACCAAGAAAGCTGATGTCACTGCCCAAGTAGCTTACCCTCAGAGCTGGTCAGGGAAGGAGACAGACTTCAGTCAGGCAATCATGAAGTAAAGGCAAAGGTCTTGAGACCAGAATCAATTTGGTATTTTCAAGGAGCAAGAGGGCGTTGAGTGTATGTGCAGCTTGGGGAGGCTGAGGAGAGAAGCAGGAAGGGCAGGTAGAGACCTAGACAGGATCAGATGGGTCCTGGAGGCCCTTAAGGACCAAGATTGGGAGTTTGGACTTATTCTGTGCCTAATGGGAAGTTGCTGGAGGGTTCGAGGCAGGAAGGCCACACAGTATAAGGAATAACTCTGCTTTTCACAGAGTAGATTGTAGCAACAGAATGGAAGCAATGTGTTGTAATAGTCTCACCTCCTGCTTCCTACAACAGAATAAAGGAAATAGACCCACAGCAAATCAGCCTTGATCTACCTTGGTCCACAGTCTTGGTCTACCTTGGCATGGAAGTGCTGGTCCTCTTGGGGAATGGTGTGCATGGCCATGGTCATGGTAGGGGTTGGAATGTTTGCAAGGAATCCAACCTTGGTCCATGGCAGCTGCCATGACAAATGATGTCCAGAATTGTAACCTAGTAAAGCTTCATGCAGGATGACCACAGGATGCCACCAGGATGCCCAGAGGTGCTACCAAAGGCTCTGGAATGCCTGGGGATATCGAGAGCCTCTCTCCTTTTCCCAACTGTTATTGGACCATGTAAAGTCACAGCTCCATACTAAGCCAGCCGAGCCATATCCTGACCTTCCCAACCCTACAAGGTCCTCCCAGGCTGCTTCCAAGAAGTCCTGCCAGTTTTACCTCCTGGAAAGTCAGTCCTCTCTGCTTACTGACGCTTCCTTCTTGGCCTGGGTTCCCTGGGAGAGAGAGTGAACTCTACGTCCTCATCTCTCCGCAGCCCTGCACCTTACTGGGCTGTGGCTGCTAACTAACCTAGGATTCTGGAACCCACTCGCCCTTCTGTCTCATCTGCACCTACTGTCGGAAGACTTTAAGTCAGAATTTTTTATACTCATAGCCATGGCTATATGAGCTATTTTAAGGTGGTGCTTTTTATTTAAGAATTCTGTACCTTTCTGGTTGTGTTTTAAATAGAGTGCTGATTCTAATTACGCCAGCAGGTGCACCATCTACCATGGGGACCAGAGGGCTGCAATCAAGTGAGGAGTTAAGTACCCCGTAGTGTTTCCTTCCTGCGCTGTGGCTTGGCCGATCGGCTAGAACATCCTTCAGCAGGAATGTGGGCTTGCTCCATGTGCTCCATGCCCAGTTCTCTTTCTCAGGCTTCTCCCAGCCTGGCCTGGCCGGTGACCTCTCTGTGAGGACCAGCTATAGTTCCACTTCGGTCTCCTGAGTGTGATGCAAGCACTAGCGCTCCCCACAGTACCTGACCTCAGCCCGGAACCCTCAGATGCCCCCAGTTAGTTTGACCTACTCCAGTGTCATCTCCCTAACAACAGTGTGAAGACAAAGCTGTGGCAGCTTGGACTGGCCTCTGCTGGTACCAGCCCTAGCTCACATCCCCTCCACAGGGTAATCTGTGTTTTATGCATACAGTTCTCTGAACAGCTACCCAAACCTCTCTTTATGCATTCATGTAGACTCCGAAATGCCCAAGGCTCAAAGGGCAAAGCCATCTTCAATTCATAAAGCCAAAGTGCCCTCCAGAGTGACTTCCAACTGACCCGTGCCACAGTGCACCAGTTTCTGTTACGAGGCACCTTCACCAGCACTGCAGCACTTTGGCTTTGTCCCCTGGGGGTGTGGAGTATGGTTACCTCATTGCTGACTGAATCTTCGTATTCCTACTTACTAGGGAGGTTATTAATATGTGTGTTCACTGGTGTTCCAGGTTCTCTTGTGGATTACCTAATCCCATTCATTTTACTTTTGTCTTTGTTCTATACATTTCTTTTTTATTGTCAAATCACTTACATACTTCAAACAATCAACACAGTGCAACAAGCTGTACCTGAACACTTGCTCCTACAAGATTCCCACCCCTCTTCCTTCACAACCAGTTTTGCTAATTATGTGTATGATTCCCAAGTTTATTTATGAAAGTCCTTTCTTATATACCATGCTATTGTTTTGCTCCTTGCTTTTTATGCTTATTGTTTTGGTGTCTGGTTCAGAAAGCACCCTCATTCTTTTTTTATAACTACCTGCTATTTGCTGTATGAATGTAGCATAATGCGTTCAACCAATGCCCTAATTGGAAACCATGGTTGGGTCACTACCAGTACTATAACAAACAGTACCTTAACAAACTTTGCATATGTGCGATTTCATATATAAGAAGTTTTATCTGTTGGAGAAAGCCCCAGTTTTGACATTGTTGGGTTAACGTTAAATGTGTTTATGATCTTGATGAAGATTACCACTTTTCTCTACAGACATTGACCATTTGTGTTCCCACCAGCAACTGATGAAAGTGCTTCTGGTCAGCAGAGTAATAGACCCCAAAGGTGTCCACATTCTAGCGCCTGGAACCTGTGTGTGGCAAAAAATGGCTTTAAAAATGTGCTTAAGCCAGGCACAGTGGTGCACACCTGTGATTCCAGCCACTTGGGAGGCTGAGGTGGGAAAATCACGAGCTCAGGGGAGCCTGGGCAGCATCGCAAGACCCTCTGTCTGAGAAAGCAAGCAAACAAACAAAAAGGAAAGTGTGGTTAAGGTTTAGTGCCCTGGGATAGAAATATTGTTTGAGACTGGGCCAATTTAATCATGAGTGCTTGAAATCAAAGAGCCTTTGCCTGCTGTGGTAGCATGGGGAGGTGCCACCATTGCTGGCTGTGAAAGTGGAGGAAGGGACCCGAGCAGAGGAAGGTGGGCAGCCTGTAGAACAGGCCAGGGCAAGCACAGCCCAGCCCATACCCTGACCTCAGCCCAGTGAGACCCAAGTCCGAGCTCTGACCTCTGCATCTGTAAGAGAATTAATTTCCACTATGTAAGCTGCTGAGTTTGCAGTCAGTCATTTGTAATAGCAGCCATAGGAAACTGACAATGCTTCTCCTCAAGATTGCATGGCCAAAGGTTGGGATTCTGCTCATCTGATGGGTAAAAACTGGTACATTGGTATATAATGTGAATATGAAATTGTGTTACTGTGTTTGGCTGAATGCCTTTTTAGACATTTGTGGCCACCTTCTATCTACCCATCACTGTGAATTGTCTGTTTGTATCCTTTCTCAAAGAAATTGTTTCTATATCCTGGGTAATACTCTTTTCTGTTATCCATGCCCCAAATGGTTTCTTCTTCCTTCTGTTTTTTCCTTCTAATACTGTTATAGTTGATACATTGTGTCAACTTGGGGAGTCTAGAGGTTTGGCTGAGTGACTCAGCAGGAAGCCAGGGGTGCTTACTTTGTATACATCCTGAGCCTGTGGAAGAGGAGGGCCTGGAGATTATGTGAGTGCTACACGCCCCCTGAGTGGGTGTAGCCTGTTTACAATGTAAGGAAAGGAAAGAGGCTGCTTGCTGGCCATTCCTCCCTTTTGCTCTTGTGGTTTTTGCTGTGCTCTGCCGCATGAACATTCCCCCTCTGCCCTGTGCCCCTCTGCCTCAGAACCAGCCAAGTAAGGACTGAAACCTCCACAAACTGTAAGCTAAATAAACCTCTCCTTCCTTCATTTTGGGTATTGGGTATTTTGTCTCAGCAATGAGAGAAAAGTAACCAAGACAAATACTTTTGTTTTTTCCTCTTATATTCATCCTGACTTTAGTTTTTGGACCGAGATGTGAAAGATATCCATTTTTTCCTAAATGATATGACCTAATACAATTTATTGAAGGGTACGGCTCTTCTTAACAATCCAATTTAACGTCTACATCAAATGGCAAATTGCACAAATGAAATAGTAATGATGATGACGATGATGATGATGGGGAAATGGGACCTAGAGACAGCGAAGGAGGTGGGTGGGGAGGGAGGAGGAATAAAGAGGATACGTTAAGCACATGTCCCCACTCCCAAGACGGGTGTACACGTCGTGGACTGCAAATACGCACTACAAAAAGAAAAGAATATGGGGATAAGTGTGTTTGAAGGGAGGGGATATATTTTGAGGGGGATTCATGGCAATGTGTTTTTTACTGTAATACATTTTAAATATTCATCATATGCTTTGATCACACCTCACATAGCAATGGAAGAGACTCTCTCTGTATATATATATAGTATGTAGGGTCCCTTCTATTGCTATGCGAGATTATATATATATATACACACACACATATACATATAACTGCACCATTTTTAAGTCTAAAATCAAAGGAAGGCTCTGCTAACTCATGTAGTATTGCCACCTATGCTGCACAAACAAGGGTCCTCTACCTCAGAGAAAGAAAGTGACCCTAAGAAGCCCACAAGTGACCCTATCAAGCCTTTGCGGTCTTTCTCCTTCCCACTAATACCAGGCCCCCAGTGGCCCCCAGACCAGCAGCCCTTGGCTCTGGGATGCTCCTCCAGAGCAGATCTGGCTCTGACCTCTTGCCTGGCAGCTTTTTCCCTGCTTAGTGGTGCTGTGCTGCTGCTGAGCCTGCCCCCAAGCCCTGCTTCAAGGTGAATCCTTGTTATGGTTTATAGCTAGATGTCCACTAGGAGCCACATGTGCTAGGAGGCTTCTGACTACAGCTGACTTGCTATTAGGGGGTGGGGTCCAGAAGAGGTGGGTCACTGGGGCATGACCTGGAAGGGCTTATCTCCCTCTCTGGATACTCTCTTCAGTCTCTCTCCCTCTTTCCCTGTCTGTCTGTCTGTCTGTCTCTCTCTCTCTCTCTCTCTCTCTCTCTCTCTCCATATCCATGTCTATATCTATATCTCCCTCTCCTTCCTGGCCTCCAGGATATGAGCTGCTTTTCCTCTGCCGTGCTCCCCTGCCTTGGAGCCAGCTGAACACGGACTTCATTACATTGTGGGTGTTGGGCATTGTGTCTCAGCAAGGAGCAAGGCGACCAAGGATCTTGCCCATCAGTCTGCCCCACCTCTTCCGACACAAGCGCCCAGGCGAGACGGAGTCCTGGCAAGATTCTGAGCAGCTCTGTGAATTTGCATTACAGACTCAAATGAACTCAGTTTTTAATTTGATTTTTTCTCTCCTGTAACAAGCAAAGTTCACATTATAGATAAATTGCCCAGAAATTCCAATTTAATAAGGCATACACATTTTCAGGCCTAAAAGCACAGAAAACATCTTGCACACTGGTATTTTTATACTGAAAGGCTTATTAAAAAGACAGCTTTGAAAATGCCGGAAATTTACATAGTGTGCCCAGCCAGTTGGTCAAAAAGGCTGATTTGACAAAAGTACTCAAAAGCCGGGCAGGGGAAGAGTAGGCTGGCTGCGGGCTTGAGCCCTGGTCCCCTCCAGGTTGGGAAGGATGCAACTGCCATTCAGAGTCCCCAGCCCTTAGCTTGGACCAGTGTGCAGTGTGAGCCAGTGTGCGGCTGGAACACTCACAAGGGCCCTCTGCCCTCGTGCCTAGGGGTGTGGTTCTAAGGAGCGGCAGCAGGGTGGGCCTTGAGGGCACCTGTAGTCAAGGACACCTCTGCTAGGTGTCCATGGGAAGAGGTGCCAAATATTTTTAAAATGAGAAAAGCAAACTTGAATGGTCCTGGGCCACACAGGTAGCAGAGCTATGGGTACCTGGCTATTTTTTCAGGAAGAAAAATAGTGAACTCTGACATACTCCCAGGCCTAAGTGACCAGAAAGGTGCTGTCAGAGTGCAGTGTGCACATTCCGGTCCCAGCAATGATCTGAACATAACGACTCTTTATTCAAGAGAGCAAGCAGACACAGTAATTGTACTGCAAAACTGTAGCATCATAAGACAAAGAAAGAAGGAAGGGAGGGGGGAGAGAGAGAGAGAGAGGAAGGAAGGAAGGAAGGAAGGAAGGAAGGAAGGAAGGAAGGAAGGAAGGAAGGAAAGGAAAGAGAGAGAGAAAGAAAGGAAGGAAGGAAGGGGAGGGGAGGGAAGGGAAGGGAAGGGAACAGAAGGGAAGGGAACGGAAGGGAAGGGAACGGAAGGAAGAAAAGAGTGATCCTTGGGCCTCCACCATGTTTCAGGCCATCCACTCACCTGGCCACATACAGCATGCTGGCCAAGGTCCGGTCCCCACAGCCCCACACATCTCTGCTGAGCTCCAGCTCCACCAGCCCTGAGCTGGGCTGCTTTTGGCAAGTGGCAAAGCCTCTCTGACGTTCGGTTACCTCACTTTTAAAACAAGGACGGGACCCACTTCATCAGGTTGTTGTGGGTCATGAAAGCAGATGTGGTAGCACACATACAGCCCAGCACTGAACGAGGCCAAGTAAACGTTCTTTGCTTATTGCAGCCAACATTTACTTCATCCTGACACCAGGGAATTTGGAGTTCAGCAAAGTTGGCAGATCCATAAGGCTCCTATTATTGCTCCAGCCAGCGTTAGAATTGATGCGAGTGCTCAGCAGGGACCTCGTGGAGGGTGATTAATTCTACCTGGAAAGTCACACAGGGTGACAAAGAGGAGACGTTTGAGTGGGATCTTGAAAAATAGTGGGAGCTTGCCAAGTGGAAGTATAAATTACCATTGAAAGGAGAGACTGGTGTTCTTAAAGGAGTTGCTTCTCAGGAGCAGTGTGTCTCTTCTGTTTTTAAAAATTGAGATGCTAATTGAGGCAGTAAGGGGGTGGGGTGCCCCGGGGGACCCCATGCTCTCTGCATCTGTCCCTGCACTGCAGCAGCTGCAGATCCTGTTCACAGGGCTCGGCCAGGCTGGGTGTTTACAAAACGTCTCAGGCATGGTGCGAGCTTGGGAAAAGAGGACACAGTGGCGGCTGCCCCCATGAACCCCTGACATGGTAGCCTGACCTGGCAGCACCGCGGTGTCCTGCTCATCAGTAAGAGGGAAGTACGTGTATTACTGACCGCACAGGCTTGGAGCGAGGACTGCTGGGGCGGCATCTGGACCCAGGGGCTATGCCTGATGTGTGGCACAGTCAGTGAAATGCTGGTGCCTGCCCTCAAGATGGTGACTGTTAAAAGGCACCATGCCCCTGCAGCTGCATAAGAAAGACACGACCAGGCACCTTCCAGGGAGCCACAGAGCCTGGCCAGGACAGTTCAGTTCACGTCTCTCTCACACTAAAGGGATGGGTACAAAGGCACAGAGCCTCTCCGTGGATCAGAACGGCCATGCTGCTGTGGCAGGGATCTGTGCAGCCCCTTGGGAAACTCCCAGGCCACTAGCCCGGATGCCAATGCTTGAGGGAGTGAGGGTCTCTGGTGGTCAGGCCAGGGCCTTGGGTAAAGTACCACCTGTCCTGGGATGCCAGGAGGTTCATGGCCACTGGAGAGACACCCTTCCCTTTGATAACCCAACATTTCTTATCCCTGGTTCCCACTCTTAACAACCAGGTGGACCGTCCCTCCTTCTATTGACCACAGCCTCCTCAGGAGGCAGTCACATCACAACCCCCGAGATCACCTCCAAGTCATGGGCAGGAACCACTGTGCCTCCCTCCCGTGCACTGCTGAGAACTCCTCCCCCAAACAATCACCCATCACACAGCCTCCTCCTCATTCTGTCCTCAGAGGCAACTTTTCCTCAAGATTCAGCATCTTCTTTAAATTCAGCATCAACTTCTAAAAAACTATCTTCTGACCCCCACCTTGGGTAAGTAAAGTGGTGGGAAGTAGGTTAATATGGGCTTCAGAATGGAGGCTCTGAGATCAGACCACCCAGGGCTCACATCCAGACTGTGTGACTTGAGCAGCAGTGTGATCTGTGCCTCAGTTTCTTCATCTGTAAGTGGGATGTTATACCCACTGAGATAATTTAGTGATGCAACTTTAACAAATTGCTGCAAACTTGGTTGTTGGAAATGCATTCCTCTACATTTCTGGAGGCCAGAAGTCCAAAGTATGTCTCACCAGGTCAAACAAGGTGTCAGTCAGGCCACACTATCTCCAAAAGCTCAGAATCTATCCCACCTCTCGTAGCTTCTGCTGGCTGCAGCAGCCCCTGGCCTGTGTCTTGACCAGACTAGTCTCCTCCTTCACGGTCATGGGGGCTTCTCCTCTATGTGTCTCAAATCTCTACTGTCCTCTTATAAGGACACCTGTGCTTGCATTCAGCACCCACAGAGCCCAGAGAAGCCAAAAGCCTCCCATCTCAAGATCCTTAATCAGATGTGCAAAGTCCTTGCCCTAAGTAGGAATGTTCACAAGCTGTGGAACAAGGATGTGGGTAGTTTTTTCCACTGTGAGGACTAGGGTGGGAATTTTCCGTAACTCTTCACTTGGAGATTTAAGTCAAGATTTAAATATCCTTAGAGCCAAAGCCAGCCTTACAGGACAAAGATGATCAACTTCAGGCATCTTAGCAAACCAGTGAGCTGTGAGTGCCTGTCTCTCTCCAGGGCGGTGTCTTTCAGAGAGCGGGGGAATGGCAGAAAGCACTAACTTGCATCCCTCTGGCTTCACTACCACAAGGGCGCATTGTTACTCAAGCCTCCCAGTTCGGTGAAATCCAAGCCGCGCTCAGTTAAAGGCTCCCTGCCAGAGAAGACTTGCCCTGCTTGCCTTATGGCTGTTTCTGTGCTTTTCACCTCGAACGAGGAGCGTGTATTACTTTCACAACAACCTGAAAAAATACAACATTCTTAAACCTTTTAACGGTTTCCCGTTATCCAGAGTCCAATCCCTTTATAATAAAGCTTCAGTTCTTTGTAATTTGGCCTTATCTGCTTCTCCAAACTTGTTTACTTTCCATGTCCCTTAAAGAAGCTATGTTCAAGCCACAGTGTCTGCGTCCAATCCTGCCCCTGCATTGATTCAGCAAGTATCTCTTGAGTGTCACGTATGTGCTAAGCAATGCTCTAGGAACTGGAGTCATAGCTGTGAACAAACACATGTCCTTGCCCATGTGAAAGTGACATCCTAGTGTCTGTCTCTGTGCCAGAGGTTAACTCACGTTGTTCACCCCTCGTTCTCTGACAGCACCTCAACTCAGTTCCTCCTGTCTCAATTCAGATGTGCAGTCCCCAGGGCTACCTGGAATCAGAAGTGATGATGTCTCTACGTATCCTCCCAGTCTACACCTTGCCACCAGCACTTCTCCCACCTAGTCTGCATATAGGGTGCATTCAAGATGTAAGAGAAACCAGGCTGGACCAAAAACATGGGCTGAGAGTCAGCCTCATCCTCCGCGTAGGCCTGTCCCAAGGAGGAAAGGGGCACATGTGCAAACCATTCAACACAGCGCAGGCTCAGGTGCGCGGTCAGCCATCACTCTCCAAATGAGCACTGTGACTGCAGTAATGTTCAGGGTTTGTGTTAAGCATGGCCTGGAACCTAGCATAGGTAATTATTGCCCCAGACTCAGAAAATATTGCTTGTCTGTAATTTAAATGCAATCTGACATTGCTTGGGGTTGCTTTTTTCCAGGTATTCTGTTTACAAGGATCCGGCAGGCTGGCTGAACATTAACCCCATCAATGGGACTGTCGACACCACCGCTGTGCTGGACCGGGAGTCCCCCTTCGTCCGCAACAGCGTGTACACGGCCCTCTTCCTGGCGATCGACAGTGGTGAGTGCTTTGAAACAGACAATCGAGGGTACACGTTTCAGTTACAAATATATTTTTATATTTCTACATATTTTCTGGTATACCGTGGGATATTACCAGGGACAATGGAAGTGAATGGGACCAGGGAAGCAAATACATAACATACACCATGAGTTAGTAGTTTCCCAGTCTGGGAATTCCTGGGTCTCTGTGAGAAGGTATGTCCAAGTCAGGGTCAGAGCAGTGAGCTCTCCGTTCTCTACCTGTGTTCTCTACCAAGCTAGGAAGCCAGGCTGGTGTCCTTCAGATTAGAGCCATGCTCTCATCTGCACAGAGAGCTCTGTGATGTGACACAAGTTGAAGGAAAGTCCCACAGGACACCACTGACCCTGACTGTTGAATTGTTCCATGGCTTTTATCTCATTAAGAGATGTTTCCATAGAACAACATGGAAGCTGCTTCACAACAACAAAACACCTGCTATTCACTCAAAACCTAATAATGCAACAGCCAGGTGCTGGGCCCTGTTTTAGATGCTGGAGAGATGAGAGCAAACCAACTAAAACCTGTCTTCCTGGGGCCGGCATGCTGGTGCAGAAAGCAAGCAGAGTGCAAAGTGCCATGGGCATCCTCTGCTCTGAGATCAGACTGCAGGTAACCATAGCAGAAGGGGAGCCCTCTTAGGAGACTCCTAGTAATTTAGGGTCTTGGAACAGTTACAGGGATGGGTTTAAGAAAGGCTCTGGTTCTAGAAATGTCCTATAAAGTGTGAATACAGAGTTCATGCGATTTGCCTTTAACTGAGATGAGTGGTTAGAGGGGGCTTTGGACATGTTAAGATGACATCTGCTATGTGAAATGTACAAGAAGTTTCCTTCTCCCCATCATTCCTAAGAACAAGGTGTTTACAGCTACAGACTCAGTTTGGTGCTTATGTCTCAAGGTGAACATTTGTAGGTATTCATCCTCGTACTCAGCATTAAGGCACACGCTAAGGTCTCCGAGGGCCAGTCTCCCTGTGCGGGGTAGTCACATATGTGTTCAGTTAACCCCTGACTTAGTCAAGTAACCAGAAAACCGCAGTGGAACATCACACCTATTCTGATGGGGCCAAGCCCAGAAGAGCCCCTCGTCCACCCTGAAAAGTGGTGTTGGAAGAGAGATTTCAGAGAGAGGGGATATCTAAGCTGGATAGTGGGTACAGTGACAAAACGCAGGACATTCCAATACCTGGAAAGAATATATGGGAAGGCAGAAAGCTGGTCAGCATGACTGGAAGCGGGTAAGGCAGACAGCATGACAGACGGCACAGTCGGCTGCGAGTGTACAAAGGTAAGCATGGAGGGCTGAGAAGGCAGCAGGCTAAGCTGGATCTGGGTATTGTAGTAGATACTCAACATGTGTCCCCGAGCCTGACCCTCACACAGCTGCGGACCAGATGGGGAAATCAGCTGTGAAATGCTCTAGGTGCTTTGCCAAGGAGCTGGACTTGATTAGGTCACTTGCTTGGCTTCAGAATGAACTGAGCTTTAGAACGACAACTCCCATGGCAGCATGAAACGGCATCTGAGTGTAGCAGCATATGAGCTGGCAGGCATTAGACAGCTGTGGCAAAAGTCCAGGTAAGACAAGCAAGGACCAAGAGAGTGAGTCCAGTCTGGGTGCAGCACCCGCAGCTGGAAATGTGTTGAAAACCACAGCAGGTACCTGAGGGAAAGGGCACAGTACCTTGGCCGGCAGAAGGGTGAAGGTAGATGGCACTGGAAATAAACACACTTTGTAAAGAACCCCTGCTGGACTTGAGTTAGAGAAAGATGGCTTTAAGGTGTCTAGTGCATAAATCAGAAACAATCAGTCTGTGGACAGCAGCTAGAGCTAGTGTCAGAGCATTACACCCTTCTTGATTTGGGGGTGGGCACTGAGATGTTGCTCCATGAGAAGTTGGCAGCATAGGGCCAGAACAGAGAAGAGGGGATCTTGCTTAGGGAGACACCAATGCAAAAGAGATGGCAGCCTTTGAAACAGAGAAGCTTCCAGAAGGAATAGGTCTGCACACCATGACTAAGGCCATCAACAGTGGGTGCCAATTAGCCAAAAATGCTTCAAATGCTGAATAAACAAGGAATGTCGGTTATAGATCAGCTCCATAAGTGATTTCAGGTTCTGTCCTACACCAGAGTTCTGTACTCCCAGAGAAATTTCTCAGTTAAGAATGCCATGAAGGAAGGTTGAGCACAATGTAATTCTCATTGCCTTAGGAATAGTATATATAATTATTAAGAAAGAACACAGGAAATACAGCACACTCTAATTCTTGCCAGAAATTATACCCTTCTTTCCACAGATGCAAAGATCAGCTGTGAGACTCTTTGTGTGTGCATCCTGACTACGAATATCATGGAAAACTAATACACAGGCTGCAACTTAGGAAACCGACACAGAGTTCAACAGACTTTCCCAAGTCCCATCTTTTTTTTTAGGATATTATTTTCCAGGACTGGGGCTGGGGCTCAGTGGCAGAGCTCACGTTTCTCATGTACAAGGCCCTGGGTTTGATCCCAGCACCACAAAAAAGAAGGAAAAATGTTTCTCTTAGGACATCATTTCCTACCTTTGGTTTCTTACAGCTTTAGTGTCCTTTAAAATTTCTATCTGAAAGCAGCAAATGGGTTTAAAGTTCCACCATGACAGCTGCTAGCTATCTAATTTGTCTTACAACATAGTCAGGACCTAGAGACACATTATAGTCAAGCATTTCTGTGGAGGAAACTGGGTCTCGGGTGTTCTCAATGTGATCCCCACATGAGCTGTCTGGCAGTGAGACTGCAAAAGCTGCTTATCCGTTCTGAGGCTCTGTCTCTATTTCTGCAAATGAGAAGGATAATTCCTACTTATCACATTGTGGAGAGAAATGAGGAGGTGAAGTGCCATGCCCTCCAGACCCCCCACCCAAAGCCATATTAACAGCTCGCAAAATGTTAATCCCACCCCAATGGGGGCTCCAGAAGGGGAAGAGTAACGCTGGCACTAATCCTCCATGACCCAAGAGAAACAGCCTGTCTTCATACTCATATCGGATAAAGAAATTCAAAATCTGGTGTCACAGATATTTCCAGAGGACTAAAATGTTCCTACAGATGTAAGGAGAAAACAGGTTGTCATTAATTAATATACAGAACCATTGTTAGGAATAATAATCTTGAACAAGGCCCAAAAGACTTAGAGTGAAAAGATCATAAACTTCCAAGAGCACATAAATCAGAGTAACTTTTGTTTAAAGACTCCTTTTGTTCGCTCACTGAAAATGTATCTCCTTGTGTTATGTTTAACCAGGAGAGACCAACACCTATTAGATCAGAGTTAATAGTACTAACTGATGCTTCATCTTTATCCAAAGTGAGCATTTGTTCTTATTAATTTTATAGAAATTCAATTTGTTTGATGGAACGGAAGAATAAGGGCTTTTGTCATTTAGCACGAGGAAAGCTAAATCTTTTAGGTTGATTTTCTCCAAACAAGGAGTCACTCAGGCGTTGATACAAAAACATGTTGATACTCTGGAAGGTCAAGGAGCTTCAGGGTAGGATGTAGTAAACTGACACCCCCACTGCAAAGCTGGGAAAATCCAGGTACCTTACAAAAACCAGAAAATACCAAAGAAACCACTTAATTGTCATAAAGACATCAGAGAACCATAAAAGAAATAAGCTTAAATAAGCTAAAATACTAAGGTGAAGAACCACCCCCAAAAGCACGACACACGGAGCCAGTGTTTTCCCTAGTGTCGTCTTCTGGTTCTGAGTGACAGTCAGGTTGGCCCTGGCAGAGACCTGCGGAGGGAGGCACAGAAATCAAAAAGGCTTGCAGGAGTCAGCAGAGCTGGGGTGACAAAATGGAAAATTGCAGGGCTTTAAACACGGGTTGTCACCCCTACCTGCCATGGAAAATACTTTCCAGAAGACAAAGGGACATCACCTGGAGTCTCACAGGAAACAGAACAACCAGAGGGACCGAGCTCTCTTCACACACACACAGCCATTTCCTCATTAGACACCTGTCAGATTCTGAAGGTGTAAGAGATGAGAGGGGAGCAGGACTGGACACGGCTTCAGGGCGGAGCTGAGTCCCTGCTGTCTTTCGGGGCTGAGATGCCCAAGGCTCTCAGACTCCATGAAGGCCTTGCCTAGCAACAAAGGTGTGCCAGAAGTTGACCAGGCCTTACTAAGCATGCAGTCCACTGACCCATCCCGGCCTCGGACTGAACTGGCACGGTAAGTCCTCAGGCTGTCCGGCTGACACAGAGAAGGGAAAGCGCAGAGCACAACACATTATCTGGAACCACCGTCATTCATTTATACGTTACTCCAAATTTACAATTTAAAAACTCACTACACCTTTAGAAAAACAAATATGTCTAACTGATGATCAACAGGAAAATCAGACTTACGAGGGTCCAGATATTTGAGTTAGCATACAAGGACTTTAAAATAACCCCGGTTCACATCATCAAGGAAGCAGAGTAAAGGACAGGTTAAAGCAAAGGGGAAAACACCACAGATCTGGAATCTATAAGAATGAATCAAGTGGATATTCCTGAGACACGTATTGTGTCATGTTGAGAATTCAACAGGTAAATTTAACATTTGAACACGTGATTTGTGATCTGGAATATAAATCACAAAAACCACTCAAAGTGAGGCAAAGAGAGAAAAAATAACATAAGATACTAGTGGGACATGTGTGAAATTTAAATCACAGGCAGATGAAGAGCATGAAAATGGAACAGAACGAAAATTTTGAAGATACAAAACTAGAAATCCTCTAAGCCTGAGGGAAAGACATCCACTTCTTAATTTAAGAAGTTCCACAAACCACAAATAGGACGAACAAAGGAAAACACATTTCAGGCCATCATCACCAAACTGATGAAAACCAAACTCAAAGCAAACAGTGCAAAGCAGGCGGAGAGCAAAG
Source organism: Dinomys branickii (assembly GCA_004027595.1). Taxonomy (NCBI): domain Eukaryota; kingdom Metazoa; phylum Chordata; class Mammalia; order Rodentia; family Dinomyidae; genus Dinomys; species Dinomys branickii. The sequence goes on from PVLD010000086.1 coordinate 257,776, forward strand.
TAGGTGCTTCCAGCTGCAGCGATGGCTCAGCGGTAGATGCCTTCTTTCCGATCACAGCTCTGTCACTTCTGAGGGTTCTAACCCAGCAACACCAAAAATGAGCAAACAAGCAGACCTTTACCTAGAAAGGAACACCATGTGACCAATAACGGACTTCAACATGGAAACAGTGGGGTCCAGCAAGGGAAGAACAGCCTTCTGTGCACATTAAAAGTACCTGCTGTGTTCGCTTCCCATTGCTATAACACAATTGACAGAATTAACTTCTAAAGAGAAGATGCTTATTTTGGCTCACAGTTTTGCTAGCTCCCATCATGGCCACTTGGTTTGGGGCTTGTGGCAAGCAAGGACATCAGACCTGGATCACATGGCCAGGCGGAAACACTCACACCATGAGCCAGGGAGCAAAGACAGGAAGAGGAAGTCCAGGTGTCCACTGTCCCCTTTGAGGGTGCACCCCAATGACCTGAGGTCCTCCCAGCAGGCCTCACTTCTAAAGGTCACGTCATCTCCCTTGTAGTTGCCACCCTGGGAACCAAGCCTTTGGCACACAGACCCCAGAGGACCTCCCAGATCCAAAGTATAGCCTCCTATAGGCTTCAAGTTTTTCCTTCAAAATGAAGGTAAGTTGAAGACTCTTGTGGACAAACAAAAACAGAGGAGGAAATGTGTTGTTCAGAGCGTATTTCAGGAAAAGGGAAGATGATCCCAGAGAGATATGGAAGTACAGGAATCACAAAGAAAAATAAAGAGGTAAAAATATGACTAAGCCAATAATTATGATGGCATGAGGAGTTAAAAACACTTATAGAACTAAACTACATGATAACAGTAATACAAAAGGTGAGAGCCAGTAAGAATAGTTAAAACAGGTCTGCAGCATTGGAGGGAAGTGCGGTTAAATTAATACCTTGAATCAGACTATAATAAGTAGAATATGTCTATTGTAACCCTAGAGTAACCACAACATAGAAAATAGGAAAAGCATGCAAAACTAACAAATTAATGAAAGGGAGTGTGGTTAATAAAGAAAGGACGGACAAAGAACATTTTTAATGAACCACATAAAAATACAGTAAGTATAAACCTAATTATACCATAATTAAATGTAAAGGGTTAAATACTTCAAGTAAGATAATCAGACTCTGTTTAAAAATCAACAAACTACATGCTACTTACTTACAATAGACACACTTTAAGTAAAAAGAACAAAGAATGAATGTAGAAAACAAAAATAGACTTTGGTAATACTACATACCTGAAACAAACACCATGAAAGTACATTTTTAATAAGAGAAACACAGAAAGAGGTAAAAGGCCCCTTTCATAATGATAAAAAGGAGTAATCTAATGGGAAATATCATGATCCACAATCCTAAATCTATATGCACCAAACAACACAGGTTGAAAATATAGAGAACAGAGAAAGCAAAAAAGAGAAAAAATAATTCCACTACCATTATGAGATCCTTTAGCACATTTCTTGCATTAGCTGAGAGATGAAACAAGAAGTAAAGATACAGAACATTTGAACAGCATGATGAATAAACTCAGTTAACTAACATATAGAACTCTGTGCTCAACAAGTGAATGCATTCTTTTCAAATTCACAAGAAAATAATTCACCAAATTTGTTCATATGCAGATATAAAAAAAATTCCCACACCTATCACTCAGAGTATGTCTTACCATTACAATAGAAATAAGGAAGAAATTAATATTAAAATATAACTAGAAACATCTCAACAGCCCAAAAATACAACAATGCACTTGTAATAATTCCTAGTCAAAAAGAATATTAAATAAAAATATTATGGAAAAAGTAATGAAAATGGGAAATATCAAAGCTTGGATGTTGTATCACACTAGTAGTGCTCATGTAGAAACTCAAGAAACACAGGTAACAGTTGGGCAGGTCAGTGCATGCCTGTAAGGCAGCACTCTGGAAAGCTGATACAGGAAGATTTCAGGTTAGGGTCCACCCTAGGCAGCTTAGTGATTTATTGAGAACCTGTCTCAAAATAACAAAAGTGTAAAAGGGCTGGGGTGAAACTCAGTGTGAAGGTCCTGGGTTCAATCCCTGGTACTAGGAAAAAATATGTAATAGAATTGATAAACTCATAAAGACAAAAAAAAGAAAAAGAAATACTAGCAATATCAGAAATTAAAAGTGGAAAATGACTATAGATATCAAAAGAGTATTATGAACAATTTTATGCTATAAATTTGACAGTTCAGATGTAATAGACAAATTTCTCAAAAGTTTAAATATATCAAAAGTGACCTAAAAAAGAAAGAACATAATCTTAATTGCTCAATATTTATGAAAAACAAAATCTCTAGTTTTTCACAAAGAAAACTAAAGGTCCAGATGGCTCCACTACATGTTTCCAAATATTTAAAAAGGAAAAGCACCAAACTTATATAAACTCTTCCAGAAATAAAATAGAAGAAACACTTAGCAACTCTTTTAATGAAATCACATTTTGTCCAAAATGTACAAAATCTTACAAGAAGGCTCATGAGGTTAATTTTAAATGCTTAACAAAATATAAATGAACCCAACAAAATAATATCAGCATCTTAGTAGTTGCATTTGAAAAAATTGTAAATCAATTCATGATTTAAACAAAAAATCCTTCTAGCAAGCTAGGAAACTTCATTAATCTGATAAGACTTTAGAGAAAGAGATGTTGCTTCCATAAGCATCTTGCTTGATGGTGTAATACTAAAATCCTTTCCCTGAGATCAGGCTTCATCAGAGCAGGAAAGAAAGAAAAGTGAGGCTTTGGAATTAAAAGAAGTAAAGCTCTTTTATCTGCAAATGCTATTCCTGTGTACCATTCAATTCAAAAGAATATTCAGAAAAATGTAGTAAATTTAGTAAAAAAGTTATCAGATAGAAGATTAGTATACAAAATTAATTGTATTCTATACCCCACCAACAAACATTTGGAAAATGAAATTTTAAAAAGATACCATTTACAAGATACACCCAAAAAACTCAAATAGCAAGGTATAAGTTTAAAAAAAGTTGTCCAAGTTCTCTACCTGGAAAACTACAAATGACTTCTCAAAAGAATTTTTTTTTGTAAAGCCTCAATACCATAAATAGGGAGATATACCATGTCCATGGATTGGAAGGCTCGGTTCTGTTGAAATGTCAGTTCTCTGCACATTGGCCTAAGGAGTGATGGTGAACCTTATAGAGACTGACTGCCCAAAACCCACTTATTTAGCACAAAATGCCAACAAACACTGCATTTAAACCCAAATACTGAGATTTTACTTTAGAAAAAACAGCTTATACCTTTGGCTCACATTCCAATAGAGAGGGCTCTGCGTGCCTGCTGAGGCATATGTGCCACAGGGTCACCACCACGGGCCTGAGGGATGCAATACAACAGCAAGCAGAACCCTAGAATAGTGTAGGACGTGGGGGAAAGCAGACATTGATATGCTGACTATAGAAGTTATGTTGAAATACAAAGGGCTAAAAGTGCCCAAGAGAATCTTTCTAAAATTTTTATTATTACAGTATTTTTTAAGTACATGCTCATAATGCATAATGATGACATTCTTCAGGGAGAACTGGTACACGTATGTAGCACATCTTAATTCTTTTTTAGCCTTTTACCTTCCCTTCTCTCCCCCTTTCCTCTATCTCTTGGTCCCCTCCCCATTTGCAAAAAAATCTATCTCCCTATTACCTATTATCTATCTTATGTTTTGCTCTTTTTGTATATTTTGCTTTCTCACATAAGAGAAATCATGTGACATTTAAGCTTGTGCAGCTGTAGTGGATTGTTAACTGGTCAATTTATAACCCCCAGTTGAACTGAGTAAGCCTGGTGCTGGGTGTGGGAGGCCCAGCTGGGGATTGTTGCCAGCAGCATAAGAGGCAGAACTGGAGAAGGAGGAGGCTGTTGGGAGCTGAGAGAGGCTGTCGGGAGCTGGTAGAAGCTGTAAGGAGCTGTTGGTTGTTTTGGAACAGTTTGTGTTGCTGGCTTTCCTGATGAACTTGGCTGTTTTCTTCCTCTGAGGGTCTCGGTACCTCGTTGGCACTGAGAATAGTTTTGGTTCGCTTTGCGGAGCTCTGGTCCTCACTTTGAGCATTGCTTCCTGGCTCCAGAGGGGAAGATGGTGCCCTGCCAGTCTCCTGGAGAAGCTTGCTGCATTGGCTTCCCTGATAGGAACTTGGCCATCTTGATCATCAGAGTAGCTTGGGACCTCACTTTCACTGAGGATGGCTGTGGTACCTTTGGGGGGGGGGCTCTGGTTCTTCTGAGCATCACTTCCTGACTCCAGTGCGGATCCCTCAGCCTGCTAGCACAGGTCCTTCATCCCACTGGCACAGACTTCCTAGATTCCACCACTGACCTTTGGGCCTTCCCAGCGCAGATCCATGAAACAGACCTACATGAGACATTGTCGTGGGCTCTGGGCCTCAAGTCAGATTTATGGGAGGCATTGTTATGAGTTCTAGGTATTCAGCTGGGCTCATGTAGGACATTTTCGTGGGATCCAGACCCTTGGCTGGATTCTTGGTCTATAGTGTGTGGACAGATTTACTGCATTCTTTTGTGTATTGTTCTTGGGGTGACTATTATAAATAATCTTATAAAATATGTGTCCTGTATTATATTGTTTTCCCTTGCAAAAATATCCCCCCAAACCAACACAGCATCTAATTTATTTCATTTAACATTACTGTCTCAAGGTGCATCCATTTCCTATAAATAACTCAAATTTATCTTTCTTTATGGCAGGGTAGTACTCCACTGTGTATGGCCACTACATTTTCTTTATTCATTCCTCTGCTGATGGACATATAGGCTGGTTCCAAGATTTAGCTCTTGTGAACTGTGCTGCTATGAACTTGGGCATGCACATATCACTGTAATATGACGTTTTTAACTCAGGAAGATAACTAGATAGCTAGGTCCAATGGAATTTCCACTGTTAATGTTTTGAGGAATCTCCACACTGATTTCCATAGTGGTTGCACTAGTTGACATCCCCACCAATGCGGAAGTGTTCCTTTTTCCTGCAGCTTCACCAGCATTTATTATTCAATTTCTTGATGTTAGCCATGCTTTTTGGAGTAAGAATCTCAGTGTTATTTTAATTTGCATTTCTGTAATGATCAGTGATGTTGAGCTTTTTTGTGTGCATTACTGGAAATTTATATTTCTTCTTCTGAGAAGTGTCTATTCATTGAAGTGGCCCGTTTGTTTTTGGGCCTTTTATTTGAGAGGTCTAGTTTTTTAAAATTACTTATGTAATTTTTTTTTTTTTTGGCGGTACTGGGGATCGAACTCAGGACCCTGTGCTTGCTAGGCAAGCGCTTATTCCACTGAGCTATATCCCCAGCCCCTTAAAATTATTTATGTATTCTGGATATTAGTTCTTTAGGCAAGAAAGAGCTGGCAAACACTTTTTTACCATTCTGTAGGTTGTCTCTTCACTCTGTGAGTTATTTCCTTTGCTGTGTAGCAGCTTTTTGGAAATGGCCTCACTTGTGGATTCCTGGTATTTTTCACATACAGTTGGGGTTCTGTTCAGATTGGATTATGCCAAAGCCCTTTTTTGTATCGGTTGAGATTGTCATGTGATTTTTGTGCTTGATCCTGTTTATGTGATATATCACACTTACTGATTTGTATATATTGAACCATCTATGCATCACTGGGATGAGTTCTTCTTGGATGTGATGTATGATTTTTTCGATGATATCTTGCATTGTGTTTGCAATTATCTTCTAAGGGTTTTTGCATCTATGTTCACTTATGGTTGTGTTCTTTTCTGGTTTTGCAATCAGGGTAATGCTAGCTTCCAGGAATGACTTTGGGAGTCCCGCTTCCCTCATTAAAGAGTTTGAGGAGTATTATTAGATCTTCCCAAAAGTTCTTAAAGAATTTAGGAGTAAATCTATAAGATTTGTGTTTTTCTTAGACGAGAGTTTATTACTTCTTCAATTTCATTGTCTAATATTGGATTGTTCAGGGATTTTACATTTTTTTGGTTCTCTTTTGGTAGTTTATATGTATCTGAGAATCTATCAATTTCTTCTAAATTCTCCAATTTAAAAGAGTACAGGTTCTCAAAGTAGTTACTGATAGTCTTCTGTATTTCACCGATGTCTTTCGATTTCACCTTTCTCATTTCTCATTACATTAATTTAGATATTTTTCCTCCTTTTTTTATAAGATTGACTAGGTGTTTTTCTATTTTATTTATTATCCCAAAGAAGCAGATCTTCAATTCATTGGCTCTTTATTTTTAGTCTCAATTTCATTAATTTCTGCTCTAATTTTTATAATTTCCTTTCTTGTGATAGCTTTGAATTTAGACTGCTCTTGTTTTTCTAGGACCTTGAAGTGCATCACTAGGTTATTTCCTTGGACTTCCTCTGTTTTTCTGATGGGCATTCACAGCTATAAACTTCCAGCATAGGGCTGATTTCATTGTGTCCCATAGATTCTGGTATGATGCACTGGCATTATTGTTTGATTCTAGGAATTATCTAATTTCTTCTTTGATGTCTTCTGTGACCCCTTAGTTATTCAGGAAGATGTTGTTTAATTTCCATGTGTTTGCATAATTCCTGTGGGCGTTTTTTGCCAATGACTTCCAATTTCATTACACCATGATTTAATAATATGCATGGGATACTTTTGATTCTGTTGCAATTAGTATACTTTCCATAATATAGACTATCTTGAGAAAGTCCCATGTGCTGTTGAAAAGAATGTGTATTCCGTTGTTGCTGCTGCTGTTTTGGTGGTGGTGGTGGTGCTAGAACACTTTGTAGAGTTGTGTAAGTTCATTTGTTCAAAGGCTTGGTTAAACTCTGATGTTTCTTCATTGGTTTTTTTGTCTACATGATCCATCTATTTGTGACAGTGAGGTATTGGAGTCTCCCAATATAATTGTGTTTATCTGTTTTTTAATGTCCAGTAGTATTTGTTTGAAGAAGTTAGGTGGGCCAGTGTTTGGTGCATATGTGTTTATAGTATCTGTTCCTTAACCAGTATGTTAATATGTCTTTACCTCTTCTGATCAATTTTGGCTTGAAGTCCACTTTGTCTGAAATTAGCATAGCTATTCCAACTTTAGCTTTTCTGGTTCCCCTTGAATGGAATATTGTTATTACTGAAAGGTATTGATTTATTCCTGTCATTATGTTATTTTCCCTTTAGACTCCTTCTGCTTCACTGCTTACCCTGCCTGGTATATTCATTCTATTTGATTTTTTGCCATATATGACTGCATTGTCTCTTTCTAGCATATCCTTAATAAATTTTTTTGGACTGCTGGTAAAATGGTCATAAATTACTTTAAATCCTCTTATTTCTCTTTCTCCGACATTTGTAAAAATAGTTTTTCAAGATATATATGTTTGGGTTGAAAGTTGTTTTCTTTTAGAGCTGGAAATACTTCACTTCAAGCTCTCCTGCCCTTTCATGTTTGTGTTGAGGTGTCTGCTATAATTCTAATGGGTTTCCTTTTATAAAATGTTTTTTGCTTTTTCTCTAACAGCTTTTAAGATTCTGCCCCTGTGTTGGACATCTGAAATACTGACTTTTATGTGTTGTGCAGAGGTTACCTTTTGATCATGGTTATTTGAGGCTCTGTATACCTCACTTCTCGGTACCTTTAACTCTTTCCCTGTACTTGGGGAGTTTTCTGCTATTATTTCTGTAAACAGGTTGTTTATGCCATTTATGCTGTCTTCCGGTTTTTCATTTTCCCTATTCATCTTAGATTGGTCTTTCCATCATCTAGCAGCAGTTGGTTACCAAAAAATAAAAATAAAAATAAATCACCAAGGTATTCCTGAATAATTGGGTGCTGGAGGCCCTGTATTTGAGTCCTGACACTCTGTCCTGACACTTGTCAAAGTCTGGCCCTGCTATTTTCAGCATAATTTTCAATCTCATGGATTTTCATTCGGAACCTTTTCATGGATTCTAACTCTTTGCTAACCTGGTCATTCATGTTTTGTATCTTTTTGTTTAGCTGAACTAGCTTTGTAAAATGTCTCCTGTGAGCTCCCTGATTGTTTATTACATCCATTATTTGTTATTTCTACCTGTGTTTATCCTTTCAAATAATTTGGCTGTGTGGCTTCTGGTTCCTCCCCCTCGGTGCCCCATAGCTTGGCTTTGAGGAAGCAGAGAGCCTTGGGAAGCATTTTGTTGTCGTCTCTTCTCACATTTCTACTCCTTTTTGTGTTTATTTTGTTTTGTTTATGCTTACGTCTGCTTGCATTTACAGCGTATGGCAGTCTGCAGGCCGTAGTCCATTTCTCCAGCTTCTCTCGGAATTGCAGCTTCTAATTTTCCTGTCAATTCCTTTCCAATTTCTGGAGATCTATTTTTTTCTCTCTTCACCAAGTTGTTATTTTATAGATTTCTGGATTCTGAATCTCAAAGAGCTTGAGAGTCCGAAGAGTAAATTGGAAGGTTTGCATTCAGAACCATTAGGAAGCAACAATAATTAAAGCTGTGGTATTTGCACAATGATAGGGAAATGCTGGCAAATGAAATAGAAAATTCAGAAAGAAACTCACAGATACGTAAGTTACTGATTATGACAGACAACACAGCACAGCGGTGCGAACAAGAAACCATGGTGTTTTTAATAAATCCTACTGGGTTAACTGGTTAAATATACAGAAAACAATATATCCAGATCCCTCTCGTAGTAATCGATGCCAATGTATTATAGATCAAAACACTAAAGGTGAAATAATACATCTTTTAGAAAAAAAAATAAGACTATACATGTTCTTGGTTTAAGCAAAGTTTTTTTTAAAATAAGACACAAGACTAAAAAAGGGAAAAAGAATATATACACATGATTTTTTAAAACACATGGACTACAAAAGGAAAAAAGAGTATATATATGTACATATTTGTGTATATATGTATATTTTATATGTGTATACACATATGTACATATATATGCCTTCATTTTGTCACATGACTGTTAAGAAAAGGTAACTCACAAAGTAAAAGACATTTATATCACAAAGCAATCCTACAATCTACAAGCAAAAGACATAACTCAAGTAGTTGAGGGACTGAACAGATACTTCCATGAAAGAGGATATACAAATGTCAGTGAATACATGAAAATATGATCTAGTTAATTAAACAAGGATATATAATTAAATCATATAAGTTTAAATTAAATATAAATTAATCAAGGACATAGAATGAAATGCACTACAGTAGTGCTTCTACATAACAGCTGAAAGGAAAAGATGGAAAATAGCATGTGTTCACTATGACATAAAATAATCAGATCTCTCAGAACACACCCAGTAAAAGTGTAAATTGGTACAACCATTTTGGAAACAGAGTATCAACTAACATTGAGTAGAGGGACCAGGGATCCAGCTCAGTGTCTCTGTGCCTGCCCAGCAAACACAAGGTCCTGAGTTCAATTCCTGGTACCAAAAATAAAGTTGAGTACACATATACCACCCTATCATCTCGGAATTGCACATTTAAATATTAGATGGCCAACAATATATATGTTCTCCAAATAACAGTGCCAGAATGTGAATAATAGTACTATCCTTAAGAACCCCAAGTTAGAAATTATTCAAATGCTCAGCCAAAGTAGAATAATAAATTGTAGTACATCCACACAGTGTAGTGTATACAAACATTAGAAAAGGAATGATTGGCAGCTATTCACAAAGACACAGATGAATCTCACAAACATAATGTTGAGCAGAAGAATGTGTCAACAAAAGACTGCTAATATGTAAATCCATCTATATAAAGATCAAACTGAGATTGAAATGGACCATAGCAGAGGTTACTTTTCAATGACTTTCTTGATCTGTTAGCGCTGGATTGCGTGGGTGTGTTCAGATTGTGAAAATTCTGCAGCCTGTACATGAACGTTTCTGCGTTTCAATAAGAACCTAGGAACGCATGGCCACAGAGAGAGCATGTACCTAGTCAACTGGAGCACTGTAACCATCCATGTGTTCTCCAGGCACCCACTTACCCTAAAGACAGACTCTCAGCATCTTATTATCCCAGGAAAGGACAATCCTCAACTGCTGACGGACCAATTCTGCCAGAAAGGAGAGAGATGGGATTTCTGCAGAGAAAACAAAGCAAAGTATACCCCCCCGCAGCCCCCACTTGAAAGGGCAGAAGTGCCACCATTGTAGCTTGCTGCCCACCAGTCCACCACTTACTCAGCTCAGAACAAACATAAAACAGAACCACATGAGTATTTTCTTTTAGGAACCTCTTAGAGGCTGAAACTATCAGGTCAAAATCAAGTAATGTAAAAAGACACACTAGGGCTGGCAACCTCAGGTTAACAGGAATAGAGTCCTTTGGATCTATTTCTTTGGGGCCCCAAAAGTAGTTAATAAAGTCATGCTTCATAATAATGCTGACAATGCCCACCTTGTAGCTGATTTAGAAAGGAAAAGATATTTCATTAACTGACAGAATATTCATAGTACTTTTCTTAAACTGTTCTCAATTTCAATGGGCTACAAATTACCCAAGAATGTCATTTCAGTATAACTGAAATGCTTTTGTTTTGCTAAATCAGAACCAGCTACAGTTAAATGATTTGGTGTGTAAAGCCTTTAATCCTGTAGATTAATAAGATATGACCTTTAATACTGGCAAGCATTTTATCTTTAGAGATGAATATGATCATTTGCCTTGTATGGTCCAGATTTTCTGAAAAGGTTAAGATAGTGCCTTCAGAGCATAGAAACTCTTCAATGAGCATAGAATTGTTTTCCAGTCTTAAGAAAGAAAAAATAATAACTGTTAATGAAAATACCAACCTGGAAAGAGAACATTCAGAAATACAATAAAATGCAATCTTTTGGGCAATGTGCTGGAAATGGGACAGAGTAGAAGCAATTAGCACTGGCCAAATCCTAGGGCTATGACTGCTCCTGCTTAGGTGATCAGCAGGAAGGCAAGTGTTAGTCTCACTGTCTTATGTGGCCTGAAAACTGTCACAAGTGATTTCTTGTAAGAGTTCTGTCCCACTGGAATGCTCATCGGCAAGAAAGGTGTGGCTGTCTGCTGCCTCCTGGTGTGCCACCTCCGGCCCCAGGCTCTACCCTGCCGGTCCTCCTGCCTCCTTCTCACCCATAACACCATCTTCCATTCTCCCTTATGTTCAGAAACTGTACAGGATTCAGCATTACTGACTGAAGTTCACATGTCCTCAAAGACCATCTAAATGGAGACTCCCAACAAAAGCCCAGTATCTTCCTCCAGTACACCCAAGTGGCCAGCACCCATGCTATGCAGAGAATGTTAAAAGAAAACATTAGGTAGTTCTTTCTGTTAGTTCTTCCTGCGATTCAGTGCATGAGAACTAGGAAGTGCATAGCATCTCTAAGGTCAATCTGAAGCCCCTGTGATTACCAAAAATGTTGTGTTCTCGTCTACTTCCATCTGAAAGAGGAGGAGAAAAAGAGCTTTAAAAAAAAACCCAAATTAGCACTAAATTCAGCAGCCTATTTTCATGACTTCGCAACTTGTATAAAGTATATTTGAGTCTCTTCATGAAAAATGTGTCTACCAAGGAGACACATAGATATAGAAGCAAGTATAACAGCTATAAAATTAGAGTGGAATTGACTAAGATCACAATTTTTCATAGGCTAAGATACATCATGTTCCAGTCTGTCTTTCTCCTTAGTCCCCTGTATGATAGATGCCCTGAAAATGCCACTGATTCAACAGTGAAATATTGTTCAAAGTACATTGAGATTGATTAAAGGAAGAAAAATTCTATTCAGTCTCGTAGTGAAATGACTATTGAACCACTGAATAATAACAGAGCCCCAAACCCAGGGACAAGAAAGGATCTAAACTTCAAAAGAGACCCTGTTTTTGCTCTTTCTCTTTTCATAGCTCAGCCAAGCTCTAGTCTGCATGGAGGACTGAGGAAGATTATTTAGATTGATTTTACTTAAAAGATGCTAGTTTGGATAAAATCAAGCCATTAGTTATGATGGCAACCCAATTAAGCCAGTTTAACACCCCTTATCTCAGCTGTTATATTAATTGAGGTAGAAAAATAAACTGAAGACCCAGCCATCATTCCTTGTTATTTCAAGCACAGTAAAATATCAGTCAAGTTGAAAATACCAGCTACAGTTTTGTCATGGAGAAAAATGGCACAATAAGAGAATTCTTGGGGTCTGGTGAGAGACGCTGAGGTCAGATAGCAGAATGAGCCTGGCTCCTGTCTCAGCAGGACGACTACAGGCAGGAGGCTTACGCTCTGCCAGCCTCAGTTTCCCTGCCCACAGAGGGAGACTGCCTGCTAGGCTGCTCTGAGGACTAGAAATCATGCATACAAAATTCCCGCAACCTAGTAAGCACCTCAGAGATGTTTAAATGAGCTGAATGTGAACTGAGTCACAGGCCGATGTGATCCGTGGTCACTCTGGTGGTAATCTGAGCATTTTTCTAGAGAAGTGAAGAGCCACAGAAGCCTCCACTCAGAGGAAGGCACCACGCCAGAAAGTAACCCAAAGGTGCCTCCTGCAGTGCGGACGTCGATGCAGGGCACCCACACTGAGGAAGGTAGAAGCTAGCATCCGTCCGCCTGAAGACAGGACATTTCCAACTGAACCATCCTAAACACAAAATTTTCATTCATTCTTATAGGAAAGAAACTGACTGGGGCATTAAAATACTGCCCATCACACTCACATGTAGCAGCTCAGTTCATCCTGCCGTTAGCTGATCCTGCTCTGCATCACTTAGTGCCCAGCTTGGTAGCGGCATCCGCACCTGCCCAGCCCCCAGGCTAGAACGTGCCCTCTGTGGGGCTCCTATCCCAACACTCCTAGGCTGGCCACTGATGTCTGATCAGCTCCCCGGAGCCACCTCTGCCCTGCATCCTGGCTGCCTTTGTCCACCCGCTGTGTTCGTCCCACCTCGGCCCTGGCCTCCTCACGGTCCTCCTGTGCATGCTCCCCTTGTTCAGACTCACCCCTTCCTGTGCCTCCAGCACCCTCTGATAAAGCCCTTAACCTTCTCATGAAATAGCCACCCCACTTCCTCCTGCTAGATCCCCCCATCCTCTCCTCAGCGGGCCCTAGCACCCCCAGCGCAGGCCCTGCACTGTTGATTTTGTGCGTGTCCAGTCAGGCACAGGGCAGAGTCCCAGCAAATGATTACCGTATTGACTGAAAGAATGAAATGAAATTGTCATGTTTAAACACGACCTCCATGTCAGTTCCTTCCCTCATTTTTCATTTTTCTCTAAAGTTAGCAAAATAGGCACAAGAAAAACCAAAATGTTGTAATTAAAAAGTAAACAATTTAACTTCAGATGGCTGTCCTTTCTTAAAGAATTTTAAAATCTAAATTATGTGGCTAATTTCTTAAGTTCTATATCAAGTACTACGTGTGGAAAACTGGGCATTATATCTTGCAAACTTATTTTCTGCCAAGGTTTTTGGTGGTAGACTATTAAATTTTTTCAATATGTATGCTTTCTAAAATGAAGTCATCAAGATGTCTATTAACAAAGCAATAAAGAATGCTTGTGAATTAAGAGACAGTGAGGGTCTCATCTTAAGCGGCACATGCTAAAATGGTGAGTAAAATACTGATGCTGAAAAACACCAAATGAGACACAGGGGTGAACAGAATAACACAAAGGACAGCCCTACAGAGAAACCTCACTTCCTGTCAGCTTTAAAGCAAAGGGTGAGTTTAGTTCGAGGCCGTGAAGGATGTGTCATTTATTGGCTCACGGCTGCTGACTGAAACTTCAGCAGAGGGCAGTAGATGGCCCCACCTAGGCATCCCGCCCCTATAAACAGCCCTGACACCCAGCCTGCTGTGCTCAGCACCCCTCTGACTTTGGCTCCTCTTCCACTGGTCGGTCTCCCTGTCTGTCCTCCCAGAACTGGGACCTCGAGTTTCCATGAGACCCTAAGCAAGGTTTCACTCACTGTCCTTGGTGTAAACACTCTGCTTTGAATCCATCTCCACAGACCTGCGCCACACACACGTGTTTCTCCTCGCCCAGGTGAGATAAGAGAGCCTTTGAACTCAGATCAGCCCAAGGACTGAGAAGAATCTATCTCATATCTACCAGGACTGAGAAGAATGCTGAGGCTCAGACTCGATGGAGCTCAAGAGAACGACTTTCTGTTTTCCGTCCTCCCCTTCCTCCTCCACTTTATTCTTTGGGCGCATCCGCACTTTGCACATGTTACACACTCTGCACGACACCACTTGTGCTCGTGATTGCCAAGGAAAGATACACAGTGTGTGCTGCTGGAGATGGGTCTAGGAAACCAGGAGACCAGTGACTTGGAGAATCTACTGCTTGCCGGCTCTTCTCAGAGTGAAGGTCTTGCTCAGACCCTAACATTCTGTACACGTGAAAGCAGTTCATCCAGCTTTGGGGGTGCCAGGACCCTGTCATCTCAGGGCACCCTCTTGGGACATGCATTTGGAGTCTTACCTTACTGTTCTAGGAATGTCGTGTCATGTACAAATCTGGTTCTTTCTATGCATGTGTGGATAGCAGCATGATTCAAAAGGAGAACCAACCCAGTGTCCATCACCTAGCGAATGCATAAACAAAGCACTGTCCATCCATACACTAAGCTGCTAGTTAGCCATAAAAGGGACAAATTAACACATGTGCTAATTAACACATGCTACAACATGAATGAGCCTCGGAAACATGCTAAGTGAAAGGATGCAGGCTCCAAAGACTACATATTATATGACTCCATTTACATGAAAGGATTGGCAAATCTAGAGAGAGAGGATAGATTGGTTAGTGGTTTCCAGGGCTTGGGAATGGGTAGGGAGCTAATATAGATGATTTCTTTGGGGTTGATAAAAATGTCCTAAAAGTAGATAGGGGTGATAGGTACATAACTCCATAAAGTTACTAAAAATCAATTTGTTGTAAAAATCATAATAAGTAAAAGAAAAGAAAGTAAACAATTGGAAAAACATTTTAATCCCTATATAACTTTTGGGTTTAACATTTTCTTTCTGATTATCATAGTAACCACAGTTATTGTAAAGAAAATTAAAAATAAAGAAAAGTATTATTTTAATGCTAATTACCTGGGGAGATAATCACCACTTAGGTTTTAATATATTCCTTTGTAATCTTTTTCCAATCATACATCCATTTTTTAATTAGGACCATACTGTTTTTAGTTGTGTCTATTAGCCACAAAATATAATGAATATAAAGCTTGTTCATGTGGTTTCTGGATAATGGGAACCGCCAGGAAAAAACTGAGTGTTTTCTGGCAAAGTAGAAATCCTCCTTGGGGTGATTCTGAGTAAAATATGCTTCCTGGGATGAAAAGCTCACAATGAAAGTCCTGCCCTGCTTCCTGTTAACATCCACACTCACTGCGATGCTAGGACTGCCTTGGGCAACTCTGCTTCTCTGACTGAATCTGCCTGAGTCCCCTATTTCTGTTCTGCATAGAGAAAGTAGGACTTCAACGGCTCAACCCAGCCACTCACTTGGTGTTTGCAGCCTTTTCCTGCACCACCTAACAGTGGGGTACACTTTCTCACCCCGCATACTCCCCTGCCTTAGGTCCACCATCCCTGGTTCTTTCAGAAAAATGCATCCCTGCCCTCCAAGTCATGAGCCCACAAGCCTGAGTGGAGACTCGTGCAAGGCAAGAGCTCTACCGCTGAGCCACATCCCCAGCCCCCATGAGACTCGTGAACCATATGAAGACATAGGTATAGAAAAGGATTTTCTAAACAGAACCTCAATTGCACAAGAATAACAAAGTGGATTATATCAGACTAAAAACCTTCTGTACAGCAAAAGAATCAATCAGTAGAGTGAAGACACTGCCTACAGAATCAGAAAAAAATTTGCCAGCTACTCCTCAGACAGAGGACTAATATCTAGGATATACAAAGAACTCAAAAAACTTAAGCCACCTAAAATTAAAGATCTAGTCAAGAAATGGGCAAGAGAAATGAACAGACACTTCACAGAAGAAGAAATACAAACTGTAAAAAAAATAGGAAGAAATGCTCAACATCTCTGGCCGTTAGAGAAATGCAAATTCAAACAACACAAAGATTCCATCTTACTCCAGAAAGAATAGTAATCACTAAGAAATCAATCCATAACAAATGCTGAAGAGGCTGTGATGAAAAAGGAACCTCCTGTATTGTGGGTAGGAACGTAAACTAGTACAGCCACTACGGAAATCAGAACGGAGATTTCTCAAAAAACTAAAGTTAGAAATTCTATATGACCCCCCTGCTAGGTATATTCCCCAAAGAGCTTAAGACAACACACCACAGCAATATATGCGTATCAATTCTTGTAGCATCACAACTCATAATAGCTAAATCCTAGAAACAGCCTGCATACCCATCAACAGAGGACTGGGTAAAGGAAATGGGGTGTTTACATACAATGGAGTGCTGCTCCGCTATAAACAATGGCAGATAGGAGGTATTTGTAGGAAAATGTATTGTTGAATAAAATCAGACACGTAAGTTTAATGCTGTAGGACATCTCTCGTTTGAGTAAGGCAAAGTACAAAGAGAGTAATGATAAAGGGTTCTCTGGCAATAAGGAAGCGGTCCGAGAGGAAACGTGCAAGGAGTGAGGAGGAGGGGAAGGGGCAATACACACAATAAAGGTGTCAAGCCCAGGAGCCTAATAACCTCAATCAATGTAAACGTTATATGCCATCACATGAGGTAAGAGGAATAATAAAAACAAGAATGAAAAACGGGGTAGGGAAATGACATGCACTAATAAAATGAAAAATAAAAACAAACCCTCCCCCCCAAAAAAATACCTCTGTCTTTGTCACTCTCTCGTTGCTGAGACACAATGCCACACACCCACAACTGGAAAGGTTTGTTTTGGCTCACAGTTTGTGGAGTTTTGGTTCCTAGCTTGGTGGCTCCAAGGCAGGGCTTCACGCCAGACAGACATGGCAGAGGAAAGGTGCTCAAGACAGAGTGGACGGGAAGCAGAGGGTGCACAGGAAGGAGCAGGGGAAGGGAAGAGACCCCTCCAGGCCACGCCCCAGTGACCCTCCTCTTCCAACCAGACCCCACCTCCTGACAGCAAGCCAGCTTTACTCCCTGCCCCACCGCCTGTCCGAGCGTCTTCCAAAAGCCCCACCCCTGGGCATGTAAGACTTTGGGGACATTTTAGATGCAAACCACAGCAGTCTCTTTGCGCCCCAGTCACGCAGTTGCACAGCAATTGCCAAGCCCGCACAAGAGGCCCAAGCAGCTAAAGTTCACGACCAGCTGGTCCTCCGTGACATCTTCCATCACAGCACCTGCCTTCCTGCCTTGGTGAAGACCCGCTGACTGGAATGGTTCTCAGGGACTCTTCCAACCCCCAACACTCTAAGGAAGAAGTCAGTTTCCCTCCCACATTCAGAGCTTAGGCCCTCCGATCCTTAAACTGACCGCATAGAACATCGCCCCTGGGCCTCCTCCAAGAAAGAAAGCACCAATCTCCCAAACACTGCACCCCAGTGGTTTGCTCAGATGGAGGCTTTTTTCCTACTGAGACAGAAAATCCATGAGAGCTTTGGTTCTGAGAATTGGTCACGGAGTCATCCCCTGGACAGGGGCTGGTGACAGAAAGGGGAACAGAAGGGATAAAAGGCTTTGCTAAATATCTAGAAAACGCATAGAAGCCCCAACATTTCATGGGCTTCAGAAACTGTTGGAGCCAAATATCTTTGTGAAGATTCATTTTGAATTGCATCTGAATTTGGTTACAGCCTTTCTCCATCCTGGCCATGAGAATTGGGCAAAGCTCTCACCAGAGGATTTTGAATCCAGACTTTCTTTACCTAATCACCCAAAGAAATGAGCTCATTCTACTGACTTCAGAAAAAGACATCACCAGCTGGCCCGGGAATAACACATGGGAAATTGAAGACAGTGGTATAATTAAGTTCACGAAAGGCCGATTCTTCTGGCCGTATTTCAAATGCTTGTAATGCCTTCCCGTCCATTCCACCAAATGACTGTACTTCACAATATTCAGAGTGAAGAAAATATAATGGATTTCTCTGAGATATTCAATTAGCTCAATAAAGAGAGAAAAATAATTTTTCAATAAAGAAATTTAGCCAAATCACTAAAGCTGACAGTGAAAAACCAACCTCAAAGTAATTACGCATTTCTTTGGAGTTCTTGCTCCCACAAAAGCTGATGATTTGCCACTATTAGAAATAGCCATCCTTCTGATGAGTGATTAATTTGTGTTCCTATTTGAGCAGATGTTTATTTGAATGTTTACTCTGAAGCCGTCTTTGAGTGTTGAAACATTTCAGTTCCCCCCAGCCTCCATAAAGAATGTCTGTCCTCCCTGCTCCGCTTCCTTCCGGCCAGTTTCCTCCCCACTAACAGAAACTCTCCCAGGAAGACACCAGGGGCGGTGTCTGCCAAATCTCCTTGCTGCTTTTGCTACTCATCCTATAGGGTCCAGCTCTTCGCCTCTTGCAATTGACCTCCCTTTTGCCTTCTGCAAAACCATCTTCTACCCTTTAAGCTTTGGGGTTTGGTAGGGCTCTGCCCCTGTGGCATCCTGCACATTCACCTTGGGGAACCTCATTCTCCAGAAAGGTTTCAAGCCCATCTATCCAGAGACAGCTCCCCGGCCTCTAACTCTGTTCCAGTACTTCTCCTGCGCCATCTGCCTCTACTTGGTGCTGTTAGCACAGTCAAAGCTGGTCTCCTGGTCTTTCCACCGCCCTCTGCTTTTCTTCTGCCAGCCCCATACGCACGCCTGACCAAGGCCAGGTGTTTCCCTCCTGTTCAACCTTCCTACACCCTGACCTGCTTCATCCATTATGAATCTCCCTGCCAACAACATCTACATTTCCTGTCAATACGGTTTTCTGTTTTCTGGAAACCAGTTAGATTAGATTGTCACACAACCCTCCTGAAAATCCTCTGGTGGCTTTATGAGACACACAGAACCAGCATGACTCCTTGTTGTGACCACCAAGGTCTCCGGGCCCCACCAGCCCTTCCAGCCTAACCCCCTTGCCATCCTCCAATATGCCCTGCTGTGAAGGAGCACCCAGCCCCACAATGACACCTGGTGACTTTGCACTGAAAGGTCTTAGGCCTCAGCAGATCTGAGCCTTGCAGGACATCATGTGATCCTCCCTGTTTCTTGTCACCTCCAGGATTCTGCGGGCTTTGGGACTTCCTGCCCACCGCGTCAGGGCACAGCTACAGGCCATAAAACTGCCCAGAAACAGAGTGAAGTGGCTCCTTGGCCATATAATTTCATTTGTGCTGCAGTTGTGTGGCGTCAGCTGCCCAAAGGCCGCAATGTCTACCCTGCCTGTTCTGTCCACATAAGTAGGAAAAGGTCTGAGTGTAGAAAAGGCTGGTAGCTGCTTCTCTCACACGTAGGAAAGTGTGAGAGAAGCTCTCCCTTTGACCCAATACCCACTGCTCTTCTAAGTCGCATGCTATTCAGTAGCTGAAAGCTCTTGTGCATCTCAAAAACTAAATATAGGAGAGAGAAGGGAGGTCAGGGTAGAGGGGTAAAGGAATCAAAACTGGTCAGGACATGTCACAGGCAGGCACCAGTTTCCAAAAGGAACATCAACATTACATACTGCAGACATACAGTAATAGAAGAGAAAGAAAACAGCCCTGTACCTCCCTAACAAAACGTTACAGGAGCATTGCAGAACTATATTTGTTCAGGACACTAGACTTAGGCAGTATTTCAACAGTTTTCAGTAACCCACTTGCCTGAGTCCCTTGCTGGTGGACACTCCAGGGGAATTTAACATATATGCTATTTCAGTGCTGGGATTTCCTTGGAATATGCATCTCCACATACAAGGAGCACAACCAAGGGGAAGATGGCAGGCAGAGAGCTGAGAGTCTGAGACGTGAGCTGGTCTTGCCGTACTACAGAGCTTCTCCAAAGACCATTCACTCCTTTCTACCCCTCCCAGCTGTGAGTCTGTGTTTTCCCTCCCTGGGCAAGGTATCCTGAGAAGGAAAACATCACTTCGTTGTTTTAAATTGCGCCTTAAAAATGGGAATCTGAATATTAAATTCTCTGCCTTCCTTTATCAGATATTTTTTCTTACTTTATAGAAATGCCTAACAAACAGACTGTGGCAATTCAGTTTGTATTAAGGATGATCCCTTCTACATGTAGGTTTTATAGGGATGAGTTAGTCAACCTTTGCCAATAAATAAATAAGAGATAAAATAAAGTCTGGTGAAGTGCAGACAGGAATAAGCGAAGGAAAATGAAGCTGCAGTTAGGTTAGTACTGTACTACCGCTGTATGAAATTACAGCCGCTCTCCAGCTTGTGACGGGGTTGCGTCCCAATAAACTCAACAGAGGCTCAAAATACCATAATCCAGAACTGTATTTAATAAACCGAAACCATCATAGCTCAGCCTATTCCACCCTAAATATGTTAAGAATAGTAACATTAGCATACAGTCCAGTGAAAACCTCTAGCACAAAGCCTTTTTTATAATAAAGCTTTGAATACCTTATGTAATTTAAGTACTGCACTGAAAGCAACAAATGGAATTTTTGGATGGGCACACGTGGGCGCCATCAGACAGCTGAAAACCTACTGAGGTCACCATCATCAGTTGGGGACCATAGGTATAGTACAGTAATTTTATAGGGGCACATCACGTCTTTGGGGGAGTAAGGAAAATATGCACACTTACAATTTGTAGCCTACAAATTTGGCTCTAATCTTTCTAGATTTAAATTAGAAACTACTAATGAATGATTTGTCCAAGAACAAACCTCTAATGAACAAATGATACAAAACGAAATGGGGGAGGGCAGGCACATAGCTCAGTGGCACAGCACCTGCCTGGCAAGTGGAAGGCCCTGAGTTCTAGTTCCAGTGCCAAAAAAGAAAAAACATAGGGAAAACTGAAGTCAATTTGAGCCTTATTAACATTAAAAATCCTTTTCTATTTATTTTATGTTTTCTTGCTGGGAATTCAGGGCCTCATGCATGCTAGGCAAGCGCTCTATCACTAAGCAATATCCCTAGCTCTGAACAGCCTCCCTTTAAGTAAAACACATTATTAGATTAGTGACTATAAGGGCTTTTAAAAATAATGTTCCTGGCCGGGGATATAGGTCAGTGGCATAAGCGCCTAGGTCCTGAGTTCGATTCCTGGTACATCATCATCATCATCATCATCATCATGTTCCCTAAAATGGAAAACATTTCAGAAACTAACAGAAATATTAAAGACAAAGGGCTTTAAAAATACAACCCAAAGATTATGTTACGATTGCTTCTCCTGCCTGTACCTGGCAGGTGACCTTATTTCCCATCATTAATCCTCTTTCTAAACCGTCCTTGCCGCGTGGTTGGCCGCCCCAGTGGACCCATCGTCTCTGGCCCTCTGCCCCCAGGGAGGAAGCCCCTGCCCGGGTCAGACCTTCCGCTCCTTTGTTAAGCGCCCCCTTCCGACTGAGCTGCTCCAGCGCTACCTGAGTTCCTGCCACGGTATCTCCATCCTCCCCACGGGGCAGAGATGAGAAGCCCTGGCTATGTACGTTCACGCTTTAATTCGATAAACAAGGAAAAGCTGACCTTGTTATCCTCAGTCTTTTAGTGTCTTTCAGTTTCTGTGACTTTGTACAAGAAGGTTAGTGTTCTAAAGGTAAAAGACTAAGCCCCAGGAACTTCAACCAGCAATCTCATGTATGGTGTTTGTTAAAAGCTTCATAAAACTTCATGTAAAATGCAATCTATTATTACCACTCCTGATTGAAACTGTTACTAATACTTTTGTATTTTTGTATTTTTATTTTATGAAAAAATAAAGCACATTTTTATAACCAAATAATAAGAGAAAACGATAGTTCTTACAACGTGTACTTTATGTTCAGAGTAGTTACGTACTACAAGAGATAAGCCAAAAAGACTCTTACAAAAAAGAAACAAACAGTAACACAGGGCTGGGGATATAGCTCAGTGGAATAAGTGCCTGCCTAGCAAGCGCAGGGTCCTGAGTTTGATCCCCAGTACCGCAAAAAAAAACACAATAACACAAACTTACTTCTCAGTGAACTAAGATAAACTTTTAGTATAAATGAAACAAATTAGCATATATATATTAAAATATTTTTAAAACAGTAGAACATACAATTTGAGAAAGTATTTGGCCTTCTCCCTGCTTCTTGTTTATCTTCTATTTTGCTATGTGTGTGTATTTACATATGCAAATATGTATATAATGTATCATATAAGAGGAACTTTGATACTTAAGCTATGTGTCTGGCTTATTTCACTTAAGATTATGTCCTTAAGGTGCATCCATTTACCTACAAATGCCTTAAGTTTACCTTTCTTTACGGCAGCATAGTACTCGACTGTGTGAAAGCAGCACATTTCTCTTCTCTGTTCCTCTGCTGATGGACACATACTTTGCTTCCCAGAATTAGCTGTTTTAAATTGTGCTGCTATAAATATGGTTGTGCATGTACCTCTGTAATATGTAGATACCTAGTAAGAAAACAGCTGGTTCAAGTGTAATTTCTAATTTTCTTTTCTTTTTTTTTTTTTTTTTTTGGTACTGGAACTTGAACTTAGGACTTTGTGTTTGCCAGGCAAGTGCTTATGCCACTGGGCTATTCCCTGGCCCTCCTTTTCATTTTTTGAGGAATCTCCACACTTACTTCCACAGGGCTTGTGCTAGTTTCCACTCACACCAACAGTGTAGGAGAGCTCCTTTGTCCCCACGGCCTCACCAGCATTTCTTACTTTTAGGTTTTTGATGATAGTTGTTCTTTCTGGGTAAGATGTTCTCTCAGTGCAGTTTTAATTTACATTTCTCTGGTTCTCCCGACAACAAGCAGTTTTTATGTATTTATTGGCCATTTGTACTTCTGAGAAGTGTGTATTCGTTTCAGTTGCCAATTTTTGACTGGGTCTCTTATTGTGGAGGTATAATTTTTTCATGTACTTGCTGCATTCTTGATGTGAGTCTTCTGTCCTATGATTAGCTGGTAAAAATGTTTTCCTGTTCTGTCTCTGAAACTGTTAATAATATCGCATCCATGATACACTAAGTATGCACTGCAGAAATTACTTTCTGGTAAATTACCTTCTGGCTGTCCTGATCACGTCCTACCTCCTTCCTGTTCCCTCAGGCAACCCTCCCGCCACCGGCACAGGGACTTTGCTAATCACCCTGGAAGACGTGAACGACAACGCTCCCTTCATCTACCCCACAGTAGCCGAAGTCTGTGATGATGCCAAAAACCTCAGTGTGGTCATCTTGGGAGCATCGGACAAAGATCTCCACCCAAACACGGACCCCTTCAAGTTTGAAATTCATAAACAAACCGTCCCTGATAAAGTCTGGAAGATCACCAAGATCAACAGTAAGTCTGGGTCAAACATTCTACCTTCATCTCTGCTTTGACCTTCATTTCTCTTTCCCCAAACCCTCTCTCTTTCCTACTCTCCTGTGTGTTCCCATATCCTTTAGGTTACTCACACATTGTCAAATGCTGACAGTTTCCCTACCCGCAAATGAATACAGTCTGTAGAGATACTGAAGATCTGTTTCTTATAAGTGCAAACTATATGCCCTCTGGCGCCCACCCCCAGATGCATTCTGTACCGTGTTCTTGATGCTGTATGCCCAGACCTCAGCACTCTCCTGATGCATATGTAGCCTCTGCATTCTGCCATGCTGGAGCAGCTAGTCACAAGATGGTGACACTGTTCTTCCTCTTTGCTTTTTATTTTAATTAAACCCCACAGGTTCTCTCTTTGTTCCTGGCTTGCTCAGAACATTGGCCAACCAGCCCGGCCTTCAGCCTCTGAAAGCCAAGCTCACTGCTTCTCCCCACAGGTCTCTAGCTCTGCTCTCTTCTGTCTTAGAGCCAGAGAACTGTATCTATGTGGGCATTTGCCAGCACCTTGGAGAGCTCTTCCGTGTTTGCCCACCTTCATGAAAGATGGCGGCATGGGAGTGTGTAGGCATCAGAAGCGCCAATCTTCCACTTCTGTGGCAGGCCTCCCCAGGCTTAACCTCATCTCTGTGATGACCTTGGCTTTCATTGAAGAAGGTGACATTTTTCTTCCTTGCATCCACTCTCTCATTTATGAGACTGTACTGAGAATTGAACCCAAGCCCTTCTCACAAAGCTACATCCCCAGCCCTTTTTAATTTTTTTTTTTTGAGACAGGGTCTAACTAAGTCACTAAGTTGCCCAGGCTGGGCTCAGACTTGCCATCCCCCTGCCTCAGCCTCCCAGAGTATGGGATTATACACATGTGCCACCACACCTAGCCTCATGTATGAAACCTGCCATGCAGTGTCTCTCTCCCAGTCTTTCCAAGTAGGCAAGTGGAATTCAAAATTGGACCCAAAACTCCCCCTGTCTCTGCCTTATGAACTCTGAAGTATTCCGGTATCCACAGCTCCTCCCTACTCTCCTCCCCAGCTAGACTAAATTTGCTTGTTATTTTAAAAAGCGAAGCAAAACAAAACAAAACAGAAACAAAACCTCACTGATTAGTGCATCAGACCCCCTCGACCTTCGGTGATGACCTGCCCTGACGTCCTGCTCCTCACCTGGCCGGTTTCACTGCCGCCTCCTTGGGGGGGGGGGGGTTCTGAAGGGGCAGGAGGGCTCCTTTTGTTCTACTTTGAATAAGCCTGATACAATTGTGCACAAAATCTTCTATTAAGAAATCTCGCATCTGTTGTTACAGGCCTGTCTCATACCCTGTAAGTACCTTTCTTATGATCAGTTCTGTTTGCCTGCTCGTCTATTTTATTGTTTTGCAGAATAAACTCTTCACATGCAGCATTTTTAATCACAGCAGCTCTTCCCTGAGCCAAGGACCTTCGTGTTTTCCTTGTTGGTTTCTATGGCTGTGAGATGTGAAAAACCATCGCCATTCCTCCCAAGTGGAATGTTCCCCCCCAAGAGGAGAGAAGGCAGGCATTGTCCCTTGAGTTACTCTGTGGTCCCAAGAGGCAACTGTCACGTCGTGTGTCCATGTCCTCAGCCTCACTCTCCCTCCTGATTTTGTTAGATAAATGGCTCTCTTGTGTCAGTCCCTTTCCCAGAAAGAAGCTGTTTAACAGGCCAGTGCCAACCATGGTGGCACATGCCCATTAATGCCAGCATTCCCAACTGCTGAGGCCGAAGGATCACAAGTTCAAGGCCATCCTGGGCTGTATTGTGAGTTTAAGGCCAGCCTGAACTTCATAGTGAGACCCTGTCTAAAAAAAAAATTCCCCAGTCATCTGAGTGGCCGAAAGGAGCCTAACCCAAGACCGAGGAAGAGGAGAGGGGCGCTTCTGCGTGCCCCAAGGTGGCCAGGGTAGCAGACAGCCCCACTGTACAAACCGGGGGGAGCATAAAGACCTGGGCTCTGTGCTGCGAATTCTCCCCCAGATCCAGGCCCATGGGTTAATGATCCGACCAAAACACAGTTTACAGAGCTCGTCTCCATGCCAACCACAGGGATCTGTCCTGTGCAGGTCAGGGCCCATGGCTTCTCACATCGGCTCTCGCAATGTGAAGGATGCTCTTTGTAGGTGGAGTAAGTTTGGAAAAGGCCTTCTCAGTATTTAATGACTTTCATGGCAGTGGATCTTCTGGAAGTTGATTCTAACAGAGCAGAACCACAGGATGGATGGACGGGCACTGGTGGAAACATGCTGTCACTGCCCTGTTTGGCACAGGAGCCACCAGCCTTGAGTGGCACTGGGCATCTGAAATGTGGCTTCCACCACCTAGAAACTGAACTGGTATTTTTACTTGACTTTAATTAATTTAAATTCTAAGCATACCTAATTGTAAATTAAAATGCGGTGCCCGTGGTATGCAGTTTCAGTTGCTAGGACCTCCTGGTTTTCCCGGGGTTCTGTCTTCTCCTATCTCATGGGGGGCCCTTGTTTTCCAGATACACATGCCCTGGTGAGCCTTCTGCAGAATCTGAACAAAGCAAACTACAACCTGCCCATCATGGTGACAGATTCAGGGAAACCGCCCATGACTAACGTCACAGACCTCAGGGTGCAGGTGTGCTCCTGTAAGAACTCCAGAGTGGACTGCAACGCGGCAGGCACCCTGCACATCAGCCTCACCTCGCTCTTGTTCCTCACGCTCCTCAGTTTAGTGTGTGAGTTGGCCCAACCCCTCATGGGTACAAGTATAAAAGTGAACGTCACCACAGTCATGGACTCCTTCTGTTCCCTGTATAATATTCCGAGAAACTTGCTCCCTCAGGAAATAGTCACCTATAGTGTTTATGCTTGTACAGGAGAAAATCTTACATGTAGAAGTCCTCCAGCTAATGTTTAAAGGCATTTTAAGAGCCCCCTGCTGGCCCCTCAGAGGAACTGTGCCAAAGCACTCTGCTCTCCTGCAAACTGGAGACAGTTGCAGAATTCTACCCAAGCCCCTTGCTTTGAGCTAATAAAAATGCTCCCAGATTGGTGACCTGGTCCCCACAGGGCTATTTCTTTCTACATTGTGCTGAATAATATTTTTACAAGGTTAAAGTAGATATTATGCCTTTCTAAGAACAGTCATGAGAATTCACAGAGGGAGGTTGGGCTACAAGAAAAGATAAATTTAGCCAGGCATGGTGACATACACCTGTAATCCCAGAACTCTGGGAGGCTGAGGCAGGAGAATGACAGGTTTGATTCCAGGCTGGGAAACAATGACTTAGCAAGACCCTGTGTCATTTTTTTTTAAGTTATGTTTTAAAAGGCTGGGGATGTAGGTCAATGGGAAGACCCTGGGTTCAACCCCTAGTACCCTTACCAGAAAACAAAAGATAAATTCATAATTCATGCTTTTTCACTAGCTAATAATACTGTTATATAATGAAGCATTTAAACAAATGAATCATTACACTGAGTAATATAAATGTAAACATATGATGAATAAGCACTTGTCAGAGGTTTTCCATGTTTGCAGTAATAGTTCAATTTTAACCTTAGCAATGTTAGCTCTTCCCATCCAAAGGCCTGTGAGGCAGTGTGTTTGCATTTTGGGAAATCCTTGCTGTAATTTTAAATTCAGGAGTTAGAAATTGACAGAAAGAGCGGACAAAGGCATTATATCCCAGTGACAATCACACATTTCCGCACAGGAGACCCTCTGTGCATAAAGCTCTCTGGATGGATCAGGCACCTGTGCAAAGAACTAAGAAAGGAAAGCCCAGCCGTGTCTCACTGTCCCTGCGCATTCCACACTGTCCCAGGAAAACCAGTCCCCTTCTGCGTCCAACCTGCCTCTCTACCCAAAGTGCTCTGACGACCACACCTTCACCATCAGCATCACCACCATCCCATTATCATCAACCCACCCTCTAGCCACAAAGTCCAGTGGATCCCAACACCCAAGCACTGCGCCATTCCTGCACCCTCTCCCGTTGCAGCCCCTGCTGTCGGCACTAGCTGGTTCCCAGCTCCGTGCCTGCGGGAGAACTTAGGGAAAGGTAGTGGAAATCAAGAGGCCTCCCCACTGGGGGCCCCTACTCTTCCCTAATAATGTAGGGGCCTCCACTCTTCTCCCACTCTTCTCTGGTGGTGTGGGAGACAGTGTCATTCACAGAGCATGAAGGGGTAGAGATTGTAAGGGAGGAAATAACCGAGTTTCACAAGAGATAGTCACAGGGTTGCAAAAGAGTGGAAATGGTCCAGAGTAACGTAAATTTACAGCAACGCCTTACACTTGATACTGACAGATTCCTAGCCCTGGATTCCTAGAGTCTAGACAGTTCCCTTGTGAGCAGAAGCTCCCTGGTGCTGGCTTTCCTGGCATCACTATAGCCCCAGGAGAGTGACTGCAGAGACGAGAGTGGATCTCAACTCTGGTGCACAGGAACCCACCAGGGGGACTTCTAAGTACATATCCACCTACACCCGGGCCCTGCTCCAACGGAAACCCTGTTGCTGGAGGTGTAACTCAGACATTTGTCCATTTGAAAGATCTGCCAGGCAACTCTAAGGCACTCGACGGTTGAGACCACCCTAGTGAGTGATCTATCCTAGAACAGAGGCTCCTGGACATTCTCACAGCAACCCCTGGTCTTCTCCACACCCTGAACACATGCTAGTTCCCTCGGTTTACTGTTCAGTGGGGAAAGGGTGCAGGAAGGTGAATTTACAAATAGGAACTTGAGGATACTTGATATAGATGGTGCTCAGTAACCTTAAGTCCAGGCAGGGGCCTGCCAGCCTACCACCAGCTGTTGTGGATGAAACAACACTAGCAATGTGAAGATTTCTGTGGCATCAACCTACCAAAAATGCATCTAAGAAGTTTACAGAATTAAAACCTGTATAAAACAGGAAGTTTTATTAAATTTTACAACTAGGACATATGGTTAACTAACACTAAATTTGGCAAGATTTAGGGATGGAAGTATTTTCTGAAAGCACGAGCATTAGAATCCCAACTCAGTCATAGTCTTTGAAAGAATTTTAGGATCAGGGAAGCAAGCTGGTACAACCTGTTTGATGTTTCTTTGAGGCAGGGTCTGTAAACCTCATCACACTGGCCAAATCTGGCCCACAGTCCATTTTTATACATAAAGCTTTATTGGAACATAGCCGTGCCCATTCCCTGACATGCTATCTGGTTGCATTCCACGACAGTGGCAGAGATGAGTAATTGGAAAAGACACTCTATGACCTACAAGCTGAAAATATTTACTATCTGCCCCTCCACAGAAAAATTTTGCCAGCCCTTGCTTTAAAGCATTGTCTGTAAAGCTTTAGTGGTTGTAAAAGCAAATCCCATCGTACAGTATGGGAAGGAAAGGTGGGGTTTCTCTTCCCCCAAAAAAATGCTCAGATCTGAGGGGCTACCATTAACCAAGCACCCTGGTGTTTGTGGCTTTCTTATATACTGGCCTGTGGTTTGATCCCACTTTGTAGATGAGAAAACTGGTACTCAGAAAGCTCCCCAGGTGAGTAAGCGGGAAAGCCATCTTTCACCCTCAGAATGCCTCCTGTATGGAAATAAGTGATAAAACATTTGCATTTATTGTGGTACTGGAGATGGCTTTATTGCAACTGAGAATTGAACCACAGGATTGTCCCATCCTTCTTTGACATCTAAAAACAAAAGAAATAAACTAATGGCATTGAGAGTAATAAAAAATGTAAATGGAATTATTGTTACTGTCAATTCTGCTATGTAAATTACATGCTGGTGGCATTAAAGGGATGCATAATTCTTCCCTTGGTGCCCAACCAGTGCAACAAACTGTGCCTTATTAAACCACATCTGTAGTTTACCAGCCTGCCTCTGAGCAGTTCAATGCAGGCAAGTCTTAGGAAGAGAGTTTTTGACCATTGCTTCAGGCTTAACTAATCAGAAAGAGCAAGAATAGAAAAAGAAGATCAAGTGAACCATTTTAACAAGAACAAAATTAAATGTCTCTATTTGAGGGGGATGTGGGGAGCTGCTAAAGAATAGTCTCCATCACAGCAGAATTTAAAGAGACAACCAAGAGGAGTCAAAGACAGCCACTAAAATATTTTTCTTTTATTATATAAAGGTATCACTTGCATACAGTCAGACCTGTCAGCGTATGTACACCATGTGATGGATTTTGGTAACTGCACACATGCGTCCCACCCCAATCCAGACAGCCCCTCAGCTCCTGATCCCCCTCACTCAAGCCCCACACTGGTCTGCTTCCTCTAGGATGCTTGTGCCCTTTTGGAAGTTTCCTAGAGTGTGCCAGTGTTTGGTTCCTTGTTATTGTGTGCTCCTTTGCTTTGTGGAAAGAGACCCTAAGCAGAATGGCCCGTTCTCTTCCTGCAGATGGCCCTGAGCCTACTTTGCAGAGGAGCTGTGGCCCCTAATGCAGTACAACTTTGTGGACAATGAGAGTTGACCCTTGAGGGATTTCTATGTGTGACTCACATGCAAGCTCAGAGATTTACATAAATTATATAGATTACTTCATGTAATTACCCTAGCAGCTCCAGGAGAAAGGATCATTTACATTATAGCTTAAATGGACTTAAAACAGGAATCAGAGACTCTAATTTGAAAACAAAGGGCTAGAGACTAATTTAGTGGATTTTATACAGTCCAATTTTTTAACCCCTTGCCCCCTGAGGGACAGTTGGAAATGTCTAGAAATATTTTCCATTATCATGACAGAGAGGAGGCTACCAGTGGCATCCCAGGGATGTGGCTGGGTGTCCTCCTGTGCACAGAGGTCACCCGGCTGCAAATGTAACTGGTGCAGATGCCAAGGATCCTTGCACTGATCTCTAGCAAAAACTAGGTATTGGAAGCACTGATCAAAAATATAGATATGTAAAGCATCGCAGCGTCCTGAAGATAAATGGCTATTGACATTTAAAAAATGAAAAGGACCACTTACCAAACCTAACCTAAGAGAACATCTGAAAGAAAGTTCTTCAGCAATACTCTGAATTTTACAACTCTCTTGCCAGTTGGCTAATGAGACCCAATGGCTGCAGCACTGAAAGTACGGCTTCAGCGCACAGCGGTGCTGAGTGGCACAGCACCTGCCCAGTGGATGGGTGCTTCTAGATGCCAGAACGGCCAGCTCAGCCCCACCAGGACGGACAAAGGCCAGCTGAGCAAGACCCACGAATTCTTCCTTTCTCTTGATGGCACTAGCTCACCCCTCACCAAAGCCCAAGAGTGAAGAGTTGGTAACTGTGACAGTGGGGAGAGAGGTTCTGCAGAGGGTGAGATCCAAGCCCTGGGATGGAACTCAGCACTGTTCTTTGTGAGAACTGTACAGATACAGAAGCACTTTTCAAGGAGTAGGTAGCAAAAATTGCTCTGTTTTGAGTGCAGTGATGCACACCTGTAATCCCAGCTACTTAGGAGGCTGAGGTAGGAAGATTGTAAGTTTGAGGCCAGCCTGGGTAACTTTGTGAGACCTTGTCTCAGAATAAAATTTTAAAGCGGGTGTGGGTATAGCTCAGTGGTAGAACATTTGCCTAGCATGCAGGAGGACTTGAGTTCAATTCCCAGTCAACAAAATAAAACAAAACTTCATTTTAAACTGGATCTGGACATCCTAGATGGACAAAGCTCCTCCCCAATCTAACACTACCCCTGCTGACCCAGGTGAACAGAGCAGATAACAGGGTTCTCACTGGGCTGCCCTCCCATTGGTCTGCAGAAGGAGCCGTGCACCAAAAATGGAATACAAGGCTCTTAAATCACCCTATTCAGATGTTATTCTGACTTTGCCACTTGAACTACCTGGTTTCATAGCCTACAGTCCTCTGCAACTGATGCCTTGTTTCCTCTTGGAGGAAACCTGCGGTTGGATGAGTGATGGCCCCAAAGATGTCCTGGTCCCTGGAACCAGCAAATATTTCACCTCACCCAGTAGGAGAGACTGTGCAAGTGTGTTTCAGTTAGAAGTTGAAAAGACAGAAGAGGCAACATCAGTGTCTTTGAAGATGGGGAAGGGGCCACAGTCCAAGGAATGCAGGTGGCCTCTTAGCAGCTGAGAAAGGACAGGAAATAGATTCTCTCCAGCAGCTTCTAGATGGAACACAGATCTGCTCATTTATGACTCATTTTAGACCAGTGACCTGCAGTGCTGTAAAAGAATCTATCTGTTTTGTTTCAAGCCACTATATTTGTGGCCATTTGTTATAGCAGCAAAAGGAAAATAATATACCATGTTTGATGAACCACCAATATGTCTGTTGCTGAGTGACTATATAACTATATAAGTATATATATGAGACAGTCATCAACCTCTGAGCTACAGAATCAGCTCGTTCGTAACTTAGCACATCTGTACTAATGTGCATGATGTAAGGCTCATCTGTGGCAACACCGATAGCAGCTTTTGGTCTCAGAGGAGATGTCTGGCATTGGTAGTCATCATTAGCATTTTCAGAGAAGACTAGCTTTTTGGTGGAGGGGGCTGGAGCCCAGGGCTAAGCACACTTTCTACCATGAGCTGCAGCCTCAGCCTCAGCCTCAAGTCCAGCCTCTTAAGACATAAACCAGTGGGAGTCCTTATTCTGTCTCCAAACATCATGCTGGTGGTGGTGGTGGTGGGGGGTCTGATGTTTGTTATAGTTTGTCAGTCATTCATCCAGGGTTTAGTTAATATGTTTTGAATTGAGCTCTGATATTCCTGACCTAACTCTGAGCCTTCTCCATTCAGGTCTGTGAGAACTGACATCTGAAGCTTGACTCCCAAGTTTCCATAGCAACGGGAAAAAAAGAAAAAAAATCCTATCCAAATCTGAAGATTGCGGTTTACAGCTATTGAACTTCACAACTAGGCCTCAATTGTTCTGATTTTCATTTTCTTTGCAATTTCACTTAGTCTGTACTTCACCGTTTTGAGAACATCTTCTTTCCTCCTTTGAGTAATGGAACCCTCTGAATTTCTGCTGAATGTTTAAAGATCATGACGTATAACTTGACCTTCTGGGAGCAGGAACAGTGACTACATTTCTGATGTGTTGACATGTTGCTAGCCAGTGCTGCACACATCCAGCTGTGTCTGTGGGTTCGTATTTGTATATGTATGAGTATCTGTATGTGTATATACATGGTATTTATATAGAGAGACTATACAGGAGAAGCCTAGTTTTGATATGTTGTTCTCCCTCGAAAGGTTAAGCAGAGAGGGATAGAAGCTAAGACACCGGAACCCTCAAGGACCTCAGCAAAAAGCTCAGCACAGTAGAGGCCACAGAGCGGTCACTTTTACCATGAAGTTACGTCTCCACCAGCCCATTCAGTCTGAGTGCTGAATGCTGACCAACCAGCCAGGCAGGTCCGCAGAGAGGGAAGGCAAAGAAAGCCTTTTGTCCTTAGCGTGAGGACTGCCACCAATTCCCATTGCCACCAAACGCTGTGATCCTTAGCCAAGGCAGTGAGCTGCAGGGCAGGAGATCTTGCCAACAAATGCCAAGAAAAGGGCTGAACTATTCTTTCGTGGGCATCCATCTGCATTTGTATGCATCCTGACTCCATAGTCCCACTGGTTCTGATGGTGATACGGATCACGGTAGAAAATCTCTCCCTCCTCAGTATACACAGAGTTGCAGGTGTCAGTTTGGAAGTCGAATGTCCACATGAAGAAGCCAGCAGGTACCATCTTGTATACACATATATACCCACATGTATAGACATACATTTATGCATATACCCACTCTTCATTTCATATATACAGGCATAAAATAGAGTAAATACAGGTAGTTTTAAAAGTACCCTTTTGTGTGAATTGACTACCGTTGTTTGCAAACCCGACAATAAAAGATGTTCATGATGTTTGAAATGTAATTGATTTTTATTCTGTGAGCATGTAAAAGTGAGAGGAAAGTTAGTGCTTGTACTAAGATTACCTTCTTGTTGATAAGCTGTAAATGAACCATCAACGCTCACACCAAATTTTTCTATCAAATAAAACTAGTGACAGCCTGTGGCTTTTTATTAGAGCTCACCACACACTAGGGTAAGGTAAGTGTCTTAGCATATTTTAATGCAGTTGCTTACTAAAGGTTTTAACCACACACACACATGCACATGCGCACACACACGCTTTCTTATGCAATCTATGTTGCCCCTGTGCTTTTCAGTTTGCCTTCTGTAGGAAGTAGAAGTCATATGTTGTCTTTGTTGTAGTGGAATTATGCAGATAGAGTTCCATATATTGTATTTGTTTCAATAGTAAATCTTTTTGGAACATATAGAATGCAGAGGTTTTTTTTTTCCATTGAAATAAATGGGTATTGGTGGTTAAAATTGCTGGACAGTAGCTTTTCTCTGATTTCTATGTTGTGTCTAAAGTCACTGATGCAGAAGTTCACGTCTGTGAGCCATTTGGGATCCCCTGCACATTGCTGTTCAGTAAGTGAGCCAGAAGCACCAAATCACAGGATGGGAACTAGGCTTGTCTTGTCCACCTTAGGACATGACTGAAACAGTCACAGTCAGCTGTAAAGTTGCCTCCATACTCACAGACTCTGGGGAACACCTTCACTCTGGTCACACATTAGCACAGTCATGTGTCCATACTGCCAAGGCATGGGATCCACTCCTGAACACATCTTATTGCTGAAGAAGGAAGTGCCGCATGTTGAACATAATAGAATTGTTCTCCATAAGTGAATGGCCCCTGTACAAAGCAAGGGAGTCTAAGCCTGCACTATGACACCACGTGCTTCACCACGTGCCTGCCTAGTGCACCTCTTTGCCTCTTCCTTTGGGGCAAGAGGAGAACGCACACCCTTAAACAGGCCAAGAATCATCCTCAGATGGCCCCCTGGTGGGCAGCCTAACTCCTACTACCTAACGATCCAAAAATTCACCCTCCAACATGAGCTTGAGCCATCTGCAGGAGAAACACAGATGCTGCATGGCCCGTTCACTGAAGAAATCAGGGCAAGACTCCTCTTCTGTCCAGAGGGCTCTCCTGCACTGCACAAGACAAACTAGGAATCCCGTTTAGCATAGAACATGGAACAGGAGGAGTAAACCATAAACTTCGTTCATGAATACAGCATGCCTCAACTTCCGCTATTAAGACATGGATATATCCATCATAATAGACCAATTCATAGAAGCTAAATTGGTAGCGCTTCCTGAAGCATAGGATGATTTAACATGCTAGAATACATTACATTGTTTACTGAAGGCAAAAGTAGAATCAAGACATTGTTATCAAGTATTTTAGTCCAAGTTCTTAAAAAAAAAGTCAAGTAAGAACCAGAAACTACTTCTCCCAATTACTGACCATGCTAGCGGTGTAGCTCAGAGGTGGAGCACCTTGCCTAGCATTTGAGATGCCCCAGGTTTGAGCGGTGGCCCAGAAAAAACTCAATTACTGAGTATAGGACTAAGTGAACAACTACACCTTCTTTGCTGCTTTTATTAACACAGCAACCGCATTCACTGATCAAAAAGTACATTTTCTCACCACTGTACCTATGGTAAATTAATTGTATTAGGTAGTTTGTAGTAAGAATACGTAAATGGTTCTCTAATTGTGATGAAAGTTACCTTCAATCCTGCCAGCTCTCTTCCAGTGAGCATCTTTTCAGGAAGCCACACCTGCTGCGCCCTTTGGCCAACACCATCAGACCCGAGGATCAAAGCAAAATAAAACCTGCCAAGTTTTGTAGTAGGTATCAGATAAGACTTTGATGCTTACAAACACTGTGAGAAATTTTGTTAACTCATTCTAGACTTTCAAAATGTCATTTAAAACTGGCTGGTAAATGGAATAATCATCCACCCTCAAACTTGTGGGGTAGATCAGATCTCATTTCAGCCAAAATAAATACATCAGGTCTCAATGTTGAGACATGACCATCTTTCAGGAGTCTGTTCTATGCGGGCTCTGGTGCAGTTATACCCACACACTGCTGCCCAGATGATGCTGAGGAAAGGAATCTGCTCCTGGACATCTGACCATGGTACCAAAAAGTCCCAACACCAATAATGGCTGGTGCTCACTAACTGCTTATCACATGCCCTCACTGCACACACTCCTTAAACATATCAGCTGATCGAATCCTTCCAGTAGCAACCTGGGGCAAGTGCCGATACCTTCAGCTTACAGACAAACAAAGAGAGCAGTCAAGTGCTCACCCAAGGCAAGTGGCTGCCAGACCCCAAATGTGGGCCACCTGGTTCCAAAGTTCATGCTCTTCCCACTATTCATACTGTAGCACCCAACTTGGCTTCAAAACCAGACAAGATACTTCATAGTTGCTCCTCTAAAGCAATTAACAATTCTCTTACTATATCAAATTTGTTGCCCTTCCTACATTTTCTTTCACTGGTAGATGAGCCCAGGTACTGCAAAACTTCCATGGTTGTGACTATGCTCAATAAAATCATAAATAAGACATTTAGAGACAGGGAAAATGGTGAGAATAGAAGTGTGGATGATCTTTTAAGATAAGAACTTGAATTCAATAAATTAGGACTAAATCTAGAGCTGGGTATAATGGTGCTTAACTGTAATCCCAGTACTTGTGAGGCTGAGGCAGAAGGATCTTTGTGAATTTCAAGCCTAAGTCTAGGTTACATAGAGAGTTACGGCCAGCCTGAACTACAGAGCAAGACCCTGTTTCAAAAAACCTAAATAAATAAATAACCTATTAGTAGAAATAATTTAGGTGACACCAAGCAAGCAGAAAAGTCTTGTGCTACGTCACTATCACCTCATCCACTGTCAGAGGCTGGCTAAGCTTGACAAGCGTTGGAACCACTCTGTGTGACTTTCCGAGTCCCCACCGGTCCCTGGGGAGATGGGCGCCATAGCAGGGGGCATAAGACCAGTGCAGTGCAGCTGGAGAAAGAGCCTCATAAAAAGGTGACAAGCACATGCACAAAACTCCTGTTTCTCTAAACCCTTTCCTTTAGAGACTAGTAAAGTCCTTTCATCTATGATGTACGTGCAGATTAGTAAGAGCTGAAAATGGAGGTGGGCTGTATGGCAAAGAAAAGCTGTCAGACACAAGTCTCCCCTGTGCTGATGGCAAAAAATTATTTTACCCCTTGAGATAAAAATTTTCAGAAATTTTAAGTACATTTTTCATAGATACTTAAAAGGGATAAAAACTTATCTTTTTAAAATATTTGACTATTGCAGATGTCAATCCTTTGGGCCCTAGTGCTAAAGTGCTCGGGCTCTGAGCTGAATTAACATTGCTCTGCTATACATAGCAAGTTCTTTGCAAAGAAATTTGTACCTCACGCATGAACCATTCAGATAAAGGTTACCTGGGATTTTTACCACGTGTGCTTGGTCTCAGACCATCTTTAGAACAACAGAGTCTAAACAGTGACAGAGTAGGGGCACAGTTTCTCAAACTGTCCCAAGTAAGATGTCCCTGCAGGGACTGGGCCCTTCTGGAGCCACCCCCTCAGCCAGGCTCCACAGAGAGCTGTTTTGACTGACATTCTATTTTCTCCACAAGTACTTTTCTTCTTAAAATATAATGTCATCCTCTGAGGGTTACAGGGATAAAACCTGGGCTTGGGGATGCCAGGAATTTTGGAATGGCCATGGGAGGGTCAGAAGCCGGAGCCCCCAAGCCACCAGATGGCGAAGGTCTCACCCTGAGACTGCAGCAGCACCTCTGACAGCCATGTGGCCACCAGGCAGCAAGGCAGCTTAGATCAGGGACCAGCTGAGGCTCAGCACGGCTGACACAGATGTGAGTAGGGAAAGAACAAATCAGAATCCTCTCTAAGGCCCTGCTGTGATCACCCCTACTCTGCTTAGGTGAGGCCAACACATAAACCTCACCCCATGTAGCTACAGGTGTACATAAAGACCTTCCTTAGATCCAAGAAAGTAGTGTTCAGAATGGGCCAGCGTGAGCCAGAAAGCTAGTGTAAAAGTACCATATGAACCTCAAGTAAAACCAAACTGTCCTGAAAGGGAAAAAAAATTATCATATGCAATGAATCTAGAAAGATTTCCCCCAAAATCGAAGAGCAGATGTGACAACTACAAAACTAAAATAAAGGTTAAAAATGAGGTTTATTCACAACCGAAGTTTGAAGGTTAATTACCACTGTCTCACACAGAATACAGTGGTTTTGTTAATGAAACAATATTCAGGTGGATTCTGTACATCAGTTCCCACAGGTGCATTAGCCACAGCCATAAATTAGTGAAGCTTTTGCATAAAGCAGGTAACAGATCTTTGCCTCCACACAAAGAAACCACGCCATCTTTCTCTTTTTTTTTTTTTTTTGGTCTTTTTGAGACAGGGTTTCGCTGTGCAGCTCAGGCTGGCCTTGAGCTCACTGTAGCCTGGCTGGTCTCGAACTCACAATGATCCTCCTGCCTCAGCCTCCTGAGTGCTGGGATTACAGGCGTGCGCCACCGCACCTTGCTCCATCTTTCTTATTAAGCGCAAAAAATAATTAAATAAAATCTCCACTAAAAGTGTCAAGTTTGTTTTCTGTTTATGTTCAGAAAGTTTCAATTAGGATTTCAAAAAATATCCTCAAGCATCCTGCCAGAAAAATAGAAAGTAAATAAAGAAGAAAAGAAGGAACAAACAAATTAACTTTCTGAGATCTTTCTAATTTGCGTTCTTGTACTCTTTACAGCCAGATCTCAAGTGAAACACGGGTGCAGCTACCCAGACTTCAGTACTGAGTGATCAGGGTCAAAAGTCAGAAGCCTAAGGCCCTGTTGGTCTTGGCTGCACACTAAATGATTCTAGAGTTCCATGTAAACTCTTCATAAAATAAGAAGTGCTCTCAAGAGGCCACAGCAGGAGGAAGGCCACAAGTTCGAGGCCAGCCTGGGCTACATACTGAGCTTAAGACCAGCCTTAGGGACTGCATAGGCAGAGCCTGCCTCAAAATAAAATAAAATACCAAATATGCCACAAATTTAATGTGATATTGCTTTACCAACTGTTATGGGTTGTAACATCCCCCGGACAAAATTTGTTAAAGTTCTAACCCTCAGAAGCTCAGACTATAATATTATTTTAATTAGTTAAAGTGAGATTGTATTGGATTAAGGCTGATCTCTTAATTTAAAATGACTGGTATCTTTACAAGATGGGCAGTACACACAAAAGGAAAAAAACCTAGGAAGATAGAACCAGAGACTGGAGTGATCTATCTACAAGCTAAGGGTGCCACAGATGCTGGCCACCCCCAGAGGCTGGAGAGAAACACGGAACAGGTTCTCCTTCAGAAGAAACCAACACTACTGATACCATGATTTCAGATCTCTGGCTTCCAGAGCTATAAAAGAATAAATATTTGTTGTTTTATGTCACCTAGTTTGTTATAGTGGCCCTGGAAAACTAATATGCCAACCTTCAATCTCAACATTCTCAAAAAATGGCCATAGCAAAAATAAATTCATCCTTGAAGAATGTGCGCACAGAACCCTAGGCAATGTCCCCAGAGTCCACTGGCCTCCACCAACAGCAGACATCTGGCAATAGCCAGAAGATATTCCGGCATTCACTGGGGGGAGGGGGAAAGGAGGGGATGCCACCAGCACCTCATGGGTGAATGTACAGTACACAGGGCACTTTTCCCTCCCCCCTCAGAAGGAGAATGATCTGGCCCCAAATGCCAGCAGTGCTGCTGTTGGGAATCCCTGCTCTAAACTCTAAATCCCTTTCTCTAAACTGAGAAAGCTCAAGAGAATTCCAAAGAGACAGAAAAAGGAAAAAGATGTAGTCAGAAAGTCCTCCATCTCTTAATCAGACGAGCTTGCTAAAGTTTACCTCCTGTCTCCAGCTTCTAAACATCGTAAAATGGTTGTAACTGTGGCGCAGGGGTCTTCTGAAGTTCAAATAGGTTCATATCAAGGAATAGAAAAAGTACTAGCCAAACACCAGTACGCAACCACCAATAACTTTTTTTTTTCTTAATTGCATTTGTAGCAAAGAAAGATTCTCTATCCAAGGAGTTAGGTAAGGTCTGAGGGTGGGTGCACGGGGATATAGCGTGGCAAGCAGCTGAGTCTCGGGCCTCCATGGCCAAGCCTGGTCCAGCTTTGTCAGAAACGCTGGTAGACGTCAGCCCCCTTTCAGCAAAGCTCCCACCAAAACTGACCCCCAAATACTGCCTCCTAAGACATGTTAATGGTGGATCATGCCAGACCAACAATCAGTACCCTTTCTCCCCCTGTGCTGACGGGCGCACTTCTAAGACCACTTGTGTGGGTGGAGCTTGAGGGTCCCATGTTGGCAGTCCCACCTCCTCAAACAACCCCACCCACTGGAGCACTGTGTTTTAATGCAAGGCAAGCATCCAACAAGTGCATGCTCAAAGCCAAGGCCAAAGCAAACCATATGCATTTCACTAGACTCGGGAAGAGGTCAAAGGCAGTGGGGCTCCTTGACTATACTTCCGGTTTTGTCTCTTTCTGCAGCGAGCTTGCACCAAATGAGGCCGCCCGGGGAGGGGAAGGGATACGTGGACAGGGCGGGGCCTCGCCTCGGAACGGAAGTGCATGCTCCCGCGGCCCTTCCTGTGCGGGGCGTGAACTACGGCCCCCATAATGCCCTGCGGTCCCGCGAGTAGTCCGAGTCCTCACGAGAAGCAGCGGCTGGGGGCCTTGGAGCAGATAAACGGAAGTGTAGGTGACTGTTGGGGACTTCGCCGCCAAGCTGGGAACCGGGGAGATGGCCGAGACCGACCCGAAGACCATGCAGGACCTCACCTCGGTGGTAAGGGAGGACGGCCCGCCCCTAGGCGCGGAGGCCCCGCTGCGGGAGGCTTCGGGTCCCGGACCCCGCTGCCGGGCGTGGCCCCGCTGTTTGCTGCGCCCCAGCCCGCCAGCCCTGGGTCCCCGATCCCTGAGCCCTCCTCCCGCAACCGCCTGCCGCCCCCGCACCCCGGCGCCCCGCGCTCTGCTCGGCGCCCCGGATCCTGTGGCCCGAACTGGAAGGGACCTCCCCGCCCATCAGTCTGGTTAGGCGGGTGGGAAAACCGAGTCCCGAGTCCGACACCGCTGGCCGAGGGCCGCACAGCTGCCCAGAGGCCACCCGGGGCGGACACCGGACTCCCGGTCTCCTCACGCCTGGCCGGGGCTCCGGCCCTCGTCCCACAAGGGGATAATATGTATAATTTCGGGATAATTTGGATTTTGCTCGTGTATCTTGTTTTTTGCTGTTTTTTTTTTTCCTTAGGTACAGACCCACTTACAGCAGATGCAAGATAAATTTCAGACTATGTCTGACCAGATCATTGGAAGAAATATCCTTTTTACTCTTAGCCTCTAAGGGGCTTTTGGGGGCCTTTGAGCCAGGCGGAGGTGAGCCAAGTCGATGCTTTGCAGGCCAGCCTCAGCCAGGCGCTTAGAGATTTCTGTACTGAGCTTGGATCAGCTGTGTTCCTGAGACCGAGGCTCGGGAGGCATCCAAGCTGCACACACCCTTGGCTCAGGGAAGCTACAGTCGGGGTATTAATGGTTGGGAGCTGAGCGTTTTATGATTCTCCTTAGATCCTAACCGTAATCTTACAAATAAGTCACAAGGGTGCCATCTTTGTGTAACAGATGGAGAAACTGAGGTTGTAAGAAGCAAGAGAAATGACCGGGGTGCAGCACTAATAAAAGACAGGGTTGGGACTTCATCCTGACGAGACTATATCCACGTCCAAAGGAAATTGGGAAACCTTTTTCCTTAGATGGCGGTGGTGAAGGCCGGAGTGTGCAGGGCCCTGGAGGAAAGGGATGGAATGTGGGAGAGCTTGGTGGACACGGCCTTTAACTTCGCCACTCGATGACATGAGCAGTCGCATCGATGATCTGGAGAAAAACATCGCCGACCTCATGACGCAAGCTGGGGTAGAGGAGATGGAAGGTGAAAACAAGATCCCTGCAACACAGAAAAGTTGAAGGTGAGGAAGGGCACGGTTGGATTAATTTTTAAAAGAGCGCAAAGAGTTAATGTGTTAGTGGAATTCAGATGTAGTCAGCCTTTCCACAGATCAGTTCCCAGCCGTGGTCCCAGAGAACAATCTCTTCTTGCACCCCACCCCACCCTCATGGGCTTTATATATTTTAGGCACTTTTTTGGAAACTTCTGACATATCCGTTAGACTGTGGCCACATAAAGCCCTTACCCTAGACCTGATGAAATTTCCACTGAGAGCCGGGCATGGTGGCCACATGCCCACAGGCTCAGGCAGGGAGATCCCTGAGTTTGAGGCCAGTATGAACTACATAGTGATATCCTGTTTCTTAAAAGAAAACTTGTTTTCACTGAATAGTTTCCTATATCAAAGGAAACACCAATAATTTAAAATACCCATACAGCAAATCAGATCTGAAGTAATCCATACAGTGGGTTTCTTCATTTTAAGCCTTTGTTTGTATCTCAGGGAAGTGAGGTGGCCTCATTATACCCAAAACATAACTCACCTTTCTCGCATCCCACTTGTACCATCTTAATGCCTTACAAAAAGTTAAAGTTTGATGAGAATTTTACATGCCGGGCATATGAAACAATATATAGTGAAAGAGGTCCAGTTCCTTTACTATTTTCTGCATAATTTCCTGGACCAGATTTTCAGAAACTCAGAAAAGCAGTGACTCCAAGGTCCAGCATGAATACAGGTCTGGGAGATTAAAACTGCGTAGATAAGCATAGAACCCAACAGCCGGTCGGGTTGGGTTAGGTCACTGTGCGAGAAAAGTTGGGTGGCTCCTCCCCTGTGTGTGTTCCGCCGTTTTCACCCTTAGAGGTTAATTGGAAGGTGTTTTACAGGACGCTTCTCAGGGGTCTCTTTATATTGTGTGGCAGTCAGAAATCCCATCAGTTCAGAATTCAAGAGTTAAGGCTACTAATGAAGGGGATGGATATAGAAAATGGATTAAAATTTTTTTAATTACATTTCCAGTCAAATCTTTTGCTCAAATATTATGCAAAGAAAATAAGTTTAATTTAGTAGATGATTCTGAAAGGAATTTTAGTTGATAATTCTGTGTGTTGTTTTAATTTGTCACTATGTGGTGAAAAACACATTGATGATTTGTTTTATTCTTTAATAGGTTGCTGATAAATTGCACTGACATCTGGAACACCATTTTTTCAAGCCAAGAGAAGACCAAATGGCTTTTTGCAACTAACCACTATGTGTAGACAGGGTTTATATTATAAAGTGTGCGTTCTTACCATGTCCTATACAGTTAGTTTATAGAGTGATTTCTCCCCAGTTTCTCAAACATGGTATCTTCACATCTTGGAACTTGGTCAGTTGTGCTCTTCATTATTAAACACTAAAACTTTGGCAGTTCCTACATAAAATTGTCAGATTTTTTAGTGTATTTTTGTGAAGTCATTTTTTTCTGCCATTCCTTTTGTAGTAATTGCTGTTTCGTAAAAGTTGCTGTATAATTTTTTACTAGATAAGTGGTAAGCCCTTCGATTATTGTTAGACCTAGTGAAGTAAAGTGTTTGTAGAGTTTTAAGATTCCTTCATTTTCAGCACAAAGTAACTGTTGAACTAACACTAGTGTGTCGGCGATACTGTACTTTTCAAATGGCTAAAACATTTAAAAGTTGTTTATTCAGTAATACCTATCGTTACTCTGTTGCCAAAACTCAGAATTGAACCACAATTTATGACTTAAGTGTGTAGGATCAGATGCTAAAGTCAATGAAAAGTAACCACTGCCACTTTACTGTGTTAGCATTTTTTAAGTACTACAAGTAACTGAATAGCCTGATGTACAGAGGCTTTCATTCATTAAGAGTTTTGCATGGGATTTTAATACTTCAGTAGGACCTTACATTGTTCATCTACAATGTTTACCATAAAAAACCCGGCAGGATTTTGAAACAACTACTCCATCCTTTCTTTGAGCTGCTATTTGGAAAAAAAGAGAAAGAACACTATGGATCTGCTCGTCTCTTGGCTAGAATATGGTAGGCTCAAGGTTTTAAAAGGTACTCTTATAAATTCTTGCAGAGTAACAGTTTTATCGGTGATGATAGAAGAGGAGGTAGTCTTGCTCTTCAGAAATGCATCATCAGGAGTGCTGAGTGAAGCCAGCGCCCGTGACTGGGAAGGTGACCCACGTGGTCACCATAGAGCGATTTCATTCCACAGAAACCTGAGTGAATGAAACAGTTCAGGGCTGGTGTGGTCCTTCCTAAAGGGAAGCCCTAATTAAAACAGTACAATTTTTTTAAAGTTCCCTTTATCACCAGGCTTGTTTATATTTCAAACTTAATATTAAATATTTTTCCTATTTATAAATTCTATGTGGAACACAACAGAGTCAGGTTTTCCTGTAATAAGGTTGCCGCAGTTGTTCTCCATCTACACAGCCCTGAGGTTGGGCAGATCAAACCGTAAGCTCGCTCCGCAGCGGCCCACTCCCCCGAGCTAGGCCAGCGGAAGCCGGCACGCAGGACACTTTGGAGCCCGGTGAATGGCAGGTGGAAGTGATGGGGCTGCTCATGAATGGAGGGATAACGGAGACTTCGGAGCTGGCTTCCTTAAATGTCAGACCTCAGAGGCGCCCATGTGTCCTGTCCCCATCCCCCGCCAACCAAAAACATCTGCCATAAATAAAGGTGCCTGAAATTCTGCTACTGGAGCTTCCTTGTGTAAGAAATTTTTTTTCCAGGTCTTCAGATGAAAATGCACACTGCACTTTAGATACCGACTAAAGCCTCCGGAAGTTGGGTGGGGGGTATCACTGGGGCAGAGTTCAGGATCGTCAGAGGGCGTGGTGGCTGCACTTAAAAGACTTTTCCCAAGTTTGTTTCCCACAGCACCTGTCTGGAAAAGCCCCAGGAAGAAGGATTTTGGTCACTTGGGTTTAGAAAATCTTGAGCATTCACAGTGCACAGGAGCACGTTAAAGATTCAGTCCCAGAACAGATTTAACTTCTACCTTTGTGTTTCTAAGTTCCCTGACCAAGGATCTTTTCGTACATAACACTTGATACGTTTCAGTGAAACAGTGTAAGGCACAGGGAAATGCTAGCTGAACATCCCACACATAACTTAGGGTTCCTTTGTAAACATGACTGCCAAGCGCTCAGTGCCTCCAGGCTCAGCAGAAAGTCTCAGCCCAGTGTAAACCCCTGATGGAAAAGGCAGTGTCTCCACTCGGGATGGTACCTGTGCAGTGGGGCTGCCCTTCCCAGCCAAAGGTCGTGTGGCCTGAGCACACAAGTCCAGATGCTGCAGCTCCTGGCCAGTCTTGGCCTTTTTGGCACAGCCAGAGTTGGCCAGAGATGCCATTGTGTGGCCTGCAGGACGCAGCC
Source organism: Dinomys branickii (assembly GCA_004027595.1). Classification (NCBI taxonomy): domain Eukaryota; kingdom Metazoa; phylum Chordata; class Mammalia; order Rodentia; family Dinomyidae; genus Dinomys; species Dinomys branickii. Next base: position 302,571 of record PVLD010000086.1, read on the forward strand.
TCAGGTGGTACCCTTGCACCCTCTTGCTAGTTGAGTTGTGCTCTGTGCAGGAAAGTCTAACCCACATTCTCCTGTAGTCTTCATTGATAGGCCAGTCAGTGCCCTGTTGGTAATATACACTAGGGAACCAGGTGTGGTGGCGCAAGCATGTATCCCAGCACTCAGGAGGCAGAGACAGGAGGATCACTGCAGGTTCAAGGTCAGCCTGAACTACACAATGAAACCTTGTCTCAAAAAAAAAAAAAAAAAAAAAAAAATGGCGCACAGCCCTCAAGAAAAGCCTTTGGTGAATGGTTAAGTGCCCTCATCTGCAAAGCCCAGAGCCCCCATAAGCGTCCCCACTTGGCCCCTAGGTAATCCTGCTTCCTTGAGCCATAAGATTTAATCTTACTTCCTTATCAATTTTGTTTCTCTGCTTTGTTTCATTACAAGCGAAGTGATGAATCACCGTTTGACCATGTCAGAACATGCATTCTGTGTTTTCTAGTAACTAAAGCTTGATTCACCTCTGTGAGACCTTGGAATCCTACCCTGCTGTTGCTGTGGAAACAGCATCCTCCAAACAACCAGCTTGAATGACCTTTGCTCACATCTTGCTTGCAAGTTGAAGGCTTCCTATACAGAGTTGCATTCCTCTTATCTTTTGTATTTGTGTTAATTAAAATGGAGAAATTTGCACAATGTGTTATAACTAACCCTGGATATTAACTTGGCAAGAGTAATGATGGCTCATAGCTGAAGCCTGATGAAAGCATTTAAACTGCTGCACTGTGCTAAGCATTTTGTTTACACTATTTGGCTTAATCCTCCTGGTGACATGGAGACAGGTTTCTCTGTTTGCCTGTTTTTAAAAAAAAGGAACCCAAGGCTGGGAGTCAGTTGCCTGCAGTTACAGCAACACCGATGACCCTGGCATCTGCTGCAGCTGCCCCCGTACCCAGGCCTTCACAGCTGCCTTGTCACCCTGTGAGAGCGGATGTCCACGCCTGTGTGGGCAGGTTGTCTGGAAATCAGCTCCACAGCCTTGGAGGCCTGAAAGTTTAGTTTCAAAAGATTAATTTTGCATTTTCAGTTAAATTTTTTTTTCAATGCCAGGGATGCAACCCAGGGCCTGGCGCACGCTAGTCAAGCACACTAGTCAAACACAACAAACCAAGCCGTTCCCCCAGGCCCTGAATTTGCATTTTCAACTAAATATGGCCAAAAAGTAATACTTTTTTTTTCTTCTTTTTGTGGTACTGGGGATCGAACTCAGGACCCTGCACTTGCTAGGCAAGCGCTTATTCCACTGAGCTATATCCCCAGCCCCCCAAAAAGTAATACTTTTGCTTGACATGAATTTTTACTTGGCATTTAAATTATTCGGGACTGATAGGAAGTGTGCACTCCTGAACTGGTATCTTTTTTTTTCTCGTGAATAAGTAATTTGAAAACAACTCCACAAACAGGGCCAGTTCCTCCAACATTCTCAAAACAGCTGCGAGAAATAATTTCTGGCTGTCACAGGTGTGTCCCCTGCTGACCCACAGAAGCTGCTGCTTGAGCCCCACCAGCATCCTGGCCTATTTGCGAACTACCCTCTCAGGTCACAGCTTAAAAGAGAAAGAAAAGGCAGCAGACATAGAAATAATACGGTTCTTAACAAATGCACCACACATTCCCCTGGGGACCACAGGGCGCTGAGACCTGGAATCTCATCTGGTGTCATTATGAAGTGCCTGGTGTGAGTAGTGGTCTTTTAAAACATTTTGGGGATGACAGGGTCTCCCTAATTGCCTAGGCTGGACTCAAAATTTCGATCCTCCTGCCTCAACCTCCTAGAGTGCTAGGGTCACGGTCATGCGCCACCACAGCCCCTAACTGCAGGTCCGCAGGGAGATTTTTCATACAGACCACGGGGCCAGGCCAGGCAACTTGCAGCAGCCCACAAAACTTCCTTGCCTGCTGTCTCCTATTCAGAGTGAAGAAAGTGTTTAAGGTGTTTCTAGCTGGGCGTGGTGGCCCACACACCTATGCTGCCCACACACCTATGCTGCCCACACTAGGAAGGCTGAGGCAGAGGATCCCAAGTTCAAGGACAGCCTGGGCTGTACAGTAAGTTCTAGGCCAGCTGAACTACATAGTGAGACCCTGTCTCAAAAAACAAAAGCAAAAGCAAAAACCAAGAAACAGTGTTTCTACTTTACTTTTGTGCCTAAAGAAGGCCCATCCCTTTAAAAATCACAGGCAAAGTTGGCCATGGTGACAGGAGTGTAATCCCAGTATTCTGGGAGGCTGCAGCAGGATAATTGAAAATTCAAGCCCAGTCTGGGCAATGTAGCAAGATCCTGTCTCAAAAAAAATTAAAAGGGCTGAGAATGTAGCTCAGTGTGAAGGCCGTGGATTCAATGTCCAGTGCACCACAAATAAATTTTTTAAATCCAAGCAAACAGGACCCTGCAGCTCTTTTTGCTTGTGACAACTGAAAGGTCACAGGTTGCTATGACTGGAACACAGAGGGTCTCCCTTCCAGCTCAGGGTGGCATTTATCTGCCCCTGCTGGTATTAAGAGGGTGAAAACTTAGGACTGTGATGTTCACAGGCGGGGCCTGTGAGAGGTGATTCGTATAGAGGCCATGGTGAGTTTTAGAAGAGAGGGGAAGGCAGATACACGTGCCTGGTCACCACAGGCTGCCTGGGCTCTTCAGGACTGTGCCCAGAAGGCCATCAGCAGGTGTGGCCCCTCCACCTTGAACTCCAAAACTGTGATTCAAAATACGTCTCTTGTCTCCACCACGTACCTAGATGGTGTTATTGTTTGATTAGCCACAGAAAATGGGCCAAGAAGGGCTACTGGCATGGGGGGGGTTGCTGCTTAAACACCGCCTCCCCAGGGCCCAGGACCGCCCTCGCCAGACGCCCAGCCTGGAGTCACTGGCAGGCAGCTTCCATCCCACTCATGACACCTCCGGCCTGGGCTGAGGCCCTCAACTTCCAACCTCTAAAGGCTAACACCTGACAGCTTGGGAGGAGCGCGCTGGCTGCAGGCTCAGCTGTTCAGTAGAATTAGGAGCCATCATGGGGCAGCAGGTCTCTTGCCTGGAGCCAAAGGGCAGGTGGGAGGGGTGGGGGGCATGCAGCAGGGTTTGTTTTAAGCCCACAGGTGCCGCAGGCTGAGACCTGCATCTGGAAACCCCCTTTCCCACAACAGCCCCGTGATGTCACTCACCAGGGGAGCAGCCCTGATCCGCCACGCCCATATCAGCCCAGCAGATGCCTTATTTGGACACTCAAGACTCTGGCCTCCATTATCTAATATTTAATTCCACTTGTGTCGTTCCTGCATCAACAACTTGGTGCTGCTGCTGTTATAATAAAAAGAGGCTGGCTCACTGCCAGGGATGACTTGTTAACCAGATTTGGCTCCAAGCTGTCTGACTGGGGGCTGCCAGCCTGGTGCCAGGTCAGGTGCCCAGCAGCCAAGCTGCATCCTCCAGGACCTCCTCAGAAGCACTTGAAGGTCACTGACTTTCCCAAAGAGCTTTCCAAGTGGAGGTTTCCTCCTTCCAACCAGCGCTCAAAACCTCCATTCCTATACCAGGGCCCTAGCTTTTCAGCTTCTCACTTTCTATAGGTTGTTAGAAATTGCATTCCCAACCTAGTGTTTCCAGAAAGAAACTAAATAGCCACACCTCAAAGCCCAGTAAGTTTTGACAGCCCATGGATAACAGTCAGTCTAAATAATGTTTCTTTTAATGATACATTCTCCTGTAAACATAAGACCATTGGGCTGATTCTGCTTCACAATCTTACTAAGGCAAAGAATTGGCCCAAATCCTTTGTGGAACAGAAGCCTGGGCTGGTGGACAGATGGTAATGCAGGGAAACCGCAGACCGCTGTCCAAACAGGAAATGCGCCTTTCCCCTGGGTGGGCGGACAGCTCCACTGGGAGCTAAACTCTGCCTGGGAACCTGTGCTTCCAGAGCCAGGGAGGAGCCATCCATCAAAGGAGAACACTGTCTTTTGCAAGCAGAGTATTAAAGAGGTTTGTGGCTAACACTGATTGGCACTCATTCCAGGAGCCCTGGCCACTCGGCCAACCCTCCTAACAGATCAGAGGAGACACATCTGTTGTCAGCACCGTCTGAAGACCTTCGAATGCAGCACTCTCAGGCGAGGGTTAACAGAGCTCTGCGACCCTACATTGTGCTCCCCCAGGAGAAGCATGGCCGCGTGCCTCTGGCACAGCATTTCCACAACCACTGACAGGGACCCTGGCCCTCACCATGAACCCTGCCAGCAAGTGCTGGGGTTTGTTGAAGCTTGTCGGTATTCCAGGACTTTTCTGGACAGAATTTGTCAGTAATGCCCAAGTTACTGCTTGACAGTTTCAGAAGTTAAAGAATCTCTCTTCGTACTCTATTAACCGATCTCTGGCTGAGGATCTTTGGAAAGCCCAGCACCAAGGTGATTGACAGGCCACTGGCGTGCTGGGTGTGGTCTTGCTGGGAACCAACCCAACCCATCTCTGGACTCCAGGAGTCCTGTCTTGGGGCTCCGGGAGGCCTGCGAAGCACTTGAGCTCTAGGAGACTCATTCTGCAGGTGCTTGCACTGTCTTTTGATCCAGTAATGTAGACTTGTTCACTTTCAGATTTGAACAAAAAACTAACATTGAAAGACTGTATTTCCTCAGAGACATTTACCTTATGTCAGTGGTCCTTAGATTAGGGTCCCCAGACCAGCAGCACGAGTGCAGCCCCAGATTTAGCCAGACATGCAGAATCTCAGGCCTTGGGGGAGCAGGGCCAGCACCCTGAGTTTGGTTGGATTTGGTTTGTGGTATGAGGGGTTGAACCTAGGCCCTTAGCACTGAGCTATGCCCCCACCTCTTCTTCTATTTTTTATTTTGAGACGGGGTCTCCCTGTATTGCAAAATTGCACAGGCTGGGCTTGAACTTGTGATCTTCCTGCCTCAGCCTCCCAGAATACTGGGATGACAGGTGTGAGCTTCCTTGTACACACACCCAGGGGCAGCTGGGATTTAACATGTCCAGAATCCTCAGAGGATTCTGATCTCAACCCAGGGAGAAGCAGAGGTCTGGGGTGGACCTGGGTCATCTAACAGTTTAGTGGTGAGAATGGCCCACAGTCAGAACCCCTGGGCCATGGGTTTTACCCTGCAGCTCCGTAGACCCTGATTCCATACACAGGGGTAAGGGGCTGGGGTCCCACGCCTGTAATAAATTCTCTAGTTTATTATTTTGAGCAGATTACCTCCCAGTGTATATCATCCTCTCCCCTGGTCGAGAAGTGAGACTAGACCATGCACCTGTGCCCTGAGTCAGGCCTTGGCTGGCCTAAGGTAATTGGAAAGGAACTGATTCTTTTTTTTTTTTTTTTTTTTTTTTTTGTAGTACTAGGGAGTGAACTCAGGACCTTGCGCTTGCCAGGCAGGCACTTACTCCACTGAGCTATATCCCCAGCCCCAGGAACTGATTCTTAATTACCCAGAAAATTGCAGCCCTGGGCTGGAGTCTGACCTTTCCAGCCTTCAGAACCCAGCATCAGCCCCAGCCCAAGGAGCCAGGTGTGAGGGGCCCCTTGCTTGTAAGACTTGGATCTCTCCAAATCAATTCACCTCTTATTAAAATGCACTTCTGTACAGCAATGTCTCAACTCAGACCACAAAAGGATATCCACTATTTGAAGCTTCCTGAGCCTTTCAGCTGATTAAAAAGGTTTTAAATAGCCTGGCCTTACCAGCAGGGTAACTTAGTCAATAAGGAAATTATTCAGTAAAAACGGATACGTTTGTATTTTTATTAGCCCATGTTTGCAGTGCGCGATTACACTTACAGTGGGGCCGGTCCACACGCGTCACACAGCTTCACTACCTCCTGTCCCTCCCTGCTCCTGCCATCTCTTGGTCCTTCTCCCACTTGCAAGAGCTCTATTTCCTTTTTGTCCCTTCCATTCTTTTTTGTCCATTCCCTTTCCTTTCTCTTTCCCCCGCCCCCCTCGGCCTCTGTCTTTGTTCGCCTTACCCTTTGAAAAAGATTTTCCTACTTCCTATTGTCTGTTTTTTACTTTGTGCTTTATATTTGGGGTTTCTCAAAAAGAGAAACTATGCGATATTTAAGCTCGTGTGTCTGACTAACTTCACTCAACATTACAGTACCAAGGCGCATCCACTGTCCTACAAATGACTCAGGTTTATCCTTCTTTACGGCACAGTAGTACTCCATTGTGTGTAAACACTATCTGCATCCTTTCATCTGCTGATGCACATGGAGGCTGCTTCCAAGATTTGACTGTTCTGAGTTGGGCTGCTATAAACATGGCTGCACAGGTGGCACTTTAACATGACACCTTTAACTCTTTGGGGAAGATTCCTAGGAGGGGAATAGCTGGGTAAAATGGAATTCCTAGCTTTAGATTTTGAGGAATCTCCACATGGATCTCTATCATGGATGTACTGATTTACATTCTCATCAGCAATGTAAAAGAGCTCTTAGTTTCCTGCATCCTTGTTAACGTTTGTTACTGGCTGCTTTCTGGACCGTGGCCACTTTGCCTGGTGTAGGATAGATCGCACTGTTGAAAACCTGGCAATTATTAGTTCATTTGTCTTTATTCCCGTGAAAGTGGGTTATTTTAACCTGAGCACACCTTTTTCCTGTTCCCACAGCATGCTAAGAGTGCGCTAGTCATTCTATAACACATAAGTGCACTCAAATATTATCTAACTTGTAAAAATAGCAGGACATTACTGATGATGGAAATGATATCTAGGAAGTTACATTTTGAATAGAAACTCCAGGTGATTTTTAGCAGTTTTGTGTCCTTAAAAAGCAATCATGTTTGCTGCTTTGAAGAAAGATTAAGGGGGTCATTTATCTTTGGGGCCTTCGATCCTGAAGACAATAACCAGTACCTCACTGTTCTCTTTCAGAGAGAAAAGGAAGCATTTAACGCTTAGGCCAAAATCAAGGCAGGAGTTCACGGACTTCAGGTTCAATATTTTATTTCTATAGTTAAAAAAAAACCTGAGAAGCCTTTAGGTGGCCAGGATATGGGGAATCAGGTAGCGGGTTCAGGAGTGAGACAGTTCGGGGTGTTGGGTCAGCCTCTCCTGGCTGACATGGCATTTGGGGCTACCTGACAGCCTGCTCCCACCACTTCCTCTCTGGGCACCTTGGTTGGGGGCAGAACAGTGTCCCCACAAAGACACATGGCAGTCCCGATGCCCGGCACATGTGCACCTGGCCTTATTTAGCAATAAGATGCCACTGAGTTAAAAATGAGCCCCTTTGAAGAGACACAGACTCAGCCAAGGCCACGTGACCACAGAGCAGTGCAGTGGGGTCGCAGCCCCGGGCCCCTGGCCATCGCTGCCCACCACTGGCAGCCAGGGCCAGCGCAGATCTTCCCCCAAGCCAAGCAGGAGGAGCCAGCCCCGTTCTGCCCAGACCGACACCCAGCGAGCTATGAGCAAAAGTAGGAGTCTGCGTCCCAAGCCGCCCGTTCGTGGTGACTGGTGGCAGCAGCACAGGACACTGATGAGGGAGCAGGCAGGAAAGCACCACACACCCTCTACCCACCCCCCCCCCAGCATGTAGCATGTGATTCCAGGCCAGTTCCTGAGAGCACAGAGCTGCTGGGAGGGCTGGGGCTCCCGGAAGCTGGACAGGCATGGCAGGCACTACTTTCACTTGAACACAGATAGCACCTGGAGACCTCTTTATTTTCCTTTCTTCCCCCATCCCCAGCTCTGGGGATGGAACTCTGGAGCTTCACACTGAGCTACACACTCAAATCTTTTGAAAACAAAAAAATTTTTTGAGACAGGGTCTTACCAAGTCACTAAGGTGTCCAGGCTGGGCTCAACTTGTGATCATTCTGCCTCGGCCTCCCAGAGTTCTCATGTTATGGCCTGCGTCTAGATGACCCCCAAAGCCTCATGCAGACATAAGTGGGCCTTTTTCAGAGGTGGATGGATCTACAGAGTGCGATGCTGAAACTGATTCATGGCACAGTGCTAGGCTCAAGGGCCCTAGGATTGAGGGTGTGAGTGCTGCCTGCCCTGAGTAGCCTGGATAAGACATAGGGGGCAGGAAGCGTTGTGGTCCTCCCTTGCTTTGCTACCTTCTGCCCTCCATGAACTGTTTCTCCTCCTCAAAGGCCCTCTGCTGTGCCACCCTGCCTTGGAGCCAGCTGATTATCAACTGACACCTCTGCACACTGTGGGCCACATAAACCTTTCCTCCCTTAACCTTGAGCGTCAGGTATTTTGTCTCAGCAACAAGTCACAAAGACAGCTGGGATTACAGGCGTGCACCACCACGCTGGGCTGAGGGCTGCCTTTTGACCAGACAGTGACAACTGTGAAGTTGAAGTGGGGGAATAGGACGACGTGAAGACACAAAAAGCCTGGGCTTCCAAGTCCGTACTGAAAGCAGAACACTGCCACGGCCTCTGTCGTCTGTAGAGCTGCCCTAAAACCATGATGTGGTTGTCTCGGTGCAGGGCAGAGAAAGGAATTGGAAGGACCTAGGAGGATGAGGACATGTGGGTGTCTCAGCACAGGACTCTGGGGACAGCTCTGGCTGTCACCACCTCCTGGGTGGCTGTGCTCAGTCTGCCCTACCACACTGCTTGCCTTGGAGCAGCAGAAATTTATTCTCCCAAGGCACTGGGGGACAGAATTCAGAAACCAGGATGACAACAGGGTCTGAAAGCTCCAGAGGAGGATCCAGAGTCACCTCTTCTGCCAGGGACCCCAGTTATTGGATTAAACCCACCAAACCTGTTATGACCTCATCTGAATTCATTATATCTGTAAAAGCTTCTATTTCCTGGTAACAGATATTGGGGGCTGGAGGGGCAAGACATCTTTTGGGGAGACACAATTATTAACCCACAACACTGCCTCAGTTCCCCAACTCCCAGGACTGGGGCTACTAACCCAGATATTAGGTACAGAGGAATGTTTTCATTGGCTGAGTGTCTGCCCCAGTCCAAGTGGGCTGACGGGTGATTTCCAAGAAACAGGTATGGATGTGAGACCTGGGGCCCCCTGGTGACACTGACCGCACTCCAGGCTCGTGGGAGAGTCTGTCCCCAAGTCCTCTGAGCATTAATAATACTTCTTTGTAGCTCCCAAGTGTGGCCCTGGGATGCATCTCTCCCCTGCTGTCTCATGGGGGCTATGTGGAGGTTTCCCATCAAGTGTACCCAGTGTGAAGTTCCTTGTGTGCATTAATTTGGGGCCCAGAACTTGGCCCTGTGATGAACGGGCCCCCACCCCTGCCTGCACATACCATGCCTGTCCCTTGTCCCCAGCCTGTACTTGGGATCTGTGCTGTGTCCTGAAGCTCTCAACACCGTTCTTCTCCCAACACTTAGGAGCTTGTTTGGGTCATGCCATGGTTTCTACTGAGGGCTTATGGAAGGTGGGGTCCCAGGAGGGGCATGACCTGGAAGGGTGTTTCCCTCCCTGCCTCCTCCCTCTGTCTCTGCTTCCTGTTACCAGGAGGCAAGCAGCTGTCCTCCGCCAAACCTTTCTACCATACCTTCCTGCCTTGGTGTCAGCCAACAACAGACTAAACTCACAAGCCAAAATCTCTCCTTTGAGTTGCTCGTATTGGGAACTTTGCCTAAGCCAGGAGGAAAGTGACTACAATAATCTCGGGACGACGGGCTTAATGCATGACAGCCAGCTTTTCCAAAGAAATCATAACTGGTATATCAAGGGTTGATTGGGTTTGGAGAAATTAAGACTTTTTTTCCATAAGTAAGTAAATTGGAAATTAAATTGGGTCTAGCATTCATTTGAGGCTCCTGACAACTTGTTTGCAGAAAGTAATTGCTCTGGAGCTAGCAACTTTAGTAATCAAAGAGCAGCTTGAGAAAAACTGGAAATTGCAAAAGAAAGAGGGAAATAATAAATTCGAATTAAGAGCTCATTTTCCCCAAGATTTTATTATGAACATTTCCAAGCATGCAGCAAAGCTGAGAGGTTTTTGCAGGGAGCACCTGTGTGTGCATCACCAACCGTGGTGAATGGGTGACCCTATGTCCTCAGCCACAACCCTGCCCTCTGCCCCCCACCAAGCAGGACAGCTTTGATCTGGTGGAAGGAAAAAGGCTTTGGAGCTCTGTAGGGGGAAATGCAGACCAGACCAGCCCTGGCTTTTTGAGGCCTCGGCCCAGGAGGGGGCCGTCACGCCAATCCAGCCCAGTGCTTCCTCTTCCTTCCCACCACACCTCCACATGTCCAAGGCCTCCAAGAACAGGCACCTTCACTGCGCCATGAGCACACTGGCCCGGGACTCCTTGTGAGTCCATCTTCCTGCTGCCTCCCCTGCTGTCTGAGACACTTTGCGGGCCCTCAGGGACCAGAGCATCCAGCCCAGGCCCTGGCACATGGCAGAAGCGCTGGTGTTAGGCAAAAGGGCCACAGCAAAGCTAGCTGAAGCTTTCAGCGGCAGATGGAGCAGCCCAAACCAGGCCGTGTCCGAGTTTCCCTCAAATACACACAGCCCCGTCCCTCTGTCACTCCCCACAGGCACAGCAGCCAGCAGGCCTCATGCCCCGTGCCAGTGTGCATGTCACAGCTGTCAGTTTTGCTCTGCGAAGGGTAACCTGGTGCCACCGAGGAAGATTACACTCATATCTAAGCAGGCATTTTCTCAAGAGTGGGGAAAGCAGTCACTATACAAAGGCAGGAGGAGAGGGGAAGCACCAAGAATCAAGATTTCATATGTATGTATTGCAAATACACAGTTTACGATGATTCTTCTTACTCTGGGATTACACAACTCGCTTCTTTGTAAGATAGCATGGCCCAGAGACCATTATGGACATGCCTGATATTCTGTTACTTTTATGTAAATACCAGCAGGCCCAGCAGAGTCATAAAAAAATGAGCCCATAGGCTTTTAGGAAAAGCAACTTGGCCCCATGGTCAAACTTCAGCCATCTCCCCTGAAAACAGCTGGAATGATCACAGAGGCCCTGCCAAATATCATCTATGACTCACCCCCTTTTTTGTGGTGCTGGGAATTAAACCCAAGCAGTGCTGAGCTATAGACCCAGCAGTTTATATTATTTTTTCTTTCAACACAGGGTCTTGCTAAGTTGCCCAGGCTGGTCTCCACCTTGCAGTTCTCCTGCCTCAGCCTCCAAGTAGCTGGAATTACAGGTGTGCACCACTGTGCTTGCTTGTTCTGTCTCTTTTGGACCCCGGAAGAGCTAGCCCATTCCTCCTGATCTGTAACTATCTGATTTCATTCTTAAGACTGGAGGCCATAGGGTTACAAACGATGGGCACTTGGGGGTGTGAGCCACAAGTCCTCTGACCAGCCAGTGACCAGACCTATTTAAGATTAGCTAGGAAAAGTTTCACTCCTCTAATGGACCCTTGTGGACACCCAAATTCAGCTGGAAGAAGTTTCAGAAGACAGATCACTGTCCTTCTATACCCTAAAGGGTGGAGTTAATTTGCAAGCTTCTCTCCCTTTTCTTTTTTTTGGTTTTGTTTTTTTGAGGCAGGGTCTAACCATGTAGTCCAGGCTGGCCTTGAACTCACAACGATCCTCCTGCCTCAGCTTCCTGAATGCTGGGATTACAGGCATGCACCACCACACCCAGCTTCCCCGCTTCTTTTCTTGGCCAAGAATCAAAGTCTGTTTTGCTGCTTGGGCTAGGTGGAGCCCAGGGGTTGAGCTGGAAACCTTACCCAAAGTACACATATCCTGATTTATTTCACATGAGACTGTAGAACTTTGAACCTGCTGATGTCCCATGTGAGTTTCCAAAAAGGGACAACAGGAGACATTTGCAGGGCACAGTCCTTCTGCAAAACACAGGAGAGGCCAGTGTGACCTGGACTCACCTTGAACATCCATCCTCCCTCCTGTTTCCCTGCTGCAAGGCTGGCCACCTACCCTCCTGCTCACCACACCTTGCTGTTGAATTTCACAGTGAACAGCGTTCGAGACACAGCTAACAGCGCCACACTGTACTCTGGTATGGGTGTTTTCATCAGCTCTCGGGATCAGGCATGCCACAGACTGCAAGGGCTGCTGGGAAAGGGAGGTTCCAGGGCCACTGGAAAGCTGTGGTCACAAAAAAGTGGACCTAAGAAGCCACCACCCAAGGCCTGCAATTGGTGATGCAGAGAAAGACATCCAGGGATGCTGGCTCGAACTCTGTTGCAGGATGTCCTGGACCTGGGTACCACTGGCCCTGCAGTGTGCGTCTCTCCCTCAGGCATTCAGCACCCCCAAATCCCTGGAGGATGTGTCAGGAACCAAGGGACCAGGACTTTGCTCGGATGTTTTCATTCATATCACCAGCCCACTTTCAGCTGTCAGTGACTGGGAACCACCTCCCCACCACACAGGGCGGAGCAGCCTTTGTGAACACGTGGAAGTTCGGGCTTGGGATAAATTCAGCCACAGCTGAATCTTAAGTGCCCAGGCTCGTCAGGATTGGCAGTGAGCTTGGCTGTCCTGTGTGCTGGCTCTCACCAGCATGGTAAAATGGTCACCAGCAGTTCCAGATTCTGTCCAAGGATCTCATGCAGCAATCCCTCAAGAGAGCTGGCCAAAGTTCCCTGGGACTTTCTGGGGCTGTGTCTCATTGGGCTAGCCTAAACCAATGGAAGCAGCCTAGATGGATGGAATTATCTGATTGGACAGGCCCTGAGCCAAGGCCCTTCACTGAGTCCAGGTTGGAACTGGCCCACTTTTCTAAGCCTTGAGCCTGAGAAGCGCTGCCTAAGCAGATCCTGGGGCTGTCCCAGGTGAAGGGTAAGCTCACGTACAGCTCAGCCAAGATGCTCAGGGCAGGAAGCTGGGCCTGATTTCCAAGTCTTCCCTGACCTCTCCCCATCCTTCCCACTGACCCGTGCCACCCACTTGCCATCTCTGCTGCAGGCACACCCTCTCCCTCTCTCCCCTCAAGCCCAGGAAAGTTCCCATTCCCTGACCATCCATAGGCTGCCAATCTAACCCAGACAGGGAGCCCATGAGGAGACTCTGGCTCACAATCTGAGGCTTCTAGTCAACGTATGGCTCTGAGAAGTTGGAAAGCACTTATTAAACACCCACGGAATGCCAGGACTCTGCCAGGCCACACTGCACCAGTGCTCCATCCTGGATGCTGATTGGAATCCCGTGGAAAACGCTGGCACTCGAGGTGAACCCAGAGCTGAACCCGGAGCTGACCAGGGTAGAATTTAGAAAGAGCCCCAGGAATAGGCTGGGGCTCTAACCACAGAGTTGGGCACACAATTTACCTTCGTGAGACAAAATGAAACCTCAAGGTCTTTGCTCAGAAATGGTTAAAATTTTCACAACAGCAGAGCAAGGCCATGTTCTGTGCATGGCATGTGTCACACACTTGGGGGTGCTGGCCCAGGCTCACAGATTGATTGCTCCTGAGCTCGTGAAGCTCACTGCCAGCTTAGGCCTCTGGATGCTCCCTCTGAGAGGAAGAAGCTCTGTTTGCCTCTGGTGCTTGCAGGGCAAAATAAGATCACGAGTGTGCAAGGCTTGATGGAGCTTCTGTTCCCACGGAGTGGGTAGAAGGGAAAACAGAGGGGAAGAGGCAAACTGAGCTCCGCGGCCCATCTCCGAAGCTTCAAGGCAGCAGCAGGAGCAAGAGCCAACCAAAAGCATTGCTTGAAGCTCCACCCTGTTGGGGAAATGCCCCGAGCTCTCGGTGACCAGCAGAGGGCAGTGTCGCTCAACCAACGCCCCAGAAGCCCTGCAAACCCTAAACTGTTCTACTGGAAGAGCTAGCGGGGAACCTAATTCCCTAATTCCCAAAGCCAAAGCAAAGTCCCCAAGAAACAATACCTAAACGGCGTGTGGCCTGTGATCAAATAAAAAGGCAGCCAGAAATAATCACTTTCCAAGAGCTTACAACTTCAATCTCATTCCCCTCTCCCAGAAGGAGGAATTTCAAAATGCTGAGTGGTTTTCTCATGCCAGAAAAAAGAAACTGCTTGAGAGGCACTTTCCTGTGCAGTATCATTTGACAGTCAAAAAGACTTGGCGAGGAAAGCATTTTTATATATTTCTTGGTTTCTGAATAAAACAGTCAATAAAACTCCAAGAGCAATTTCTGGAGCCTGTTGGGTTCCAGTTTACCCCAGGGCCTTTGCATGTACTGTTTCTTTTTCCTGAAACACCATTCTCCTGCCACACTTCTTATCCACTTAGCCAACACCCACATATTCTTTGCTCGAGTACTGTTGAAATGCTGCAGATCTAGCCAGATCCCCTGGCTCATGACTTTCCAAGAGCCTGTCCTGAGCTCACAGGTCCTTTTGCACGGGGCCACATATCTGTGTGAGTGTCTGACTGACAGCTCTCTCCCTCACTGGTCTGCAGGCAGCAAGAAGACACTGCCTTTGCTCAGCCTTGACTCCCAAATGCCCTAGACTTTGCCTGCCACACACCCACAAATAGCTATTTGCTGTCTGAATAAATAAACTTGCCCAAGGTCACAGAGCCGCGAGGGGCCCAGGCTGGCTTTACTCACCAGGATCATCCTGCCTGGGCAACATAGCAAGATCGAGTCTCAAAAAATGAAAAGGGCTGTGGATAAGGATTCTAAGCCCCGCGATGACAGAGCGCGGGTCCTTGCACGCAGTTACTGCTGCCTCTGTGCACAGGGGTGAAGGGGGGTGGCTGCGGAGGGGTGCACAGAGTGGGGCCAGAAAGACCTCGCTGTGTGCAGGAGCTTTGGGTGTTCCGGAGGCCTGGGCCCCACCCTGCTGCCCCGTCCACCCCTCTCAGCCGCGCGTCGTACTTTGCACTGAGCACAAACCCTTAGTCCCTGCTCCTCTACGCAAGCAGCCCGCTTCAGGGGCTGGGGATATAGCTCAGTGGAATAAGCGCTTACCTAGCAAGCGCAGGGTCCTGAGTTCGATCCCCAGTACCACAAAAAAAAAAAAAAAAAAAGCAGCCCGCTTAAGCCCTTCTGCCCTTGATCTTCACCCCACACACACACTTCCAGCTCTTTAATTCAGAGAATGAAATGACTTTTGCAATGTCAGCCATCAATAGATTATGAGCAGAAAATCTTTTGTTTAAACAGAAATTCTAATTTTCTGAAAGGCGGTGAATAAACACTCATGGGAGTACGCTGCAGATCAGCAATCCTTGTTTGCTCAAAATCGTGCTTCCATTTCTTTCTATAAGCCGAAGCCGGCAGCACCAACGTCCCTGCCCCGAAACTCTGTGTGACAACATCGGTTTCCCTTTCCAACACAAGCTGCTCAGAAGATGCCAGAAGTCCCCAACCAGCTGGCAGAGGCTTTGCGTGTCCCCGGGGGGTCCAAGGCTGGGCCCTGGGTCCAGAGCAACTCCTTCCTCACTGCGTACTGCAGTACTCCAGTCCCTCCAAAGAAATGCATCCTCAAGGGGACTAGGAAGAGGGGCCAAAGGGTGACTTCACAGGAAAGAATACAACCTCAGCCCGGAGACCAAGACCCACATCAAGGGTGACGGGTCACATGTGCAGCAGGCGCCCTTGAGCCGTGGGAAGGGCCGTTAGCACTTGTCTAGCATGCCTGAGGCCCGGGTTCAATCCCCAGCACTGTCATCAGTCAATCAAAACTTATGCCAGGCATGCTGGCACACACCTACAATCCTAGGTACTGAGGAGGCTGAGGCAAGAGGATCACAAGTTAAGGCCAACGTGAGTAATTTAGCGACACTGTCTCAATTTTTTTTTCAGCTTTTATTTTTTATCAGTTCATGCTTTTGGTACAGAATGACTGCATTCCTTGGGGGGTCAGGACATATACATAACACATCTTAACTCCCTGTTCAGCCCCTTCCCTTTCCTTCCCTCTCCCCTCCCTCCATCTTCCCCTGATCTACTTCCCCTCTGAGAAGGATCTAGCTCCCTTCCTCCCAGGATCTATTTTTTGTTTTGCTCTTTATTTGTACTTTGGGTTCCTCATAGAAGAGAAGCCATGTGATATGTGTGTCTGACTTACTTCACTTAACATTACAGTCTCAAGGTGCATGCGCTGCCCTACAGACAACTCAAGTCTATCCTGCTTTATGGCACAGTAGTACTCGACTGCATGTAGACACCACATTGTCTGCATCCGTTCATCTGCTGATGGACATGGAGGCTGCTTCCAAGAGTTACCTACTCTGAATTGTGCTCTCATACATGGATCACTATGATAGGATGTCTTTAACTGTTTGCAGAAGACACCTAGAGAGGGAATATCTCGTTTAAATGGAATTTCGGGTTTTGATTTTTTGAGGAATCTCCATCCTGATCTCCATGGTGTAACACTAGTTTACATTCCCGCCAGCAGGGTAGAGGCGTTCCTCTTTCCCTGCAGTTGCACCAGTATTTGTTATTTGATTTATTGACACGGCCATTCTTTCTGGGTTAAGATGAGCTCTTAAGTGTTGCCTTAATTTGCATTTCTCTAGTGGTCAATGATGTGGAACATTTTTTATGTATTTATTGGTCATCAACTTTAAACTTTTAGAAAGGGCCAGGGTTGTAGCTCAGCGGTACCTCTCTTGCCCGGCATGCATGAGCCCTGGGCTCCATCCCGGCACTGGAAAAGAAAATGTGATTCGAGACAGAAGCACAGTCTTTGTGCCAAAACCCATAACCCCAACCTATTCTTCTGTTTCCTTTATGAGTCCGTGTTTGTAGGACGTCGTGCTTACACCCATGGTGGGGAGCTGGTGGGTCACACATCCCGGTTCTTCCTAGAACCCACACTCCTCACCCTGCATCTCTTGAATCACCCCAATCTTAGGGGGAAAATGTCACACAGATCCCACTAGAGGAACAATCTACAAAATACGCAGCCAGTGCTCTTTGGAGCTGTCAACGTCACCCAACGTCACCCAGGTGGCAGGAGAGGGAATCCAGGTGCCCTGAAAGAGCAGGACTCCTGTGGCTCAGAGGGTCACCTGGCAGAGAGGCAGAGAATCAGAAAGGAGACAGCAGCCCCCACGCTGTGTGAGGCCCTGGGCACGAAGCCCAAGCTCCCAGCCTCCTCAGAGGCCACCTGAGGAGAAGTGGTGGTGCTTCTCATTTGGACCCTGGTGACACTGCTTGGAGAGACCCAGGGAGCCATGGAGAAGCTTGGTACCAGAAGTGACACACTGCTCCATCCTAGGCCACAGAACTAACTCTAACTTTATGGGCCCCACTCCAAGTATGGGTGGCCCCATCCTGGGCCTGTGACAAGACGCTTCCCTGCCAAGTAACTCTTCTTAAGTAAAGAGGAGACTGTTCCAGAAGTTTCCCAGTAGCAGCCCTCATCAAGGGGCAGCTTGCTGACCCCAAGCCAATGGCTGCACAAAAGATGGGAACCCCCTGGCTGGCTCAGATAAACCCATCTGCCCCTGGGTGGAGACAGCCACCTCCCCTGACCTCCTGAGTGGCATCAGCAGGACAACTTGGGAGAAGTCACTAGAAGACAGGGCACACTGTCCTTCTGCCACTTCAAGCTATGGCTGTAGACATTGCAAGAAATGAAGGAGGTAGCACAATCTGTAGGATCTTTTGCTGGGCTGGACATTATACTGTAGAAAATTAATTGTTCAGATGGGCAAAGTATATGACTGTTCTCCTAAATTCAATTTCCTAGTATCCAAACCTCAAAGGCACCCAGCAAACACTGTTCTATTACATTGTGGACCTCAGAAAGGGAGTCAGCACCTCTATTAGTTGCACAGTAGAAAATCCCGAAAGAATAATGATCTAATGTGCCAGAGACATTCTCCATCCACCAAGGGCTGCAGCAAACGCCCCAGCCCTAAGCACTTTGAATCAGTGCAGCCCAATTTGGAGACATTTTCAAAGAAGAAGCGAACACTGTATCCCATCAATTCCAAGTTTAATAAAATTATGCCACTCTAGACTTGGACATGATTAAATTTAAAATATAAATGTGTAGATAGAAAGTAAAACATAGCGGCTTTTATGAAACGAGTTCCAGGTCAAAAGCGCCATTTAGATTTCCTGTGTTCTTTTTCATCCTCACTTCTGCGGTGTTATTCTCTACAAAAACAACTTCTGAAATGCTAAAGCCCAAGATGGTCTGACCTTCCCATCTTGAGCAGGGCACTGTCACATCCACTGTGCTCAGAAGGAAAGGCAGCCTGCCAATTTGTACTATTACCCAAAGAGGAATTCTGGAATGAGCAAGCCCCCCCAAATCACAGGTTCCCCTTTCCTATATGAGTGCATTCTGATAGGAGCCCGGTAAGTACTTCGGAACTGCTCTGAGCTGTGATTCGAATATCCTTCAGAGCCATGCATTCTGCTATAAACTTCCACTTCATTTGGAAGCAATTTAACCCTCAATTTATCCACAAACTTTGAAAGAAAACCGAACTATTTCCCAATGCAGATCACTCCTGGGCTGCATGCAGGACCATCTCGACAGTGCAGCCACTGTGAAGTGGGTAAGGGCCATACTGGAAATAAGGACAAGTTAGGTCCAGACGGATGGATGGGTCAGTGTTGGTTTGGGTTTAATTTCTACCCTTCAGATGGTTAACATATTTAATGACTGATAATTAATCATTGGCAAGGGGTGGATACTTTCATAATATGCTGATGAGATGTAAATTGTGTCAGCCTCGTTGGAAAGCTTTTAAATAGGCACCTAGAAGGCATGTACCGGTGCCAGGACAACTTTATTTCTAGATAAAGAAGAAAAGTTGTGCTGGTCATGCAACACACTGGAGTGGGCTGTCACGTGACTACTGATGCCAGCTTGAAATCATCCCATGCAGCAGGGAGTGGTGCAGATGTGGCCAGGCCACCTGACTGCAGAAAGACTTAGCCTCTTGACATAATACCCAGTAAATATTTGCTGAAAGAATGAATCCATGGTGACAGAGGCAGAAGACAAGACAGCAAGCAAATGCAGAGGGAAAGAGGAAAGGAAAGGCAATCATCTGAGGGTGGACAATCCAGCCGCAAGGCCCCTTCCCGACCGTGAGCTTCACAGACCGTGCTTCGGGAGGGAGATGAACTGAGTCACGCCCATCTGACCAGTCCAGGAAACTCAGCGCTATCTTTTCTGCACATTGTAAAGAACATCCGTGCTTCAGACCCAGCCCCCCTGACTGCTGTAAAAATTAAAACATCCGTTAATCCATTTGGGGAACTCACGCTCGGAACTGGTTATCTTAGTTATTAGCAAGGTTGATATTTCTCCTTCCCTCAACCACAGATAAAGCTGCTGATTGGGAAAACTGACAATAATTTGAGCTCTGTGGGATTCTTTAGTTTATCTTTATCGGGTGTAACAGAAATCTTAATTTTCTGCTTATGTTAAGCTCTTCTTATTCCTGAGGCAAAACCAGAAGGCAAAAAGTCTTCAAAGCCATTGAATTATGTTCTTGTCTTTTCACGTTGCAGCTCTGAGACAGAGCTGAGAAGACAAAACAGATTAATTAATTCGAGTGTCACAATTGTAATTAACTAATTTGCTTTACTCCCCAGATTTTCAATATTGTAAATTCAGGCAATAGTTAAGTTTTGAGGATTTATATGGCATAAACATTTGCTAATCAACTGCCATAAAACTAAGCTTAAAAAAAATGATTTCCTGGGGCAGGTAGAAAGGAAAAGAAGGAAAAATAAATGGACCAGTTTTCTCATTTTTCATACCAGAAAGTCAATAAGTACCATTTGGAGTGAAAATATGAAGCTTAAGGAAAGTTAAAGACTTTTGACTTGATTTTTATCATCTTTTTTCTTAACTTTAAAGGGATAAGCCTTTAAACGTGGTGGTGCTCGCTTGTTATCACAGCACTTGGGAGGCTGAGGCAGGAGAACTTCCAGAAACTCAAGGCTAGCCTGAACTGCATAGCAAGACCCTGTCTCAAATGAATGAATGAATGACTTGTTTCCTCTACATTTGTGTATCTGTGTGTGTGTTTATTCAAAGGTCAAAAATTCCTATAGATTGACTTGTTAAAGCAAAACTCTTGAGACCCAGGGATCTCTGAAGTGGGAGGGGACACGGAGCCCTTGTAAAGCCAGCCAGGAACGGACTAGAGCCTGGGACTGGTTTCACAGCTTCCAGCACTGGGCTAGAAAGCAGGTGGATAATGTCCTCCTGGCCGCAGCTAAGAGTCTTTACATCCAAAATGTGGGGTAAGAAGGAAGGCGTGCAGAGTTTTGCACTGGCCGTAGTTAAGACAGGTGGGAATCCACAAAGCAGAGACGCCTGGGGTGGGAGAGCAGTCTCCATCCAGTGACTGCTGCTTCTGGCTGGCTGGGGTCATCAGCAGGGCACAGTGGCACTGGGGGCTGAGGTGGGGTTTCAGCTGAGGTTTCAGCGGACCTTCAGGAGTGTAAGCACTGTCTTGCTCTCGGCAGGAGCTGGCTGCCTGATTAACTTCCTGTCTTTTCCTCCCTCCACCCTCTGACCCTTGTCATCAAACGCAGGACATCTCCGAATGTTTTCTCATCAAATTTCAGACTCTTTTACTATTGAGTCTAAGTCACATCAGATGCCCTCTCATTTAAAACAATGCATACACCATACAAAATGCAAGGGAGGAAGAGTCAGATCTGGCTCATAGTTTCAGAGGCTTTGGTCCATGGTCAGCCCCTCCAAGGCAGAAACCTGAAGGCACAGTGTTTGCAGGAGGAGAGCTGCTCACCTGGGCGCCCAGGAAGCAGTGAGCAGGGTAAGAGCCTGGCAGGAAGGGGCCGGGGACCAGGTATAGTCCCCAGGGTCACATCATCCCCTTAGCCCAAACAGACACACCCAGAAGTGAGCGTCACTACTCTCCTGGGTGTCTCTCAAGCCGATCATGTTGAAAACCAAGATTATCACATCCATGTATGATTCTATGAACACCATGGTCATTATATCTTTAAAAACCAAATAACTAAAATATTTTTTCCATTTTCCTTCAAGTTTGCCTACCACCTCAAACTTTCTGGTGCTAAAGCACATAGCAAATATAACATGGTTGGAAACTATCAGCGTGGAGAGGACCTCTCTGTCCATCTGAGATGAAGTTACCCAGGGGGAAAGTAAGCAGAGATAAGAGGTAAAGAACAGACTGTGAAGATGTCTGCTTTATCAGAAGGTAAGTGGGCTCAGGAGGCCAGGATGAGCAGGGAGGTGGCCAAGCAGGACAGCCTAGTGCATGGGGACCTAGGACACCACCTACCTCGAGGTGCCCAATAGTTAGCTCATATGTTTATTTTTTGGAATCACAAGATAGAAATTTCAGAGCACTGCATGCTAAGGGAAGCTGTCCCAGAGATCTGCGTCCCAATATTCTGAAATAAATTCAATATCCACTAGAGGAGTAAAGATGATTTCTCTCTGTCCTAGGTTCTTTGACTATGCTACAAATTCAGTTGACCTAAGGCAAATTAGCAGGAGAAAAAACATTTTAACTATGTATATATGCGTGGGAGCCCCACGAAACATGAGACTGAGACTCAAAGAAGGATCAGAAGATTGACACTTGCATAGCATCCTCAACTACAGGGAGAAACGGGCACTGGGGCTTCCGCAGGGTGCTGAGGACATTAGCTACGGCAGCGTGAGGGGAAGAAGTGGGTGGCAACAGCTGGTCACCTTTCTGTTGCTGTGACCAAATATCTGAGGGAAACACTTAAACAAGGCAAGATTTATTTCAGCTTATGGTTACAGAGATTTCAGTCCATGGTCAGCTAGCTCCAAGACAGAAGCTTCAAGGCAAAAGGGTGATGCAGGGGAAGCTGCTCACCTCGTACCAGCAAGGATGCAGCATGAGAGGAGAAGTGTCAGAGAGAGAGGAAGGGACTGGGATGAGAATATACCACCTCCAGTTATACTCCCAGTAACCTACTTCCTCCAGCCAAGTCCACTCCCTCACAGCACATTCAGCTATGAAGTCATCAACAGGTAAATCCATCAGTAAGGTCAGCACCCCCATGACCGAATCACCTTCCGAAAGCCTCACTTCTGAACACAGGGGCCTTTTGGGAGACTTTTTCGATGCAAACCATAATGCTATGCTATGTGAAGAAAAAGTTTCTTAGGTAATAAATGTTGTCTAGGAGCAGCCCTGAGAAGACTAGGCGGTGGTCTGTCTGTTACCTGAACCATCTCCATCTGCTCTCCCCTTGAAAGCCAACACTCAGAGATGGAGTTGGTGGGAAGAAAACCAGGTTTATTCGAAGGACAGAACCTTGGCAGGGTGAAGAAGGGCCCATCTCCAACAAAGGCGGTCTTGGGAAGCTCAGGTATGTGAAAGAGCTGTGGGAAGGAAGGGTACGTGCTGGGCAAGGTCTTTGTCTTCTTCTGCACTACACACCCTGGCCAGAAGATCACAGTTGACCTCAACCCCGTGGAGCTAGTTCCTGTATTTTATTTAGACAATTTCATTACTTTTCTGTAAATTAAATCTCTCAGCAATTTCCTTGTGTTGTGTTGGTTGGTACACAGGACTAAAGGTTAAGGGGTACATTTCCCATTCTGATGTTATGTGAAGGGCACCCCATGTTCTGGGTTCTGTAAATCTGAAGACAGATTACTTAGCAGGGAGCATCTTAATCAGTCAGGTGTACTTTCTCTTTAGAAATGAGACTCCCTGGGGAAGGGAGAGGAAAGCAAAAGAGACTTTGCCAAGGACAACCTGCAAAGCAGCAGTCACTCTGACATGCCTGGGTGTAGTGGCTGCCTCCAGCCTCCCCTCTGGTTGACAAGGCTTCTGAGCAGGGCATTCATGACAGTTGAATCTTCTTGGAGGAGGTCTTTAGGTGGCTAAGGGAGATCAGAGAAACCCTCTGCCATTGTCCACTGGACCCTGTGTCCACAATGCAAAGTGACGCTCATGCTACAGCAGCATTTTCGGGGGTTGCATTTCCTGAACCCCTCCGTACAGAAGTATCCAGGATGCCCAGGCTGCCTCCAGCCAGCTGTCTACCTTTCCGTGTTGGATGCCAGATGACACGGAAGGCCTTTCCCAGTGCAGGCCACAGCACACTCCTGCAGAGGTGATGGAAAACACCTGTCAGCCAAGGCGATGCTTCCTTTTACACTGCTGAGTCAGACTTTACGGGCTGATGGGAAAATCCCAATATACAAGATGTGATCAAAAAATACTGTGAATGTTTAGTTGGGTTTTTAAAAAATGTATCATAGTACAAGAAACATTGCATCAGTGCTCCTCAAGATTCTCCCCCTTCCTCCAAATACACTTATCCCACCATTCTCACCACCTTCTGAGGCAATTTTGAAAGTCTTTCTTTCATGAGTGTCTGCAGTTGCACCATTCTGACGGTCTCAGTGCCCTGGATCAATTCGAGACATTGACCTTTCACGGTCGCTGACTTTGGGGAACACTCGAAGTTGCACAATGCCCTGTCCAGTGAACAAGGTGGACGCGGACACATTGTGATATTTGCATCTGATGGGAATTGCCATAAACATTTGATTTGGGACATTCAGTTCAGGACATAAAGGCAGCCACAAAAAGACACTCATGAGAGATAATTCCAGAATGCTTCAGAAAACAGCGAGAGTGGTGGGACGAGTATGTTCAAAGCAAGGGGAGTATTTTGAGGAGGACTAAGAGCAAGGTGTCTTTTACTGTCATAATTTTTTTAAGTTTTATTTGAACATTTGACATACTATTTTGTTCATACCTCTTGGCTTCCTGCCCAGTACATGGATTATAAAGGGGTAGCGTCTTAATCTGCACAGCACTGTCCATGATCAAAAAGCACAAAGAAGGACTGTAAGAAAGCACATGAGAATTTTAAATTATCCTGGCATCATGAAAGCTTTTCTAAGTATGAATTTCAAAGCCATAAAAGAAAAGATTGATGCATTTGACAAGAAAATTAAGCTGTTCTGCCTGGAAATATATACTATAAATACATCAAATCACATGACAAACTGTGAAAAATGTTTTGCATACCCAAAGGTCTGCTTTCTTTAATAAGAGAAAAGCTTCTGTGAATTGGTGGGGCTCAGGACTTGCCACCCAAGCTATGACTGTAGGAGACAGGAGACTACCCCAGATATGCCTCTTTGGCAGCAAAGTCACATCAAGCTAGTTATTATGAGAAACTGCATCACAGAGACTCTAAAAAGGTAGCCTTTTGTAAGAGATTTACACCCGTCGAGGTATTATGGTTTAGATCTCAAATGGTCTCTCAAAAGTCTCACGGGAATTTTTCTAAGTAGCTGGATCATGGGGGCACTATACCCATCGGTGGGTTTACCCATTGATGAGTTCAAAGCTAAAGGTGCTGCCAGGAGGTAGGGCCTGTGTTAGTTACTTTTCTCTCATTTCTGAGGCAAAATACCCAACACCCAAAATTAAGGAAGGAAAGGTTTCTGTAAGGAAAGGTTTCCCACAGTTTGTGGAGGTTTCAGTCCATGATCAGCCGGGTCCAAGGCAGGGTGGCACATGGCACAGGGGCAACAGTCCATGGCAGCAGAAGACAGCAAAAGCAGCAAGAGTGAAAGAGACGGGGGAGCAAGCCTCTTTTCCTCTCTTATACTGAATGCTGGCTGTCTGCCCACACCATCTCTGTGCCCTCCTCTTCCACAGGCACAGGATGTCACAAGTTGACACAATGTATCAACCACACCTATCCTCCCCTTGTCAAGCTGGCAACCAGACATATTTCTTTAACTCAGTTTCCAGATACAAAGACAAGATTATTCTTAACATTGCACAACTTGAACATTATAACACAGGTTTCACAATCCTTAAGAACCAATATTCAGTCTATCAACATTATACTACATTAGAACTGTAACATTTTGCCCTTGGCCACCAAAGACTCATGCACATCCTATTATGCAAAAGGCATTTAGTCCATCTGCAAGAGTTGCCAGTTCTAACAGTTTCAGCATTGCTGAAAAGTCCAAGTCCCAAGTCTCCTCCAAGATGTATGACACACTTAGTTGCAAGGTCCTGTACAAAGGAAAAGTAGACGCTTTCAACATTCAACAGCACAAAATAAACATTTTCATTCCAAAAGTTACAAACAGGGATGCAAAGGATTGGAACCAAAGCAAGGGCAAACATTAAGTCCTACAGGACCATGTCCAGCATCTGAAGCAATCTGTGGCAAACTGTGAGCTCCAAAGGGCTTGAGTGACTCCACCCCATGGCACTTCTGGTGATTATAGTTCCCATGGCTTCTCTCTTGGGCCTGCTTTGCCCCCTTCTGGCTTTTCCAAACTTCTGGGGTCTCTACTGAACCTTCAGCTTCACACACACAGCTTCCCACACTGCCCTCTCAGGGGCACACTGCCTGGCCTGCCAGACCTTCTCAATTGGAGTGGAAGCCTTTTTAACCCATAATTCTGCATACACCTAAAACCAGCACCACGTGGATGATGCCAAGGTCTGCTGCCACCTGGAGCAGTAGCCAGGCTTTCCTCTCTCTTGGCTGCAGGGGCTGAATGCCTGGATCGCTGGGCACTCTGAATCCAACTCTGAGAAACAAATTTTCTATGCTGCCACCACTCTGGAACTGGCACTCTGTGGCTTTCTCCTCAAAGCAATGTCTTTCACTTTTGCAGTTTTGAGGCTGCAAAGGGTGGAGACTTGCTGCTCCTAGTGATGCCTTCAGGCCATCTTTTCTACTCTCCTGTTCCTTCTCAGTAATCAAGATCTCCTGTGTTCTATCTTTGCAGTCCACAGCTTTACTGGAGCTTCCTTTCCAGCCAAACTCACATTTTAAATCATCCTGCCGGGCTCTTTGCTCTTGATTCTCAGCATAAATATGGCTAAAAGCCTCCAATATTAGCCATGCCACTGCCTCAACATTCAACTGCCTTGAAATTTCATCTACCAGATTAATTAGTCTGCTGCCCTTAATCTCAGTCTCAGGCTAAGTCTCTGCACACAAGCAAAATGCAGACAAACTTTCTGCCAAGCCATAACACACACTATCTGGACTCCAACAGTCAATGCAGTCATTCCCAGCAGAAACCTCCCAAGCCTTGTCTTTACTTGAAGAATTTCTATCAGCCTTCTGGTCTCCTGAGCTGACCAGAATCTCCCATACAGAACAGCCTAAGGTATTCCAGCTCTACTCTTTCAGGTCATATCTCTGAACCTTTTTATGTTTTGCTTTATTTTTTGGTACCAGGAATCAACCTCAGGACCTCGAGCTTGCCAGGCAGGTGCTTGTGCCACTGAGCTATACCCCTGGCCCTTCTGAACCTTTTCAAACTCTTCCCATAAGCCCTTCCCAAAGGCTCTTGAACCACGTGGTCAGGTAACAACCCTACTCCTGGTACCAAATTCTGTTTTAGTTACTTTTCTCTCACTGCTGAGACAATCAGCTGGCTCCAAGGCATAGCACAGGGGCAACAGTGCAAGGTGGCAGGAGACAACTGAAGCAACAAGAGCAAAAAGAGAAGGAAAAGCAAACCTCTTTTCCTCTCTTATATTTTATACCAAGTATCTGCCCACACCATTCCATGCCCTCCTCTTCCACAAGCTCAGGATGCTTACAAAGTGAGGAAGCTGGCTCCCTGCTGAGTCGTTTAGTTAAACTTTAAATTTCACCAGTTGACACCATATATCAACGATAACAGCCTAGTTGGAAAAGGTGTGTCACCTAGGGTGCGGCTTTGGAGGATGTCTCTCCCTCCCCGCTCCTCCCTTCTGTCTTTCTGTCTCCTGGCTGCCATGAGGTGAGCTACTTTCCTCCACTAGCCTCCTCCACCGCGGTGTCTCTGCTTTGGAGCCAGCTAACCGTGAGCTAAATCATCTGAAAACCGTGAGCCACAGCAAACCTCTTCTCCTCGAGGTTGCAGTGCAAAGTATTCTGCCCCGCTGATGGAAAGTGACTAAAATGAAGGAAAACTGCCATTTGAAAGGGTGTCTCCAACACTCTCAATCAGTGGGAAAGACTTGGACTTCAGCTTAGAGTTCAGCCTGCAGCACAAGCTGCCTCCTGTCTTATGGGGCTATTCTTGGCCTTCTTGTCTTAAACAGGCCTTTCCCCATACCCTTCTGTCTTTGTTTCACAAAATGGTGGTGTTTAGGACTTAAATGTAAACTTTCTTGGGAGCTCATTTCTCTGGGTCACCAGCCATGTATCCAGCACAGACAGCTCCTCTTAAACTTGGTTTTCTCTTCTTCTGTCTGTGGCTCCAGGGAGTCCTTGCTAAGGACTGAGGTAAAAAGAGAACAAACCATGCTTCCTCCCCTATAGAATCACTAGGAAAAAGCCCAATAGGAAAATGAGCAGAGACACCAACACATAATTCTGGGGAAGACAAATACCAACTGCCCTCAAATGTCTATGAAGAGAGGAGCTCGACCTCACTCAGAGAAAGAAAATGCAAATTAAATCACAAAGCGCTCGTCTTTCCTCCTCAGGCCAGCAAAGGTGCAAGAGGCCGTGTTCACTCTGGATGCTTGATCTTCTGGCCATTTTGAATTTTATATCTTGTGCGTATTTGCCTTTTTAAGAATAAATATGGTTTTAAACACAAGTCAGCAGAATTTCTAAATAAAAGGGCTTGACACGGCAGATTGCAGTACTGCCGCTTCTCCCGCAGGCGGCGCCATGGTCTGCGCACCCGTTCGCGCAGCGCACGCCCACAGAGCAGGTAGCACAGCTAGGATTGCTCTGGGCTCTGGAAAATGGCCAGAAGAGCCAGAATCCCTGTCCTAGCGGCCCTTGCGCTCTAGGAGGACAGGACAGACAGTAATCAAACAGGTCGATGTATGGCACGCGGGTGGTAATGTCACTAGATGGGGTCCAGGCGGAGTCTCTAACGAGGTGATGGGAACTTCAACTCAGCCAGGACAGCTCGCTGGTGCAGAAAACAGGAAAACCATCAAGATGTTCCTGTGAGGGTCATCGGCTGGTGAAGAAGCAATGGGGAAAGGAAGGGCCGGGGCTGGCCTGGAGAAGAGCAGCGTGGCCCACCAAGAGAGGGGTCTGTTTTATGAGGTCCCCAGGGTAGGCCGGGATCTGGCGGATTGCTGTCTCCGTCCTGAGTTTGCACGATGGCTCTGGTTTCCACCACGTGATTGTTTCAGCTGGCCCAAGTCTCTGTTTTGCAGAAGCTCTGCAGGTTTAGGGCAGTGGCTGGAGACTTTCCAGTCCCCAGGGGTAGTTGCGCGTCCCTGTGAGTGTCTTATCTAGGTATCCTCAGTCTTGAAGTGCCCCACTGGGGGCCTGAATTTATTATGTACATTTAGGTCTGATGAACTTTGTATTGCCAGCTTTAGACAGACAACCCAGAAATGACTGTCCTGAAGTTTCCCGATGATAAAGAAAAGATACTAAATGAAAATTTAAAAAAAAAAAAAAAAGAATTTGGGATTTGCCAGGCATGGTGGCACACGCCTGTAATCTCAGCACTCTGGAGGCTGAGGCAGCGGGATCGCTGTGAGTTTGAGGCCAGCCTGCACTACAAAGTGAGCTCAAGGCCAGCCTGAACTGCATATTGAGACCCTGTCTCAAAAACACAAAGAAAAAAAAAGAAAATCCACCTCTGTCTCTCTTTTCATTACCCAAGGGGCATCTGCAGACCCAGGTAACAAGTTGCTGCTTTTTTAGCAAAATCAGTTTGGAAATCCCAGATTGCCTCACAAGGAAACACAAATCATGATTTATAGAGTAACAGGTCCAAGAGCATACCTGCTCTGTGTCTCTGTGGTGGGACTGTCTCAGTGATAATAGAGCAAGAGAGGCAGCAAGGGGAGATGGGGAGAGCTGGGGGTGGGAGGGTATAGGGTAGATTTACATGCTTATTTGGAAAAGTGCTCAAAAAAATTCTAATGTGACAGCTGAACTGAGATTCAAAAAAAATAGGGGAGCCAGTCTTGGAGATGTCTGGGGAAGTGGTTTAGGCAAAAGAAAGAGCATATGCAAAGGCCCTGTGGCAGAAGTGACACTGGTTTGCTCCAGGAGCAGAAAGGAGGCTGTGAAGCTGGTGATAAATGAGCTAGAAGGAAAACAGTAGGAGAGGAGAACACAGAGGCAGCAGAGGGCCCATCAAAGTGGGGCTTTATACATCACTAAGTACAGAGTGAGGCTAGCTGCTGTGGCACCAGGCACAGAATACAAAGGTCCTCTGTACACAGTGGCTGGACTTTAACTCCAAATGCAGTGCATTGCTGCATTAAAGGAAAACTCCATTTAGCCATGATCTTTTCTGCTATTTTCTGAAAAGAAGGCACAGACTCATTTTTTAAACTTTCTGCTTCAATTATTAATGTTGTTAAGCATTTTCTCCCACTTAGTGATAAATTACCTGCAGAACAAAGTCTTTTGGCCTTTGTGACTTTCCTCTAATGAGTTGCTTTATGCCAGTTAGTAGAATGTTATCAGCGATGTCTGCATCTATCATTACGAGGGCTACGGGTAGTTAATATTTTTCAGAAGTAAGAATTTTTTCATGGCTCTAGAATATTCTAAGAGGAATAGCAGTGTCATTTAACCAAGTTCCTGGGGCTGAACAGTAGAGGAGAGTTTGCTTAACTGTTGGTTTCTACACACACACACACAATGTGTATGTAGAGTGACCTCACAGAGAGGTCAGAAAGCCGAAGCAGGAGAGGGTGGGTGCCTTGGACCAAAGGCCAGGTGGGACCTGCTTTAAATGTGAGCAGCGACCAAGCTTGGAGATAACTGGGCAATGAAGGTGGAGGGGTGCCCTTCTCAGCTCCAGACAGCGAGCATGGTCCATCCCCTGGGTGTCTTCACTTGGAAAGATGCAGCCAGGGGGACAAGACTGGGTTGCATGGGACCCTGGAGGTGCTCTGGCTGGCTCGGCCGCACCCCAGTTCTCTCACGCCCTGCGTCTAGTCCCGTCTCTGCTGCATCCACCATCTGGGTCCTGGCCAGTCCCGCCCCACCCCTGGTCTGGGCGGATCTGTTCCCAGGCAAGCGTGGAAATTCCATTTTTATGGATACGGAGAACAGAGGGGCACCCGAGGCTCAGCGGCGCCCCCTAATGCACGTTGAGAAACGCCTGTGGTTCTTCTGCCTTCCAGGTCCCCAACCGCACAGCACAGGCCTCCGCAGAGCAGCTCTCAAGGCCCATGTGGCCATCTGAACTCCCGGCTCGTAAGCGTTGATGTCAGTTTCTGCATAGGGAAAATGTTCCAAAGTCATTTAAGACTTTAAGCGCGGGGAAGACGGTAGTGGAAACTCTGGTGGTCTGCGAAACGCACAGTTCAGGAAAGGTTGGCGCCCATCTACGGCTCTTTTGAAAATCCGATCTTCGATCTTGAGTGCTAGCAGGAAATGCCTGCAGGAAAGGTGAACGACCGCCACCTCTACTGCACCGACTCAAGGTTGATCTCAGTTCCAGCTCAGCCTACAGCCTACGATGTGCGTGTTGGGTTTTTTTCCCCCTTTTCTTTTCGATAATCAGGAGAAAAATTGATTACCGAAATTATAATTAAGAGCTGGGAAATATGCAACAATTTGGCTGCTTCGTTTAACACGTATTTCAGGTTAATTGCATGATTTTCCTAATGAAGTTATTTACATGAATATTTTCAGTGGTTGTGTTCAGCTTACTGTGCACTGAACGCCCCGTGGGGAGGGTGACTTCATGGGTTTGGGACATAACTAAGGCCCAACCTCCAGGGAGATTCAGGGTACCTGTTCCAGAGTGCATAGTAACATCTTCATTTAGTACCTGGTGTCCTCGCCACTGCTGCCTGATACTGAGTGTAACTAGAACATTTTCAAATTTTGAAAAAGGCTGAAAGATTCCAAAGAAGGTAGAAAAACTTTTTTTAAAAATACTAGGGATTGAATTTAGGAACCACTCGGCTGCACTGCCAGCCCTTGTTATTTATTATTATTATTATTATTATCATTTTGGTTTTTTGAGATATGGTCTCACTATATAGTTCAGACTGGCCTTGAACTTACTTTGGAGCCCACACTGGCCTCCAACTTATAGTAATCCTCCTGCCTCAGCCTCCCCAGTGCTGGGATTACAATTAAGCATTGGTACTCCAGGCTGTGTTTTTTGAGACAGATTCTAAATTGCCTGCATTAGTTTGAACTTGTGATGCACCTGCCTCAGCCTCCCCAGTAGCTGGAGTTACAGGCATACACCACCACACCCCACTGGAAAACAGCTTTTTATTTACAATTTTTAAAAAAAGTCTACTAAGGCTGGGCATGGTGGTGCCCACCTATAGTCTCAGCACTTGGGAGGCTGAGGCAAGAGGATTACTGCTAGTTTAAGACCAGCTCAATTTATGTAGTGAATTCAAGCCCAGCCTGAACTATATGTTGAGACCTTTTCTCAAAAAAAACAATGAAAAAAAAAAATCTATGAAGGCAGGTATGGTGGTACATGGCTGTAATCCTAGCACTCTGAGAAATTGAAGCAAAAGGATCCCAAAGCCCAGCCTGGACAATTTAGCAAGATTTTATCTCAATATTTTAAAAAATAATATGGAAATAAAAATAGGCCAGGCATGGTGGTACACACCTGTAATCCCAGTACACAGAAGGCTGAGGTGGGAGGATCCCTACCAGTTCAAGAGACCCTGTCTCAAGAAAAGGTATAGCAAGCGCAGGGTCCTGAGTTCGATCCCCAGTACCACAAAAAAAAAAAAAGAAAAGGTAAATAAAAATAAAAGGCTGGGATGTAGTTTAGTGCAAAGGCTCACTCTCCAGTAACAGAGAGAGAATTCGGACATTTAGTGGCTTGTCTCCTGCACGTGGAAAAAGACATCAAGGATCTGAGAGACAGAAAGACAGGTGACACCTTCTCCTGGTCACCATTGGGGTCCTGCAGGAGGAAGAAGCCCCTATTGCAGAGAGGGCAGAATGGGTGGAGAGAGGGGCTCTGGGCTGAGTAAGGGGCTTGGGGACAGGAAGGACTCGCTTCCCAGCAGTGACAACTCTGCATTGAAGCTGGGACACCGCAGGAAGCTGAAACACAGTGTCAAAGATGGTTTCTTTTAAAAAAACTCTTTAGCTTGAGTCTGAAATGCAATGAATGATCCTACCTTAGATCCTGACTATAGCGAAAATTGCCAGAGGACAGGGTGGGGCGAGCTAATACCTGTTCTCCCTTCGATAACCTGCCGGCTCAACGTGAAGCCTCCTGAGCCCGGCCAGTGTCCAAGGGGGAGGGGCTGCAGGCAGCTTCTCATCAGTGCCCAGGGAAACTGACCGGGAATACGACACTGTGTGTTGACCTTGTACCAAGTGACGTAAGTCGGTGAAGGCAGGGTGTGTTCATTGCTCCATTCTCAGGACTTCTCTGAAGACCTGGAAACTGTTTCACATTAAGCTTTTTGTTTTTTTGAAGTGGGTCTCACTGTGTTGCCCAGACTGGTCTCAAAACTTCGGGCTCAGCTGATCATCCAGCATCCCAAGTCACTGGGACTCCAGTGTGCACCACTGTGACTGAAATCAAATTAAACTTCTTTTAAAAATTTGAATATTTATACAATTTTTAGTTTAATTGACAATAATTGTGTATGTCGATGGGTTATACTGTGAGGCTTTGATAAATGCTTACAGTGGTGTTTGGAGAATTTTTATCCGAGCTGTTAAAGGCATATAATAAAAAAAGGACAGTTCAAGCCACCCAGAAACAAAGAGAAAGGAAATCTAGCAGAGAATACATGTGACGGAAGATGAGCCTGTGACGTTGGTTCAAGTCTTATGATGATGAAAAAGAAAAGTCTTATGATGAATAAAAATATGATAATTTAATTACTGATCAATGTTGTTGTAAGACTTGACATATAGGCTGTTCTTCCCACAGATAGGTCTGAAGCCTAAAATGGCCCCTCTTTGAGAAAGCGTCACCTTGTTTGGGTCCTAAGCTCTCCCAATCCTCACAGAAGTGCTCTCAGTGCCAGAGGCTTCGATTTCTAACAAGTTAACCTCATAATCTTTTTACTGGGCCAATCACCAGTTAGCAGGTCATAGATGAAAAGATAGATTCACACACGAGATAGTTGAGATAATTATACAGCTAGTTTCTCTTAGTTCGTTGAAAAGAAAGGTTTCTGCTAATATTGTTCGGACCAGATATCATGCCAGTATCTCACACTCTGAATAATTACTAGGAAGACAACAGTATGCAATGCATTAATTATTGTAACTCTTCTACTAACCTGTTTTGGAACTCTGTTTTATTGTTTCTTTTTCTCTTCAAAATAAAAAGATCAAGTTCAAAATAATGATGCTATTTGCTCAATTTCGAGATAAGAAAAGATAAGCTCCAGCTCTCTCAAACTCACCTGCACCAAGCTAATAAGTGGCAATGCCAGAGTTTTTTATTAGGTCTGGCTAACAGCAATGTCTGTGTACCCCTGGTATGTCATATACTTTCTACCATAGCAAAACTCAGCAGTAAGAAGTGAAAAAGGCAGCCACTTCCTGGGATGTTGGGAAATACACAGCAATGGTGGATGAGGTATTACACATAAATGTTTTTAAAGCCCTGTTTGAAATTCTAGGTACAACAACTGAGTGTGTTAAAGAATAACATTTACTGACAGAACAAAGTCCCCATGAATTTGTCCCAGATGACCTGCGGTGACACTGTGGGGCTGCCCAGACCCCCTGCTCAGAGAGCACACAGCTGTCTCCCGTCACGGTCAGCCTCTCTCAAGGTCACCCCCTTCCTGGGACCGCGCAGCTCAAGGTCCCATTCACCCTGGGGCCCAAGGCCCAGCCCAGCTTGGGACAACCCCAAGAGCCACCAGGTTCTAGCTCCATGGCTCCCAGGAGGTTAGCCAGGCAGCACCACAGCCCAGCCCTGTGGCCCCATGCCTGGAAAACCCCAAAATACCACCTGAAGCTCAGAGGTGGCCTCCAAGTTAGGGACAGGGCTGCCCTGCCACCCTCTTCCCTGTCGCTTCTGCTCACACACCCACCTTCACCTTACTGCGTCTTCTTCCCCCAGCATCACACCCCACAGACATTTCTTTCAGGAAAACAATGTCATCTGACAAGAAAAGAACAGTACCGCGCCCCTGGGTGCCCACACAGCTGTACCCACTTTAGCAGCTGTCACCCAGCCTTCCCTCTTTGTTTTTCACTAAAGAATGAAATCTTGCTATTCACTGAGGTCCCTGGTGTTTCCGACAATTTACCCACTCACCCACCCACCCCTCCGTCCTGGGCCTTTCTCTCTCCCATTAGGTTCTTCTCCTTCAGGCATAGGTGCTTATACATTTAATTCATATTCATGCATCCATGAACACTGTGTGGTATTGTTTTCTTAGGTTTTTAAGCTTTCTATAAATATTATCATTCAGAATACATTATTCCCCAAGCTGCTCTTCTGGCTGCATGATGTTTATGGCACACATTCAGGTGGGGACGTGTGACTCGGTTATGGCTGTTGTCTAGATGAAGCCTCATGCAGTCATAGGTGGGGCTTTATCAGAGGTGGCTGGATCTAATGTGTGACACTGGGATTGATTCACGGTGCAATGCTAGGCTCAAGGGCACTAGGATTAGGGGTGTGAGTGCTGCCTTCCCTAAATAGCCTGGATAAGATATAAGGGCTAGAAAGAGCTATAGCCATCCCTTGCTTGCTTTGCTACCTTCTGCCCTCCTGAGCTGACTTCCTCCGTGATGCCCATCTGCCATGTGCCACCCTGCCTTCTGTACAAACTGTGAGCCAAATAAATCTTTCCACCTTTAGCTTTGGATGTTGGACATTTTATCTCAGCAAAGAGAAAATAACTAACACAGAATCTGGTACCAGAGAAGCAGGGTTGCTGCTGTGACATTTCCTGTCCAGTGACTCAAGAGCCTTTGGACCTGGCTTGTGGGAAGCAGGAGAGTTAGGAGATGTTCGGAGACACCAGTTGAAAAAGTAGAGCTGGAGCACTTTAGGCTGCATTGTGTGGGAGATTTTGGTCAGAGCTCAGAAGCCAGAAAGCCAATAAAGACCATGCTCAGGAGGTTTCTGCCAGGAAGAAGGACTCTTGGCTGCTGGTCTCCAGGCAATGTGTGTTATGGCTTCACAGAGAGTTTGTAGTTTGCTCATGTCTAAAGACTTTACATGAGACTGAGATTAAGGGTGGTAGACTAATTAATCTGGAAGAAAAAATTTCAAGACAGTCTAATGTTGAGGTGATGGCATGGCTACTGTGGGGGGTTTTTAGCCAGATTTATGGTGAAAATCAAGGGCAAAGAGCCCAGCAGAATGATTTAAAATATTTGGAGTTTGGCCAGAAAGGAGGTACCAATAAAATTAAATTGCAACCTAGAAGGATGGGCCAGAGGATAACTTGGGCACTGAAAAGACTCACAAGGAAAAGCCAAGTATTTCAGAAGAAGACAACAGAAAAGATGGCCTGAGGACTTCACAAGAACCCGCAGGACTCCAGCCTTTGCAGCCTCAGAGTGGCAAATGTGAAAGACTTTGTGTTGAGAAGACAGCCCCAGAACACCATGTTCCAGAATGGTAGTGGCCTAGGGAAGCTGTTACTTTGAATTTGATTCATAGTCATGTGACCCACTACAGCCAAGAGAGAAGGAAGCCTGGCTACTGCTCCAGCTGGCAGCAGACCTTGGCATCATCCATGTAGTGCTGGTTTCAGGAGTATGCAGAAAGCAAAGGTTGCGGAGTTAAGAAGACTTCACCCAGATTTCAGAAGGCCTGGGAAGCCAAGCAGTATGCCCTTGAGAGGGCAGTGTGTGAAGCTATGCATGTGGACCCAAAGGTGCAGTGGTGACCCCAAAAATTTAGAGAAACCAGGAATGTAGATAATCTGAGGAAAACTACAAGGAGGGCGTAGAGCCAGCTACAACCACCAGCAGTGCCACAGGGGCAGAGCCACTCAAGCCTTGACATTCGCAACTTGCCACAGATTGCCAGAGATGCTAGAAGTGGAACTGTGGGACTTAATGTTTGCGCTGCTGGAGTTTGGTCTTGCTTTTTTCCCATTCCTTGCTATCTCCATTTGTAACTTTTGGAATGGAAATGTTCATCTTGTGCCACTAAACATTGGAAGTGTTTAACTTTCTTTTCACTTGTACAGGGCCTGGCAGCTAAAGAGTTTGCCTTAAATCTCAGTGGAGATTTTGAACTTTTCAGCAATGCTGAAACTGTTAGAACTTTGGCAACTCTCTCTTAGAGATAGACTAAAACGCCTTTTGCACAAGGGGATGTGCATGAATCTTTGGTGGGGGCTCAGGGCAGAATGTTATAGCTTGTGTCCCCCACCCAAAGCCTCACACAGTCATAGGTGGGGCTTTTTCAGAGGTGGCTGGATCTAGATTGTGCAACACTGGAATCGATTCATGGTGCAGTGCTAGATAAGGACACTAAGATCAAGGGTGTGAGTTCTACCTGCCCTAAGAGCCTGGATAAGATAGAAGGGCTAGAGAGGACTGTTTGTTTTGCTTTGTTTGTTTTGCTACCTTCTGCCTACCATGAACTGCTTTTCCTCTTTCATGCCTCTCTGCCATGCCACCCTGCCTTGGAACCAGCCAATTACGGGCTAAAACCACTACAAACTGTGAGCCAAATATATCTTTCCTCCTTTAACTTTGTGTGTTAGGTATTTTGTCTGAGCAAGGAGAAAGTAACTAATAGAGGCTCTAACTAGCTCAACTTCCTATATGCAGCTGTATGCTGTTGACAGAAGGCATCCTCTCTCCCTGATGAACAGATACACTGTAGCCACTGTTCCCCTTTACAAGCAGGACCGCTGTTCCTCCTCCAAAGCCCTGTGAGGTGCCGTAACAACATCACAGGAGTGCACTTGCCCACAGGGAACTAATCAGGAGGGACATTTAGCAGAAAGGGACACCTCCATTTCTTTGTTTTCACTGGGAATTGAACCCAGGACTTTTGCACTAAGCTACTTCCCCTTTTTATATTTTATTTTTAAAAGTTTACTCAAACTGCCCCATGCCAACATAAACCGATGCTTCCCCACCCCAAGATTGAACCCCGGGCCTTCAAACTGAGTTACATCCCCAGCTCTCCCTTTCTTTTTAATTTTCTTTTTTTTTAAAGTTGCCCAGACAGGGCTCAGTTCTGCCTCAGCCTCCCAAAACGCTGGGATTACCATGTGTGCCACCATACATGGCTTTAATGCGTTCTCTTTTGCTACAGCCATCTTAAGCCTCTTAATTTCTCCACTGCTCACACGTGCAGATGCCAAACCAGCCCCAGGCTGGATCTTCCAGTTCCGGAGGAAAATCTCTTGGTGTGAGAAACCACACGCTCATCCCTGCAGACTCACCATCGCCCTGAGAAGCCCACTTTGATCCCTGACACCACACCAGACAGGCCTGGGAGGCTGCTCCAAATCAAGAGGACACAAAAGATCTTCCCTGTATCCCTCCCCACAGACCAGAGGATCCCACAAGACCCCCAAATGAAAGCCACGGTGGTGATGAATCTTTGGGGAAAGCCAGAACATCTGGAGAGGAACTTACCCTCCTGGCCGCCGTCAGAAGGCCTGGGTCAGATCACATCAAGGGGGCTGCTGGGTTCTGAAATGCTCAGTGAGATGAGATTTTGGAACAGCCTGAAGAGTAGGACAAATAGAAACCACAGGGAGCCTTGGGCAGCACCAAGGTAAGCACCCTGATATGTGCAGGATACTGGGGTGCCTATACTGCCTGAGGAGCAACTGTTCTGACCACACAGATAGGGCACAAGGCAGGACTTCAGGGCCCAGAGCTCTCGGCTAAACACTTTGGACCTTAGTGTGCACTGCTGAGAATCCCAAGTGGGAACCCAGCCTGGGTAACTTAATGAGACTCTGTACCAAAATAAAAAATAAAACATGGGCCGGGGATGTGGCTCAGTGGGAAGGTCCTGGGATCAATCCCAAGTGCCTCCAAAACAATAAAAGGTAAAGCACCCCATTCATCCTGAGCACTGAGGATCTGCTCCACCAGTAAGCCCCCTTTGAAAGCCTGGACCTCACATCAGTTTTAAAGGACAAGCTATCTTTCCTGCAGTGGCAACAGATTTAAAATACTGGAGAACACGTAAGCTTTAAGTGTTTAGCTTCACATAGCAAATATCTATTGGCCTCCCAATATTTAAAAATTCTAGTCTTTTCTGATCATGTGGAACAAAAGTTACCGAGGATTCTGATGGGGTCTGGCATCCATAAGCAAGGCACGGCTATAAATTCCACCAAACTGTCAAGACGCCCCTCTCCCCATCCACGCCTCTGACAGGGTGAACGGTGGCTCCCAGCCCTCCCAGGGAGCCTGTTGATGACTATAAGCCCAGACGGTCAGAGGACACCCAGGCACTGTGGTTTGTTTAATTAAATGGTAAGGTATGGTGCAGAAATCAATACTCAATTCCACTGTTAAAAGCCAGAGATACCCAAATCCTGTGTAGCTGCGTGGGTACTTTGGACTGACATGCTCTCAAATAACAAGCCAAGTAGCCCATCTTTCAGCCTCCCCTGGCCTCTTCATTTCCTTCTGCCTTGGAGATACGGAGCCATTAGCTGCATTAGGCAGGGTTAGGAAATCGATAACAAGCCAATTATTGATAGGCACACACTGTTAAGCAGACTGAGAGAATCACTCGAGGGTTTTAGGAGGTTGATTGCCGTGCTCTGGAGAGCAGTGGCCGCACAACTGCAGCTCTCCATGCCTGGGAGCCCGGAGCCTGTTCTCCAAGACTGAGGCACTTTTGTAATACCTAATTGGGATCGGTAACAAAACCTTGCTTTCACTCGGTGGAATCTTTAAGCAGTCATCAAAATATAGGTGAAAAGGAAAGAAGGAAGAAATCAGACACCGTGTTAAAAAGCCTAGGGACAGGATCTCAGAGTAATTGAAGGCTTACCCTGTGCTATATATAAACCGTCTCAAATCCTCACAACCACACTGTTTCCACCTCAAAGGTGATGAAACCGAGGATCAGAAAGGTGGACTAACCTGACCAGTGTGGCAGATCTGAGATTCAAAAGGACATCAAATTAGGCAGGCCACTCCCTTCCTATTTTATTCCAGACTTTCTTAAATCCCCTGTATTTTCACAACACAGAGTCAGGGGCCTCATAAAGGGACAGATGGGTGGGGGCTCGGTGGCAGCGTGACTTACACATGGACAGTCAGTCTGTCCAGCAGCACCACCCCCTCTGGGCACCTGGATCGATACAACAGCCAACGGCCATATTTACTCCATGGCCACCCTGTGTTGTTTCTGGTCTAGAAACCTATAAACCTCCCATAGATTCCTCATACAATCTTCTCAGAGGTGAGGTCCCCTTTGTCCTGCCCATATGGGGATGAAGAGGGGAAGGGATGGTCCCAATGCTCACCCGCAGCCCCTGCCCGCTCCACGCGCCCCTCAGGCCCGTGTGTCTGGATGCAGCCAATGCAGGTGAAGCTCTTAGTGCCAGTTCTTGAACAGAGGAGTTGTCACCCTCTGCCGGGGGACTTTGGAAGTTTGCAGGGGCTTTTCTGGTTGTCACCTGCACAGTGACCTTCAGAAAGATGCAAGCTACCCTACAATGCCCAGAACAGGAACAGCCAACAGCAAGACTGGGCTACCCCTGTCCTGAGACCTTCTGTCCTCTCAATAGGTGTTCGTGAAAGCAGGCAAGTCTATCTGCATGTGACACAGGTATCTCCACAGTCATAGCATGGGTACAATACACTGGATCACATTCTTCCTTTTTTTTCTTTTTGGTGGTACTGGAGATTGAACTCAGGGCGTTTGCACTGAGCTACATCTTCAGCCCTGTTTTATTTTTTATTTGTGACAAGGTCTCCCTAAATTACCCAGGCTGGGCTTGAACTTGTGACCTCCTGCAGGCCTGTGCTACCGTGCCTGGCTCTGGTTTACACTCTTGTGAGCACTGAGGTGAGCAAAAAAGATGTAACTGAGCCCCTTAGGAACTTTCACTCTAGTTAGGAAATATACAGTATAATGAGACTGCATAAGAAGGATGGAGATCTCCCTGGAGGCCTCCTTGAGGAAGTGGTGCTGGAGCAGGGGAGGCTGAGTGAGCATCAGCCAGATCCAGGGGAAAGGCAGAGCGAGCCAGGCAGAGGAAATAGAGTGTGCAAAGGTCCTGTGGCAAGTGGGACAGGATATGTTAGAAAGATCACTCCATTTTTGTGATGCTGCCCTGTGTTTTGCTAACTTATCTTCATATTTGATCCCCCACATTGGGTGGAAAGCCCCTTGAAGACCCAATTTACCCCCTTACTGTGACCTTCTAACACCTTGTACAGTGACCAAAGCCCAACACATACTATAAACAGTTTAGTTATCGACTTGGGGTTGGATGACTACGAAGACCAGTCCACATGCCAGGAGGGGTAGCCGTTGGGGCTCCTGGGCCCCTGTCCATAGCTTCTTCAATTTGATGAGTCATTTCCTTTCTTCAAGTCTCAGTTTCTGCTTCTGTAAAACTAAAGTGTTAGATCAGCTGATCGGGATGCCCTTTCTGGAATGGCCAGTAGAACCTCAGCGCCCAGCCCCAACCCTGAACTCCCCTACCTCTCCACCCAGCTCCATGCTAGGGATGGAACCCAGGGCCCACGTTCTCTGTCTCTGTGGTGGTTAAGCTTAACAGTGTCAACTCAATTGGCCTGGGACCTGCTTAGGGAATTAACTACTAACACACACACACGGATGTGTCTGGGTGAGTCATGGAGGTGTGACCTTGGAGATCTGTGTCTGATCCCTGCCTCCTTCCTCTCTGGTGCTGCTCCCTGCCCTGCTTCTTGGGGACTAAGCAGCCCTGCTCCCCCGTGCCCATCTGCCATGAGGGTTCTGCCTTGGAACCCACCAAGCATGGACTGGATCCCCAAAACTGTGAGCCCAGTTAAACCTTCCCCCCTTTAAATTGTGGGTCAGTACTTGGTCCCAGCAGCAAGAAAACTAAGATAACCACCCAGCAACCCCCAGCCTCTATATAATTCATAATGACCCTGACTTTAACACAAATGAGAAGTTTCAACATCTGGTGTTCCACCTAGAAACAGAACCATCCCTTTGTGACCCTGCGAGGAAGGAAAGGTGACAACTAGCTACTGTAGCCACTCTGGGCGTGGTCATCTTTGGGGTCTTATCCTCTGTGTCTTCTTTCCTCTCAGGAAAGTGAAGGTCTTATTCAAAAAGCCCTTACTCAGAAAGAACCTCTGAGGGGCTAGAAAAATGTTCAACCCCCTGGACTGAACTGCTCTCTGTAACAGAGCTAACCATAGCAAATGCCTTTCTGGAGATCTCTGCATTAATTACCATCATTGGAGAAACATTATCTATATTTACATAATAGCTTCCCAGGTTTTGTTGGTTTGGAGTCAAGCTAACAAATTTGTAGCTATTAAGCAACACAAATTGCTCTGGTATGCTTTGATTTCTGCAAATGGAAAACCTGTTTATAGAAGTGGCTCAGACCCAGAGCAATTAGTGTCTAATAATTTGTTAATGTGGGAGATGCCCAAAGATACAGTTTAAAATTTCTACCTTAATGTCATAAATGAAAAAGGTGCCATAATTGGGTTAGCCATCTTTAGTTGATTGCATAGTTTTACAAAATGCAAAAAGCTCCTGTTATGTCTTTATAAGGGACAACTGAAGCTGGAAGTCTTATTTTTGCCTCATAATTGCCCTGCTGGGCTCCTAACGATCAGAGGGTTATGGCAGAGGACTGGGACAAGTAGCAAGAGTTGGGAGACGCCCGGCTGGGAATGTCAGGAGATGCTACCAAGTGCACCTGTCTTGGTGAAATCCCCACAGTCCATGTCTGAGCTCTTGCCAATTCCGAGATGTAATTAACTGTACCAAGCGTGGTGAGGATTCATGATTCCGGAAGTGGTTCTTCTACCTGCAAAGCAACTGTTACCGTTTTGATCTAGATGTCCAGCTACAGCCTCCTGCACTCAGGGGGGGCACCTTTAGAAGGTGACTGGATTATGGAGGCTTCCAGCTGACTTGCTGTTATGGTTTCTGTCCAGACGTCCCTCACAAAGCCTCATACAGTCATGGGGCAGGCTTCTAAGTTTATGATTGATCCATGGCCCAATGCTGGGATTATGGTTGTGAGTGCTACACCTGTCATGGGGCGGTAGCTTACACACAATGTAAGGGAGGGAAAGAGGCTGCCCGCCGCCCCTCCTCCCTTTTGCTCTTGCTGCTTTTGCTGTTTTCCATCACCATGAATGGTCGCCCTCTGCCATGGACCACTCTGCCTTGGAGCCAGCCAAGTATGGACTGAGACCTCCATGAACTGTGAGCTAAATAAACCTTTCCCTCCTTAATTCTGGGCGTTGGGTATTTTGTCTCAGCAAGGAAAGAAAAGTAACCAAGACACTTGCTGTCTGGAGCAGGGCTCTGGTTGGAAGTGACGGGTCACTGGGGTGTGGCCTGGAAGATTTGTCTCCCTTCCTGGCTTCTCCTTTCATTCTCTTTTCTTCTGGTCCGCCAGGCCATGACCAGCTCTCCTCTGCCAGGGCCCTCTGCCATGCTGCCCTGCCTTGGAGCCAGCTGACTGTGGACTGAACCTCCACAAACTGTGAGCTAAGAAAACCTGTCCTCCTTTAAGGTGTGGGTGTCAGGCATTGGGTCACATTGATGAGAGAAGTGATGAGAAGGACTCTGAAGGCTCATTCTGCAGATTCTAATTCACTACCTCAAAGGCAGGGCCCAAGGACAGAAACCAGCTCCCAGGTGGAACAGGTGCTCCTCCCACAGGCATGGCAACCTGGGGATCAGAGTGGTGGGAAGGCGATCCTTGCAGAAGGCCACAGTCAAAAGGTGACCCAAGATGGGGTGTCCCCAAGATTGCTCTCCAATCTGCATACAGGAAGATGAGAGGAAATCCTGGCTCTGTCCCTGACACCTGGGCTTCACAAAGTTTGACACCCTCAGCTAACAAGCCACCCTTGCTATCTAATCCACTTTGCATTAGATTTCTGTCATCTATCGCTAAGAGCACTCTGGAGGTGCAAACCAGAGTACCGGTGTGTGGACACTGAGTGAGGCTGCCCAGGGTGGCCGGTGCCAGGGCCTCTTGTTGGAAGAGGTGGTGAGACCAACAGAAGAGTAGAGAGACCAAGAGTTTAGCCAATGGTCCTTGGATAAAATTCCAGTAATGAATAATTTTGTAGGCCACATATATCCCAAGTGTTGCATGATATGTATTTATTCTAAAAATGCTTGTGTTGTCCACCTAAAATTCTAATACCTGCACAGCTTGTATTTTTAATCGCTAAATCTGGTGATCAGAGCTTAAGACATGGATTTGCCTCTCACTGTCACTGTCACCGTGTGACCTGCATGTCCTAGGCTCCCTCGAGGCCTGGTCTGGTGGTCAGAGGTGCTACTGGCAGTGACTGAAAGGGGCAGAGAGAAAGCAGGGTATTTCTGGGTCCTTCGTTCTCCGTGGTTGTTCTTGAACAGCGCCCCCTGCTGGTAGGCTCGGAGGTTCGTGTACAGTTTATGTTCATATTAGGTCAAGTCTGATCAGCATCTCGCCATGTAACTGAAATCTCACACTCTGGACTCCTGGGATCTGCCTTCTCTCACTCGGCATCGTGTTTTAAAGTTCTGTTCGTGTTCTTGCTTTTATGAATAATTTATACCTTATATGTGCCAAGTAGTCGTCTATTATCTGAATATATCATTTTTGAAAAATTATCATTCTTCTGATGGACATTGGAGTTGTTTCCAGTGTGGAACTATAAGAAAAACTGGAGAATGCTTGTGTACACATATCTCTGGATATATTACCACTTCTCTTGGGTATCTAGGACTGGAACTGTTTGCTCAGAAAGTTGGTGAATGTATAGTTTTTATTTTTGTAAATCTTCCAGACCTTCTCCTAAAGAATATTGCCATGAGCACTGCCTTTCTCCTATGGCAATGCGTGCTTCTGATGAGGCTACAAATCAGAATCACCAAGATCTTTTCTTGCTGGGGGTGCTTCCCTTCCCTTGTAACACCTGTCAGTGTGCCCAGATGTCAAATTCCTCAGGTAATCAGGTGTGCAGAAGGTGGCTGAGTTGGCAAATCCTCCTCTTCTCAGTTTCTGCAAAGATCAGAAAGAAGAGGCTGGCCTTATGAATGCATTTAATTGACAAAGCTTGGGACACTGAAGTGAAGCTGGAAAATTCCTGACGTCCGTGGGTCTCAGTGTGGAGAGAAGATATTGGGAGGGGCCTTCCCAGCAGGCTACCCTGAGTGTGATGGGGATATACAGTCCCAGGAAAACCTGCCATGATGTTGTCATTCTGCCCAGGCCTTGAGTGTATACCAAACGAGCAGAAAAACAGCCTGAGGCCCAGGACCATGGAGCGACTCCGCAGACACAATAAACAAGAGGACAGTGGGTCTCCAGATTCTCTTTAGTTTGGAAACGATTGGAAGTAGCCTGAATTGTCATAAACAAAAAAGGAGCTGTGCTTTTCAGCTCATGTCATGGAAAACAGGAAAGCTAAAGTGGGAACTCAGACAGCAGCCTCAGGCTTTCCACTGAGTTACCTTCCTCTTGTTACCTCCAAACAGACTTTCTCCTGGCAGTGCAGGCTTTTATCCTGAGGGTCAACAACCTCAGTGGAAAGGGAGTGTCTCTTTAATAAATATCCCTACAACCCTGGGATTGCAT
Source organism: Dinomys branickii (assembly GCA_004027595.1). NCBI lineage: Eukaryota > Metazoa > Chordata > Mammalia > Rodentia > Dinomyidae > Dinomys > Dinomys branickii. Next base: position 347,129 of record PVLD010000086.1, read on the forward strand.
CTCATTGGCCAGGCCTGGGTCACGAGTCCATCCTTGAACCAACTGGGAGGAGGATAGAGGAGCCACTTGATTGGCTGGGAAGAGTCATGTGCTCATGTCTGGGTCACATGGGCTGGAGCCAATTGTTCAAAAACTCCAGGGGCTGATAGTAAAGGGCGGTGATGACACTAGGTCAAATGAAAGTGTGCCTAGGAGGAGGAAGGGGTGGAAGCTGGGCCACCCAAGTTTCCTACATCACTCAAGTCATTCTCAGCTCAGTTGGTCACTCTGCTGGGTGATGTTAGCTAATGAGGGTCAAACCCATGACTGGAAAGATCTTGTAAAGATAGACATCCAAGGCATGAAGTCAAAGCCTGCATAATTGTTTTAATAATATGTAAGATCAGACACTGTTTAGTAAAATATTTTACAAAATTCTACTGAAATGATTAAAAGTCTCTTGAGATTTCTTACTAAAAGATAAAAGAGACATATGTCCTTGGGAAAATGCTTCTTATTATTGCTATAGTAAAAAATGAGTAAGAATATAAACAATTCAAGAAGTAAAATGCATTTCCTAGCCAGCACTGCCATTGGAAATAGCATAGAAAACATCAAACACATGAAGAAACTAGGATGGGGAAAAAATTGCATTGTGTGGGAGGTTTTCCATGCAACTAGAAGGGAGTACAGATTTTTTGCCTTTTGAAAAACATGTCATAGCTAATGGTATTTGCTAGATTTTGTTTCAATAAAGAAATACACAACAGACCACTTTTCATGAACCATTAAATGAAAGATGTATCAGGGAATACATATTCTCAATAGTATATTATTTCTTTAATAAGAATACTCTTACAGAAAAGTTTAGCTAGTGTAGCTAGTGGTGGACTCTAATAGAGAGCTTAGAATTCCACGTATGTGTGTGTGTAAAATTAATATACAGTAAAGCTAGCACTACACATTGGTAGGTAAAAGGTAAATGATAAATAAATTATACTGGAAAACTAACTCACTGATACAAGTTTCCTATACAACTACTTTACAGAGAAATGGCCTCCAATGAATTAAAGAGTTAAAAGTGAGAGATAAAATTACAGGATAAAGCTAATAGAAAGAACAGGAAAAAAGAAAAAGAACAAACAGGAAAATGTCTTTGTGAGTCAGGACAGAAGCCGTAAAAGAGTCTTTTTGGAAGCATAAACTCTGAACAAAACAAATCAGGAAATGTGACTGTCTGAGTAAAGACACCGTGAATAAAGAAGGGACAAATGGCAAAAGACATTTGTGATGTCTTAAACACAAAGCCTTCATGCCTAGTGCAGCACTTTTCACAGCACTATGATATGAGCCACTTACCGAAGTTTAAATTTTCTGGCAGCCCTGTTTGAAAAGAGGGGTGGTTTATTAGACAGCCTAATCAGAGAGCCCCTGAAATTCAGTAAGAAAAGAAGGGTCACCCAACAGGAAAACGGACAGAAGACATCAATAGGCAACTTAGAGGAAACACAAAAGCTTAACATCTAATAAGATGCTCGAATGCCTTGGTAATCATGAAAATTAAAACTGAAATAATGAAGTAAGTGCTTTTCACCCATTACACTGACAAAAATTAGCACTCAGATTGACACCAAGTGGTGGTGGAGGTGTGGATAGTAGATCTTCCTGGATTGTGGCAGGGAGAGCAGGAGGGCATAGCTGTTCTAGAGGAGATGAGGGCACTTGTCACACAGCCCTGGGGACACATCAGTGCTTCTCATGGGTCTGTATCTTGAGAGTTGCGCTTTACTGAGGAGTAATTGACAGATTCTACAAAAATCGTATGTATTTAAGGTGTGTGCCTTGGTGTTCTGATATACATTATGAAATGGCTACCACATTTGAACTAACCGACACTTATGATGTCTTAAACACAAGGCCTTCATGCCTAGTCCAGCACCTTTCACAGAAATATAACTTACCGAAGTTTCTCCTGTTGGGTGACTCTTTTTATTCTTACTGACTTTCAGGGGCTCTGTGGTTTACTCTACAGCTGTGCTGTCCTAACTGACACACCACCTCACATAGCTACCCTGTGTGCAAGGGCATGCGTGCTGAGAACACATACGCTTTATCCTCTAAGCCTGTTTCGAGTGTACAGTATGATGTTAACCAGTCTCCAGGGTGTAAGTTAGATCTCCTAAATTTATTCACACTGCTCCTCTGACACTTTGTACCTTTGACCAAATCTTCCCATTCCTCTCCACCCAACCATTGGCAGCTACCATCCTATGCTGTGCTTCAGCGATCTTGCTGTTTTTAGATTCTCTATATAGTTGAAGTTGTGTCGTATTATTGTGTATGTAGCTTAATTTAGCATAACGAATGTGCTTTAGGTTTATCTATGTTTTTGCAAATTGCAGGATTTCCTCATTTTTAAGGCTGAATAATATCCCATTATGCGTTTGTGTGCATACCGTAATTTCTTTATGCTTTTATGTGTCAGTGATGGGTATGTGGGTTGTTTCCATATCTTGGCTTTTGTGACTAATGCTGCAGTAAACTTAGTAGTATAGATTTCCCTGTGGCATACAGATCTTATTTCCTTTGAATAAACACCTAGCAGTGAAATTGTTGGGTCATAAGGTAGTTTTGTTTAATCTGGGGGGAACCTCCATATAGTTTTAAATAATGGCTATGTTAATATGAGATGTGCTTCAAAATATACATTGAATGTTTAAACTTTTAAAAATCTATTAGAGTATAAAATTTGCCCCCCTCACTTTGAACACACTTACGCATCACTGTTGGCACTTTCTGACGCAGTTCTGGACGTCCTCTTTCCCGAGTGTCTTTTCCATTCTAATTTAGGTGACTGCTCTTTTCCTTGTCTAACGGGCTGGCCATGACCGCCAGTACGGTACAGTAGTGAGAGTGGGCCAGAGGGAAGGTTTTTAGTTTTTCCCCGTCGATTTATGATTTTATGATTTATGATCTTTTCATGTAATCTAGTAAGTTCTAACTGTATGTACTTTATTGGGATTCTTCTCCATGGATGGATACTAAATGTCATCAAATCCTTTTGTTGCATCTTTTGAGATGATAACAAGTTTTGATCTTTCAGTTGGTGTGATACATCACCTGGGTAAAGGTGTGTAGACTGGCCCATCCTTACATCCCAAGGGAAAATTCTCCTCAGGCACAGTGTACAGTCCTTATAACGTGCTGCTGAATTCAATTTGCAAATATTTTACCGAAAAAATGCTTATCTCTGTATTCATCAGGAATATTGGCCTGTACTTTCTTTTCTTGTGATATTCTCTGGCTTTACTATCATGGTGATATTTATTTTGGAAAAATTTAAGAAGAATTGATATTAATTCTTCTTTGACTGTCTTATAGCATTCAGTAATGAAGTCATCTGGTCTATTGAAAAACTGGCACTGTATTCTGCAAGAACACATATAAGAAAAATATTAAATACATCAGGAGAATTACCTGGAGAACTGGAGAAATGAGAATGATCTGTAGGAATTTAGAAAGCAATAATGTTTTAAGTGCCAGAGCTTGGATAGATCAAAGATGCTATCGTGTTAAAAACTAAGAAGTGCGCACAACCCCACCTGAGGTCAGAAAAGGAGAAGAGGAGAAGGGGAAAGAGAGAGGGAAAAGAAGTGAGAGGAAAACAGTTGGTGACGTCAGAAGTACCCCCCTCATCAACTTCGCTGGTACTGTTGATGCAGCCCTGGGGATGATGGGAGGACAGTCACAGGTACAGTGAGTGACTTGTAGCCATGACCATTAACTATGAGTGATTGAGTTTAAGTTATACTATTTGTGGGGAAGGGGTAAACAGGGTTGTACTATGTAGTCCAGGCTGGCCTTGAATCCATAGCACCCCTCCTGCCTCAGCCTCCTGATTGCTAGGATTACAGGCATGCACCACCACAGTGCATGTAATCCTTTTTTTTTTTTAACAAAATGACAAGTGTTTCAAATTTGCTGATATGTTTTGCAATGACAAGTAGCTCTGAGGAATGTATAATCCAGCAGACAATTTCAAAAGACTCAACATATCAATCTGCCTCATTGAGATTCCGCTTTTAACACAAATGAGAAAGTAGTCACTTTTCTAGAGAAAGTCCTCCTAGAGCTTTTTTGGAACATTTTTCATGATTGTATCACTCCCCACCCCATCACATTTAACTGTATCACCTTTAAAAGTGCTCATACCTTCATGTCTGAAATCTTGGAAATAAACCACATCAACCACTTACAAAATCTTTCTAGTAAAAAGTTGTAGCAGGCCTTCAACCCACTTGCTAAATATATGAAAAGGAAGTGCCTTCCAAATCATTTGCAAGAGTAATATCTAGGGCAGGCAGCAGGAAAATTTATCAGCCACATGTTGACAAAAATCACTGCAACCGTGGCCGTCAAGACTGGAAACCAGTGCCAGGCATGGTGGCGCACACCTGTAATCCCAGCACGTGGGAGGCTGAGACAGGAGGACTGTTGCAAATTCGGGGGCAGCCTAGGCTACATAAGTGAGTTCAAGGCCGGAATGAGGAAGAGGGATAGAGCCTGTTAAAGCGCCATCTATTGGCTCCTCTGAACTGCGTATTAAGACCCTATCTCAAAAGACAAAAAAAAAAAAAAAAAAAGACTGGAAAACACACAGCACTGGCTTCTTTCACATATAGCCACAAAACTTTCTATGGAATATTTTTCAATTAGGATAGCTTTTCAGCCCGTGCATTAAAACCTACCAAACCTGATGATCAGATCCTTAAATTGTGATACCAAAAATGTTAAAGCCTGGAAAATAGGACATATACTCAATCCTTCATGATGATTAAAAATATGAATATGTAAAAAATGTTTTCATGATAAAAGAGCTTTTGTAACTGTTAGCACATTTAAAATTAAAAACACATTTTGAAACATCCGCTGCTTGTCCTCTTTATTTTACCTTATTAATTTCTATTTGTTGGGCATGATGTATCCGTGCAGTGCAAATATTTTAACAGGTGGTGATGGTGAGATCACCTGTTTGGTAGTTGTATCAATTTTCTATTGCTGCTGTAACAAGTTGCCATAACCTTTGTGGCTTAAAATGATACATAGTTAATTTATACTTCAAGAGCTCAGAAATTTGAGTTTCATAGGGCTAAAACCCAAGGGCGAGCTGGGCTTTACTCCTTCCAGAAGCTCCAGGGCAGGATCACTTTCTCGCCTTTTCGGCTTCTGAGGTCACTCATATTCCTTGGTTACAGATCCTATATCAGCACCCATCTCCCCTGCATCTGACACCCCCTCCCCGCTCAAGACCCTGAAGGCCAGGCCCTCAACTTCAGCTAATGCAGGTGGCATTTCATCTGTCACCTTTGCATCCTTTTGGCTAAAAGTTGTAAAATTCCATCGGTTAGGTAACAGAACGAGATGGTTATTTCCTTTGTTTTCTGTTGAGCCAGCTAGAGCGGTGTCCAGACCTTGTCTTAGCTCTCACCATAACCCTCTGTGAGCCAACCTAGTTTCCTAACTCCTCCGACCCTGAGTTACCCCTTCCTTAAAACAGAGACACCTGGCCAGACTTTGCAGGGTGGCTAAGGAGCTGAGGCTATAACTCAGAAGTTGTTTACAAGGAGGCTGCTGGACGACGCCGTTTCTATCCCTCTTCCTGGTAAAGCGCCCATCTATTGGCTCCTCCGAGCCTCATCCTTAAAGATGCAGAGATGAGAGAGCAGATGGAGTCCAAGAGTGAGTGTTGCTTTGCAATAATTTCTCATTTCCCATGGGGGTGAAGAAACGCACAGCTTCCTCCATGGTGTCCTCAAAGGAGCAAAGCCAATGCCACGAACCAATGCCAAGCGACAAGCTCCGGGCGGCGACGGAAGGTGTCAAAGTTAACTCCCTCAACCCTTTCAAGACAAAGCTTTAGTCATTGAACACCACTCTTGCAGTTTCCCACACCAGAGTGGGTACCGACTGGATTGTCTTCAGAAAGCTCCAAGAGATGCGCTATCCCATCTCCCTGCCCAGGAGGACATCTTTGCAGAGGCCAGCTTCATTTTCCTGCTCCAGAAAGGCCGGTCAAACAAAGCCCACTTTTCCGCCGAAGGGTTTTTGGTTCTCTGGTGTGTTTTTTTTGGTTTTGTATTTTTTTTCCGTTCTATGCAACAATATCCCCCTCTGCTGGAACTTGTGCATCTTGCTACAAAGTTTTATTAAGAACAAGTAAAAACTGAGCCCCAGATACCTTTGGCATCTAAACTGGTGGCTCTTCAACCTTCCTGTGTGTTAGAATCTCAGAAGATGATGTGAGTTTTTTTTCTTTAATGGAGACAGGCATAATGTGTACCCATTTCCTAAGGTTTAAAACTAGTCTGAGGCAGAGCCCAGATCTACATTCAAAGCTCCATCAAGCCACCCCGGCCCTGCTTATCCTAGAGTCAATATATGCAACATCCTGGGAGAGCCTTGCTGAATTCTAAGCGAAGGGGCAAATGGAGACCAGGAATTGGAAGCACAGAAAAGGAGGCTCACACCCCAAGCTCTCCCTCAGATTTAGTGAAAAAGAGGGACAGTTTCTAAGTTAAAAAAAAATCTAGATCTTCTTGAAGGCACAAGAGACAGTGAAAACAATGGCAAAATAATAATAATTATTATATTAGTTTCCTATCACTGCTATAAAAACAAATACCACAGATTGAGTGGTGCAAAACAGCATAAATCCCAGGTGCAGGGGTACACACCTATAATCCAGGCCTTGCCAGCTCCAAATCGACATCGTGACCCATGTCAGGACACCGGGTGGGCAAAGAGAAGCAAGGGTGACTCCTCTGTCCACAGCATTTTGTACATCTCTAGAGTTGTGTCAGGAGCCAGGACCTCACGTCAGTCCTGTCTGTTTATTTTATCTGAAAGGTTTTTTCAGTACTGGGGATTGAACCCAGGAGTGTTCTGAGCTACATCCTCAACTCTTCTTATTTTGTGTTTTTAAATTTTGAGACAGGGTCTCTCACTAAGTTGCCCAGGCTGTCCTCAAAGTTGTGATCCCCCTGCCTTCAGCCTCCTGAGTAGCTGGAATTACCGATGTGCACCACGATGCCCAGTAATAATTTTGAGTCTCAAAGTTTGAATTCCAGACCTCAGAATCACCTCTACTTCTCTGATCAACAAATATATGGAGCATGCCTTAGAATGGATTTTCATCACAATTTAATTAGAGAAGATTTCGATCACTACACATAGCTTTCCAGGCAGCTCAGAACTGGCCAGAATCTACACCCCAGGTGGACAGCAGTGCAATTTCAGCACGGGCTGCGTGCCTCCTCATGCCCAGCACCCACGGAGCGGCAAAGCTGCCTGCACTTGTGAGAGAGGAGACCCCAGCGGGCTCCCACTTGTGGCCCACCTGGCACCTGTTTCTCTCATCCGCTGCTGTTGTACCACATCAGCCAAAGCCCAGGGACTGCAAGCGGCTCTTACAGGAATTCTTGGGGTCTCAGGAACCAGGAAAGACTCAGTGGGCAGAACCAGTTGAGGGCCTGTCTGCTCCTGGTCCACTCAGGGCTGCAAGGGAATGGCAGAGTTGCAGCTGCTGATGGTGGCTGGTGTTCCAGCCAACACTGTGGAAGCTGCTGGTTTTTTCTGACCTTGCCCTCAAGGTCAGATGCACCACTTCTCAGCGTCTGTTGTCCCAAGCAAACAAGTGGCTGGGTCACAAGAGCCCCCTGAGGAGCAGACACTGGAGAGGAGCTGAGGGTACGAAAGCATCACTGGAGGAAATGCATGGGAAAGAGAGCAGGAGGAAGCAGGCTGGGGCACAGGATGCATCGTGCTGGGGTGCACGTGAGCCCTGCAGAGGGAAGGCAGGGATGCAGGCTGGGCCCCGAGCCTCGGGCAGGGCCAAATGATCAAGTCCTGAAGCCGCTGCATGCTCTGGGACAAAGACTGTCCTCTGCTGTGCCCCATGCCAGACAGAAAAGTCCGGGCCCCAGACCCCTGCTCTGCTCATCAGCAGAGGGTCCCAGAAGAACAGATTGTGGGTTGAAAGCTGAGGCAATGCCTGCAGGTGCCAGCCGTTCTCCAGTTGTCAAAGGTGCATCCTGGCAGCTATCTGAACACGCAGAGCTTTCTCCAGGGACATCAGGCAGCAAATACCAAGGCCACGGCACAATCCACTCAGGCTCAGCACTCATGTTTTTAAATTTTGAGACAGGGTCTCTCACTAAATTGCTGTGGTTGGAGAGACTCCACCACAATGGAGGCTTGGCAAAGTCCTAGAAGAACAGGAAGAGTTGGAAGTGTATGGCCCCCTTTAGAACATGGGCTGAGCATGAGGAGGTGGCGTGACTTAGAGAGGAGCATCTTAGGCTTTGGAATCCATCTGAAAGGAGTTCAAAACTTGGCACTTCCCCTGAGTCGCTTGTGGCTTTGGGTGAGTTATATGACCTCAATGAACCTCATTTTCTCCTTATCTTATGGAGAGGGTCAACTGCCCCTTCCACTAAACTGGAAAGAATATATCCCATCTTTCATAGGGTTGTTCTGAGCACTAAACGGGATCATGTATGAGAAAGCCTGGCCTCGCCTGGTGTGTAGTGAGTGCTCAGAGGGCTTGCACCCTGTTGTCGTTAGTACTAGACAGCAGGGAAACCAGAGCCACCCAAGACTGCTTAGTGGAAGGGGCAGGTGACCCTCTGCACCACTGCAGAAGCCCCCGCCCTGAGGGAGCGTGTCCCATGTGATAAGGATTGAGGCCCGTCAGGTAAGTTCCCAAAGGCAGAAAACACACACTTCTGTAATCATCCGAAGCCGCAGCCCCAGTGCTCTGAGTTCTCCAGAGCCGGGATCAAGCTGTGTTCCTCCTCCTAACACGCCCCGGAGGTCCTGGCCCTGAACCACATCTAAAAAGGGCAGAACTTAGCTTCCTGGAAGATGCAGAAATTCATACCCTCTTAAGATACTAGATAAATATGGGCTCTTTTCATTCACCCAAAGCAGAAATGGGAAAAAATATGGCTTGTTCTTGTTAAAAGTCCTAACTTGTAATTTAAAAACAGTCCAAGCAATTTAAGAATATATTTAAGAGACAGTTTTTTAAGGCCTCACCCCCAAAATGACTACTGTTAATGTTTTGGGGGCATTTTTTAGAATGCTTTATTTTTAATAAAAATAGTGTTTATTTCATGTTAAAGTGTTTTGTAACCAGATATTTTCCCATGACAACATCTGGTTGCCAGCTGTGTGGGGACTGACACCACATCCCAGGATACTGACGTGGGAACTGGAATTCCAAGGGACGCTGGGCACTGCCCTCCTTGCCCTGTGAATGAGCACACTGTACAAGCCTCTGCTGTCCTCAGTGTGGCTGAAGGTCCAGCACCACCCTACGCCCCTGGAAATGCCAGCTTCTGTGACCCTGACACCAGCCTGGCCCAGCCATCCTGTTCCTCTCTGTTCAGTCAGCATGAACTCTCCCAGGGTCTCTCCTTGGCCTTCTGTACCCTCCTGACTTACATACTCTCCTCCTCCTCCTCCTCCTCCTCAGGTGATGGGTGCTGGAGCTCCCTGCCTCCCCACGAGACAGACTCACATCCAGCCCTCAATCCCCAGCACGTGCCAAGCACCCTACCTATCAGGTCCACTTTCACCACTGTGACAAATGCCTCAGGAAAGCACCTTACAAGGAGAAAACGTGTATGTTATCTCAGGGCTTCGGAGGGCTCGTGTGGCCACTTAGCCCTGTAACTTTGGCCTGCGGTGGGGCAAAAGTGCCTGGCAGAGGAAACCGCTCACTTCCTGGCAACAAGGAAGCACAAGGAGAGAGGAGAGGGTCCCAGCATCCCGTCAAGAGCATACTCCCAGTGACCCAGTGTCCTCCCTCTAGGCCCAAACTCCTCAAGGTACTGTCACCTCCCAGCAGTGCTGCGGCTGGGCACCATGCCTCCCACACATGGGCCTTTGGACATCAGCCCAAACCCAACAGGGGCTTGACTTCAGTCGGTTCCCACAGCTGCTCTCTGAGCGGGCACTGTCACCACCACGCCCATTTACAGATCAGGAAGTTGAGGCTGGAGAGGGTAAATGGCTTGCCTACAGTTACAGCAAGTGAGGAGCCTATCCAGGACTGAACACAGGGAGAAAGGAAGACTTAGTGTCTCTGCCTTGGCCACTGAATCCTGCTCCGAATGACAGAACCAGATGTGAGGTGGAGATAGGGCAGTCTCACACTTTGCCTTGTGTCACTAAAATACCAACCCTACATAAAAGAGTTTTTGCTTTCTAATGAGGACGCTAAAGCTCAGAGAGGTGAGGTAATCTGTCTGGAGGCTGACAGCTGAAAAGCCACTGTGCCAGCATTTGGACCATCACCTGCCCAGGCAGCCAGGTGCTGCGTGTGATGCCTGCTTGCCCATAGGTTGGGCCTGCTTTGCACTGGAAGAGCTGCAGGTCTTGCCAGAAGCCACGCAGACACCGTAGTGTGTTGCGTGAACTCTACAGCCAGACTTCCTAGGCAGCCCTGGACAAGGTGTCTGGCCTCTCTGTGTCTCAGTCGCCGTACAGGTTTAGAACTGCAGGTGAAAACAGCTCCGGCCTCGGGGAGTCGCGAGCGAGGTTAAGGGCCCAGTTCAGAGGACACAGCTGGGAGCTCTGGGAGGCTGCGGCTCCTCGCCTTTCCAGCCTCTAGAGGTCGCCCGCGAGCCTGGTCAGAGGCCGGTGCTCTGCAGAGCCACTTCGGTCCTCTTTCCAGATTTTCTATTTCCTTCCCTCGTGGGTCATCCAGGACGTCCTCCCGCCAGCGAGGAGCAGCCTTCATAGCTCCCCTCTGCCACATCGCCAGACGCAGTCTCAGGCTCCAGGGACTTGGGCGTAGACGTCCAGAGGACGTCATTCTGTGGACCACAGGGGGCACCGAGGGAGGCCCTTCACACAGAGCAACGGGAATACTGCAGCGCCTTGAGGGGTGGGGGGTCCACGTTGGGCACCGGGGAGGGGGACGGAACATTAAGACTAAAAGAGCCAGGAAAATAGCTTCAGTTTTGTGAGAAATTTTATCCTATTTGGTCTTTTTAAGTAATTTGGGCAATTCCAGCAAAGAAAAAAAGTGGTTCACAGGAAGTATTTCCTACAGCGTAAGAGAAAAGGGTGCGAAAAAATTAGAAGCTGATTAAGTGATTAGGGTGATTAAGAAATTAGGGTGCGTCAACTCAGTTGAATGTTACGCAGCTATGAGAAAGGGTAATTACGAGGGTGACCCAGAAACATGAATGCCATCTGACGGCAAGTGAAAAGCACAGGAAGTAAACAGCGAAAACTGTGATTACAACGCCCAGACCTGTGTTGGCCCATCGGCAAACACTGGAAGGATTTGCAGAAATAAACGTGGGGATTTAAATGCGAAGATCATTGGTGGTTGTTTTTTTTTTTTTTTCTCTCTCTCTTTCCTTAGTTTTTCTTTAATGCTAATTTTTTATACTTCAACATCTTTTGGTACATTGCCCAGCCCCTCTGGCTTGAATCCTGGGTCCCCCCCCCCCCTGCAAAAGGGTGATCTCCAGCAATCCCGACCGCTTGGCTCTGTGTGCCCCATGTCCCAGCCCGGCCCCTAGTACCTGATCCAAGCTGGACTAATCAGATTCTCTCTACTGAGTCTTTGGAGTTGCACTAGACATGCTAACAATCTCTGAGGTCATCTTTTAAAGAGAAAACTAATGTAACATAAAATTCACCATTTTTAAGTTTTCAGTTCAGTGGGTTTTAGGATATTCACAATGCCATAGAGTCATTACCACTACCTAATTCCAGAATACTGTAATTAACTCAGAATCCTGAAATCCCTTATTAGCAGTCACTCCCCCCTCCCCTCCAGCCCCTGGCAGCCGCTAATCTATTTCCTGTCTCTGTGGATTTGCCTACTCCGGAAAGTTAACAAATGATGTGGCCTTTTGTGACTGTCTTCTTTCACAGAGCATCATTTTTCAAGGTACATCCATGTCAAAACACCAGCACTGCTTCATTGGTTTTTATGGCCAAATAATATTCTATTGTGTGAATAGGCTGCATTTGATTTATCCATTTCATCTGTTGGTGGGCATGTGGGCAGTTTCTGTGCTTTGGCTGTTAAAAATGATGCTAAACATTCCTGCACAAGCTTTTTGTGAATATACTTTCATAATTCTCTTGAGTACCTCAAAGTAGAATCGCTGAGCTGTATGGCAACTGTATGTTTAACTTTTTGAATACCGCCAACATGATCTCCACTACAACTGCATCATTTAACATTCCTACCAACTGTGTACGAGAGTTTCAGTTTCTCTAAGATGGCCATGGTGGCATAAACCTGTAATGCTAGCACCTGGGAGGCTGAGGCGGGAGGATTTAACACAAGTTTGAGGTCAGCCTGGTCTACATAGTGAGTTCAAATCCACCCTAAACTACATAACAAGACCCTGTCTCAAAAAAAACAAAAAAGAGTTTCAATTTCTCTCCCCTGCACCAACATTAGTTTTCCTATTGTTAATGCAGCCATCTAGTAGATGTGAAGTTATATCTTATTGTGGTTTTGATTTGCATTTCCCTAATGACTACTATTGAGCGCCTCTCCATGTGTTTATTGGTCATTCCTGTATTTTCTTTGGAGATATGTCTGCCCACATTCTTTGTCCATTTTTCATTAGGTTGTTTGTCTTTTTATAGTTGGGTTGTAAGGATTCTTTATTACAGATACTAGATTCATATTGGATATAGGATTAGTTATCTAAGTACCTCGTGCAAACCACTTACACCACTGGAGCTCCAGTGATTTGCAAATATTCTTGCTGTTCTCAGTGTTGTTTTTGCACTGTCCTGGTGGTGTCCTTGATGCATAAAAGTTTTGAGTTTTGATAAGATCTAATTCATTCTCTTCCTATTTTGTTATTTATCCCTTTGCAACATCAAAAAGAAACAGAAATGACACTCAGGATTTGGAGGTACATTTATTTACATTGAAGGGCCCTGATCTCTGGTGACCCAGGGCTTATATGAGATAAGCAACAGGCAGGACAGAGGCAGAATGGCTTGTCAACTGGGGGTTGGGTTTATACAATGTGCATTACAGTGACCCACTATGTATCCCAGTGAACAGCTGTTTCTAGAAGGCAGAAGCAGCTGGAACTAGAACAGGAACTATTACCTGGGCAACTAAGAAACTGAAGTGTACTGGTTGAGGCGGAGGCATTTTCTGTTACACGTTTAGTGTCATATTTAAGAAATGATTACCTGATACAAAGTCATGAAAATTTGTACCTATTGTCTTAGTTACTTTTCTTGTTTGCTGAGACAAAATGCCCAACACCCAACGTTAAAGGACGAAAGGTTTATTTAGCTCACAGTTCGTAGAGGTTTTAGTTCATGTTGGCTGGTTGCAGGGCAAGGCGACATGGCAGAGAAACAGTTAGTGGTTGGCAGAAGGTGGCAAAGCAGCAAAGTAGTGAAGAAGCAGCAAAGGGCAACAATAGTCCTCTTTGTCCCTCTTGTTCTATCCAGGCTACGTCCCTGATGGCTGGTGGCACCCGCTCCCAGGGAGGGCCTTCCGTTATCCACGCCCAGAACTACACCAAACCAATCGGTGTGCCAAACCAATCGGTGGGCCAATTTAGGCATCGCACACCCTCGGTCCCAGCATCACGTACTTAATTGCACCGTCACACACTCGAGATCCAACCGTCTTGGAAAAGCCCTGCTTACCACTCTGTGAGGCTTTGAAGGGGCATCTAGAGACAAGCCTACCTTCCCCTCTAACAGTTCTGTAGATCTAGCCCTCACATTTGATCTTTGATTCCTAACGTTTAGGAGCTAAGGTAGAGCTCCAGCTCACTCTTTTGCTTGTGGAAGTCTACCTGTCCTAGTACCATTTGTTGCAAAGACTTCTCTTTCCATACTGAATGGTCTTAGAGAGCACCTTTGTCAGAAATCAAGCTGGGCATAGTGGAACACGCCTGTGATCCCAGCATTCACAAGGCTGAGCCAGGAGGATCAGTGTAAGTTCGAGGCCAGCCTGGGCTACACAGTGAGTTCAAGGCCAGTCTAGAATATACAGTAAGACCCTGTTTCAAAGAAAATCAAGCCATCATAGGTGTGTGGGTTTATCTACGGATGCTCAATTTTATTCCATCGATGTGTCTGCTCTTTGCCAGCACCTTATTGTTTTGATTACTGAGCCACTGTAGTCAGTTACAAAATCAGGCAATGTCAGTCTTCTCAGTTTGTTCTTTTTAAAAACTGTTTTGGCTCTTCAGGTCCCCTAGTATTTTTGATATGTTTTTAAAATTAGTACATATTAATTATATAGAATAATGAGATTCTTTGTGGTATTTCCATGCATGCATATAACACACTTTGATCCTACTCAACTCCCCTTTGCCCTCCCTGCTCCTGAACACTTCCTCTTCTCCAACCATCTTCCTTCTACTCTCACATGATCTTCTCCTACCTCTAGATTCCACATATAACAGAAAGCACAAGACTTATCTTTCTGTAAGGGAAAAATACATATATATATATATATATATATATATATATATATATATAATATAGTTATATAGTTGTATATGGTTATTATGTATTGTATATGTTATTATAGTTATTATATATAGTTAAAATAGTTATACAGATAGTCTCTCTTAATTCATTGAAAAGGAAGATTTGGCCAGGCTGTAATCCCAGCACTCAAAAGGCTGAGGCAGGAGGATCATTGCAAGTTCAAAACCAGCCAAAAGTGAGTTCAAGGCCAGCCTGAACTGCATAGTGAGACCCTGTCTCAAAAAGACAAAAAAGAAGATTTGTGCTAATATTGTCTGGACATTATTTCATGACTATATCTTGTACTCTGAGTAACTACTACGAAGATAACAATGTTCAGTGTATTAATTATTGTTACTCTAATAGCCTGATTTGAAACTCTGTTTTATTTTATTTCTATTTTTCTTCTTCTTCTCTTTAAAAAAAAAGAGAGAGAGAAACTGTGATGGGGGAAAGGGAAGGGAAGAAAGGGAAAAGGAAAAAATATATATCACATATATATGACAGTTAAAATAGTAATACAGCTAGTTTCTCTTGGTTCATTGAAAAGAAAGGTCTGTGCTAACACTGTTTGGACAATATTTCATGCCTCTATCTTATATTCTGAATAACTACTATGTAGACAACAATACGCAATGTACTAATTATTGCTACTGTTTACTAACCTGTTTTGAAACTGTTTTATTGTTATTTTTACTTTTCTCTCTTTCAAATAAAAAAAGACTTATCTTTCTGACTCTGGTTTATTTTGCTTAACATGATGATTTTTTACTTCCATGTCATTTCCTGAAAATGACATGACTTGGCTCTTCTTTATAGCCAAATAGTACTCCATCGTGCAAATATCCACTTTCTTGATCCATCCATCCACTGACAGATAACCTAGGTTGATTGTATAACTTGGCTATTGTTAATTGTGCTACAATAAACATAGGTATGCAGTACCTCTATAGTATGCTGACCTAAGTCTTTCTGTTCCCCTGCTACTTCTGTATGAATTATAGAATTCCATTTCTGGGGGGAAAAGGGCAGTTGGAATTCTCATAGGCATCGCACTGAATTTGCACACAATCATCACATGCTTGTTTGGGAGGTCTTGCCCTTGAACAGTTAAACCTTCCAACCCATGAACCACGGATCACCCCATTTGTCTAAGTTTTCTTTAATTTCCATCAACATTGTTTTGTAGCTTTCCATCTACCCGTGTCACATTTTTTATTCTTTTTGATCCTACTGTAAATTGAATTATTATCTTAATTTCACTTTGGGGTTGGGGACATCTTTAGCACCAGTGATCTGAGTGGGGAGAAGCAGAGATAAGCAGTTAACATCCACAGGAAAACGAGTCTGAGTACAAAGAAAGGTAGAAACGACAGATTCTAAGGAAGGAAGGTGCAGGGGAGGAGGAGAAGGAAAGAGGGAAAGGTTGAGGACTGTGCTGCAAGCACATGTGTATGGAAATCAGAAAGTAAATTGAGTTCACTTGAACGTGACATTCACGTCAAGGTTCCTGAGGTGTGACAGGAGTATCTGAGGACACACAACAGCATGGGGATGAAGAAAACATGAGCAGGCACTAAAGGAGCCCATCCAAAGTGGAGGGACTCTCAGCCAGAGGGCAATGCGTCTGCACAGCTTCCTTCACAAGGCAACTGCTGTGCTCAGAGGCTAGCAGAAAGCCTTCAGAGTGCTTGGCATGTCTGTCTTCAGAATGAGCCAAACCTGCACCCTGTGAGACCAGACATGCCCAAGCAATACTGTCCCCGTGCAGAACTAATACCAGGGGCTCTGTGCTCCCACAGAGCTCCCACCTGCGCCCAAGGGCTCTGCCTATGGACACTGTCAACCAGGGACACAGCTTCTTTATGCTCCGAGGGAAGATGCCGTATTTCCATGGCATGTTCCTAATGCCACCTGCAGTTTTGTTGTGTGGGAGACCTGGCTGGTGTGTGTTAGGGTTTGGGTACATCCTTTGGAATTCCTCGTATTGGAGACACAGTCCCCAAAGTCACAAGTTAATATTATTTGGAGATGACCCTCTGGGATGTAGTGAAGGTTAAATGAGGACACAGAGCCCGAGTCCAGTGGGACTGTAGCTTTATACAAAGAGGAGAGACCTGAGCTAGGGTGTTCTTTTTTTTTTTTTTTTTTTTTTTTTTTTTTTTTTTTTGCGGTACTGGGATCGAACTCAGGACCCTGCACTTGCTAGGCAGGCACTTATTCCACTGAGCTATATCCCCAGCCCAAGGGTGTTCTGTCTCATCATGTGATGAGTCCCTTTGGGACTCTGCAGAGAACCCCCACTAGCAAGAAGAACCACATCCATCTTGGTTGTCCACACTTGAAGTTACCAGCCTTCAGAAACCCTGAGCTGAATAACGGTTCTACTCCTTACAAATGCTCAGTCTGTAGTACCCATTTATAGCAGAAAATAGACCGAGAGAGTGTATGACATCCTCTTCCAAAAATGCAGTGGGTTGAACAAAAGGGGTTGGGAGGAAATTGAAGGTCACTTGAGGCCTCGCTTCCTATAGGATGTAGGGGCAGATTAAAGGGATATTTTTAAACCCAGGGCAAAATACATTGTAAAATCATTACATGCTTACCCACAGCAGATTATAAAATCACCACATGCTTATTGTGTACCATGTGCTTGAAAAACATACCCCAGTGCATCCTTTACGAAAGTGTTACTCACATTCACTGTATGCTAACCTTCTTCCCTTCCCAGAAACAAAGGGTAAGACCTTGATTGGCCTAGCCCACACCAATCATAACAGTTTGCTCCTGTAAGTACAAACACATCTCATACTCACAAGGTATCCCAAGTAGCATTCCCCCTACCCTGCTGCACCACTGTGCTGCTAAGGTAGCTCTCCTGCTTTCTCTGCATTTGCCATATTTTAAATAAACCTCTGCTTTGCACTATACCAGTCTTGATTCCCCGTTTCTCACTAAGAGCCCCAGTTCTCTATTCTTCACTGGACTGAAGGCAAGGACCTGAAAAAAGGTCGAGGGTCTTACAGGGGACTCCTAGGCCCCCTCCTCAGAGACGCCCCAGCCCTGTTGGATGCAACAAGGACAAAACTCTCAATCTCTTTCTCCTTCTCTCTCTCAATTGTTGTACATGATTTCAAAAGAAAACAATTTCTGTCACCTTGGCAATTTCTCAAAGTATAGTTTTCCAAATTACTTTAAAAAAGAAACTTATGAAACTTGGATGTTAAAATGAAGGGCAGAGTAGAGGTTATCATCTTGGTTACTTTTCTTTCATTGCTGGGACAAAACAGCTGACACCCAGAATTAAGGAAGGAAAGGTTTATTTAGCCCACAGTTTACGGAAGTGAGTCTGTCCGTAATAAGCTGGCTCCTAGGCAGATCGGCACACAGCACAGGACAACAGCTCATGATAGGAGAAGACAGCAAAAACAAGAGTATCAGGAGGGAGAGAGCAAGCCTCTTTCCCTTATACTGTATGCCGGCTCCCGCCCCAGGGCAGGTGCAGCATTCTCACCCACAACCCCAGCATTGGGCCATGAACCCATCACAACTCTAGTAGCCCACTCCATAGCTGCAAGAGGCTTTGGGGGGACATCTAGACACACACCATAACAGTTATAAAAGCTGTGCTTTTGATTTTGGGGAAATGGATCTCTCTCTCTCTGTCTCTCTCTCACTCACACACACACACACACACACACACACACACACACACAAATTAGCTTCTAGTTTCAGTTTAAATATCACATCTTAGATTGGCCTTTCCTGACCATCTTGTTTGTGTTAAGAAGTTTTTCTGACAGCTTAGTAGTGGTAGGAGATGACGGCCCCCAAAATGGTATGAGATCAAGGAGAGGCAGGCAGGTCCAGGCGGATTCTTGCAAACTGGGTAGAAAGAAGGGAATACATATGGCTTAGGATAAAAGTAACTTCATCCTGGGTGGAATGTAATTGGTTTATCTTAGTACGGAAGACTCAGGCACATTCCCAGTTCTAGACTCCAGTAGTTCTGTGTATTTGTGAAAGTACAAGAAAAACAGACCAGGGTTACTTTGCTATAAGCATAGCAGTCATGATTCAAGATGGCCACGGTCACGTCAAGGTGAATCCATACAGAAGTCACCCTAACTCTGCTGTTTTACACTATTTCACTGCAGGGCCAGGGATACAGCTCAGCGGCATAAGCGCTTGCCTGGCAAGCCTGAGGTCATGAGTTTAACTCCCAGCACCAAAAAAAAAAGGACAAATTACACTACTTCACTGTTACTTTCTACTGCCGTTATTACTCTGAGTAATTACTTTAACTGCCTGTCCCTGCTTCGTGAGGATTGGGTCAGGTTCATGTTTACTGCCAGCCTAGTATAGGCCCTGGCCTATACCAGGCAGTTAAGAAACTTTCTGTGGAATGAGGACCACGGAAGAAGCAGGCTGTGGAACAAAACCTTTAGGAGGGCCTGGCTTGCAGCGCGCACAAGAAGCTCTCCGGCATGCAGCAAAGCTGGAGTTCTGGACGTCCCCGTGTAAGGTCCTGACGAAGCTCTGGCATGATCAAACAAGGCTGCCTTGCAGAGAATTAGCACGAGCCCTTCGGCACGGGTACTGCAGAGTCCTCACCTCCTCAGAAGCCCACCGATTCAGAATCTCCGGGATTTTGAGTCTCACAGCCCAGGAATCTGCCTGGGCAACAAGGCCTCAGGGGACTCTGAAGCACCTGGAGGCCGGAGGCGCGTGCTCCGTTGGGCGGAGAAGGGCTGAGAAAGTGTCTCCAGCCGGCTCGAGTTAAAGACACGAAGCCAAGGAAGCAGCTGGACTGCAGATCATATCAGCGGGAGCCCAGCCCCGGGACCTTTGGCCACACTTGGCCTGCTGCCGCGTGGGGCCCGCCCCACCCTCCGATTGGCTGCGGCCCCACCCATCCTCCGGTCTCAGCCAATGGGATCGGCACGCGCCGGAAGCAGGAGCCGGAAGCGCGGCAGCGGCACCGCGGCCGGCTTTTTCTTTGGGCTGCTGTACCCCGGCGTCATGCGAGGCTTCGGGCCAGGCCTAACCACGCGGAATTTCCTCCCGCTGCGGTTTGCTCCGCGGCCGCCGCGGCCGCCAGGGCCCCTGCTGTCGAGCAGCCCGGCGGCGTCGGGGGCGGGCTCCCTGACGCGAGCCATGGACGAGCTGCTCCGTCGCGCCGTGCCGCCGACGCCGGCCTACGAGCTGCGTGAGAAGACGCCGGCGCCCGCCGAGGGCCAGTGCGCCGACTTCGTGAGCTTCTACGGCGGCCTGACCGAGGCGGCCCAGCGCGCCGAGCTGCTGGGCCGCCTGGCGCAGGGCTTCGGCGTGGACCACGGCCAGGTGGCCGAGCAGAGCGCGGGCGTGCTCCAGTTGCGAGAGCAGCCGCGGGAGGCGGCGGTACTGCTGCAGGCCGAGGACCGGCTGCGCTACGCGCTCGTGCCGCGCTACCGCGGCCTCTTCCACCACATCAGCAAGCTGGACGGCGGGGTGCGCTTCCTGGTGCGGCTGCGGGCAGACCTGCTCGAGGCGCAGGCGCTCAAGCTGGTGGAGGGGCCGCACGTCCGGGTAAGGACGGGCCGCCCCACGCAGAGCCCACCCGCCCTAGCCCGGCCGCGCCGCCCCCTTCCCCCTGCGTGACGTGACGCGCCCCCTTCTCGCTTCCTGAGTCCCTTCAGGGCCCAGCGCGCCCCTGCCGCCATCCAGCCTCACACTGCAGGACCCACGTGTACAGTGTGTACTAAACAGTGGCCAGCGGCACCTGACTACCCTCAAGGTGACTGTCAGGCCTGTTAGCGTGCTCTGTAAAGTCTTTTTATTGTTTTAACTGAGGCGTACCTATGCAGGTATGAACAAAGGTAATCTCTAAAAACCGGTGAAATACCCACAGGTGACTAAAATTTAAGGTCCCTACCACTGGAGAGTCTCACTGCTTTCCAGCCTTTTTTCTGCCTCTAAAATTTTGGGACAGGTTACTTTAATTCCCTGAGCTCCGCCCTAAAAGTGGGAACTTGGGGGTTTTCTTATTGAGGGAGCCAAATGCTTAGCGCTGTGAATTCGTGCTAGAAACAGATAAATTCTTTGAGATTTAAATGACTGTACCCTGAAAGATGGCCTAGCGTTACACGTAGTCCCTTTGTAATCCTCTAAAATGTGGAAAGAACACTAATGTGCCCTTTTAGTGAGCAAAAATGATAGTGAATGTTTGGAAAGGTTTCTGACACTCAGAACTTTATGTTCTTGAAGAATTTAACAGTTGAATGATATCTGAAATCTTTTAAGAGCTGTAGAACTGGCCATTAACAGGTTTTGCAAAAAAAAAAAAAAGCCAAGCCTGGTTGGGCACACCTGTGATTCCCAGCACTCCGAAGGCTGAGGCAGGAGGATTGTTGGGAGTTTGACACCAGCCTGGGCTACAAAATGAGCTCAAGGCCAGTCTGAACTACACAAGGAGACCCTGTCTCAAAAAGACAAAAAAAAAATACCAGAACAGTTTTTGCTTCTGTTCCCTCAGTCTGAGAGGTGATACACGTGCCTTCTTATAGGCAAGGAGATCAAAACAGGTTGTGGGACTCGTCTAAGAATGCAGATGTGTTTCTGATTACCACCCAGTCCAGCGTCCTGTACACCCCTGCGCTTCGTGAGCTAACAGGGTTTTATCAGAAACATCTTTTTTTTACTGCTTAGCCTTAGTTGCATAAAAATTGAGTGTAGCTGCAAATCAGAATAACAGTGGCTATAACAGTTTTGGCCTGACAGACTTCCAGGTGTAGCTCAGCCTAGGTGAGCAAAACAAGGAAACTCAGGCCAAAAATCACAAAAGTGAAGAGGTAAAATTGAGTGGAGCATGAATACAGTGCCTTGACCTTTGGCCCTCCACGTGGTATGGGCTTATTGGCCACAAGTTTTCTAGTGGCTGTGATGTGCCCCTTCCGTTTCTCCACCTAGAAACCCTAGCCTTAGGTCCAGCACCTGTAACTTAGTAACTTCATTACTTTCTCCTTCACTTCACATAGCTACATAATTTTATATCGCTTTTTTTTTTTTTTTTTTTTTAATCTTTTTGAGACAGAGTCTCGCTATGCAGTTCAGGCTGGCCTTGAGCTCACATTGTAGCCCAGGCTGGTCTCTAACTCTCAGTGATCCTCCTGCCTCAGCCTCCCGAGTGCTGGGATTACAGGCGTGTGCCACCATGCCCGGCCATCTCTTGTCATTTAAATCATTCTGAAAATAGTGTTTCCTATCTCTAGAAATTGTCTATTGGAATTTGATCTTGTAACCTATTATGAGAATCACTTAAGTACAGTCTTTAAAAAACAATAGATTTTAGTCTTTAGAGTAGTTTTAGGTTCACAGCAAAACTGAACAGAAAAGATGGATTTCGCAAATGGCCCCACACGTATGCACAGCCTCCTCCACTCCTGTGCCCGCCCTCGGCGTCTGCCCCAGCTGATGCCCATCATTATGTCATTGCCACTTGGGGTCCGTAGCAGACATTAGACTTCACTCTTGGTGTTGGACGTTCTGTAGGTTTAGTTTACAGTCTATTCTCATTCTTTCACTTCAGGATTTTGTGTCATGTTAAAGAAACAATTCAGCTAAAACATTTGGCTTGTAGGAATTCAGGTTAAAAACTTGCAGAAGTTTGGTACAGGCGGCTTCAGAGTAGGATCCTGGACACCCAAGGGCTTTCTTAAGTGCTTAGTACTTGGGGTGGGGTGGGGGCCACTCCTGGGTTACCCCAGGCCTCAGCCTTCCTGATGCGGGCATGGATGGTGCCTTATCTGTGGGTGTGCTCTTTGCCTGGCCCCAGATGACTTTTGAACTTGCTAGATGAGGTTGAGGGAAGGCGCCTCGGTCCCCGGGGCTGCTGTGGGTTTGGTCCCAAGCCTTTCCTCTGCCAGTGCAGGTCCAGTGCTGCACCCCATGTGGTGCAATAAGTGGGGAGAGCACGGCCTCAAGGTGATGTTGGTTCTGTGTATTTTATGAGGCAGTAGGTCCGATGGAAGAAGCCCAGAATGGGAAATGAGCCAGTTCCCATTTCTGTCTTGCCATCTATGAAAAGATGTGATTTTAGGTGATTTTAATCAAGTCATTCACCTCCCCTGTACCCTCTCTTAATCAAGTCATTCACCTCCCCTGCACTCTCTGGCTCTGCACTGAGAGGAGAGATTCAGCTGATGGCAGTGAGCTCAAGGTCAGCCTAGTCCTTTCCCAAGAGATGCCCTGAGGGATTTATTGGCGCTTTACTAAAAATACAGTAAACAAAAGCAGTTTGTCGTGCTCTTGCTTTCCTAACCAGGGGACTATGGGAGATGAAAGAGCTCGTAAGACACACACCTCCATTGCCCGGGCAGCTCAGCCAGAGGACTTGAGCCTAACTGGCCAGGCTGGGGGTTATCTCTTTCCTTGGATATTTTAAATCGGATAAGTTTTCTTTTCTCTCCCTTAATCCTTTGGCTACAAAGTTCAGAGTCAGTAGCAAATCTCCTTGCTGGAAGGTACAAGTGCTACTCTGAAAGTTTTTACAGTGTGGCAAAGATCAAATGTCTTGGTTGTGTTTTTCAAGATAGAAAATCAATAGGTGAAGAAGGAAAAAGTGAGCCTTGCCTGACAGTTGTGTTTTTTTAAATTTTTTTATTTTAATGTTAGAGGTATTGGGCTTCTTGATTCATGTGAGTACCAAATCTGTAGTGCTATAGTATAGATTTGTAGGACTCTTGAATTACTAGTGAACTGTTGTTTTAACAATTAAGGAATTTGTAGAAAAGACACTTGGTACCCTTGACCTCTGTGATTACAGAACCCTGAATGTTAGCCTGTAGACAAGGGGAGAGTGCATGAGTGAGTCAGGATGGGGAGGGCTCTGAAACCCGTAAAGCAGCTTCATCACAGTGGAAACATTCCTTTCGGTTAGAACAAAGGCTGTTGGGTTTAGAGGCTGGTTGGTACACTTATTTCTGCAAAACTAGTGGTTTTACTTGTTCTTTCGTAGGATACCTTTTGGCCCTAGATGTGTGCAAATTCAAATCTACAGCCAGCTGCAATTAGTTTCCATAGTTGCAAAATACATTCAGAGTTGCATGGAGAGTAGTTTTAAGAGGTGACAACAAATGTCAGCCAGATGTGGTTCTTCAGCCAGAGGAGAAATGCTGTTCACTGCTGACTCTGCACAGGGGCCTTGGGTGGGTCCAGTTGTGCCCGGACTGCCTTCCTTCAGGGGTGCATCTGCAGGTGTGTGGCAGGTATGTGCTGTAGGGCAAGACTTGCCTTTGCCATATATATTTCCATTTGCTTCATGGCTTGAGTTTCTTGGACATAAAATCCCATTGAGACAGTTGAATCCCCGTGGCAGCTGAAGGTCTGGGTACTGCCAAGCCTTGGCGGGTGCCTGGTGGAAGATGGCATTGAGGTCACAGAGAGGTCCCTTGACAGGCAGTGGAAACACAGGAATCATGGTGACGTGGAGAGTATGCGAGCCTTAACAGGAGTATGGGAACTGGAGGAAGGAGCAAGCTCCGTCAGACGCAGTCCCTTAAGTCAATACATTGTTCCTGTATGTTCTCATGAGGTCATGTTAAATAGGTTTATTTTTAGATATGAAAGCACACCCCGCTGTGTGAAGGGCACACCTGGGAGGTGTGAGTTTCTGAGACCTTACACCACTCTCTTAGCAGTGGCTCCCTCCTCCCTTCCCCGCTCAGGGCTCCTGAGTACTTTCTCTTGCACCAAAGCTCAGCAGATCTTGAGAGCCAAGGGCTTGCTGGCTGTTCATTTAAACAGTGTCATCCGGGAAAACTGCAATTAGCAGTGCAGAACAAACTGCCAAGTAAAGCCAACTTCAGAATGTTCCCAGCAGTTGAACTTTCTGCCCCTGCATTGTTGACCAGCAATTGCAGAATTTGAAAGACAGAGCCTTTGTTCTCACCTGCTGCTTGTGATGCCGTAGTCTTGTATGCTGCAGTGAATGCCAGCCTGGACAGCTGCATCAAATGCTAGCACTGATGAGTCTGTGACCCTTAGCCTAGATTCCTGGCTGTTGGGTTCAGCATCACATGCCTTAGCTGTCAGCAGCCTAGAATAGAAAGTGGAGACTTTGAGAGAACTCCTCATCAGCCCATTTCTTCTGTAATTCATACTGAGTTCATACCGAAATGAGGCGTTTCCCACTTTTTCTTACCATGAATGTAATAGGGCTGTAGTGTGTCTTCTGCATGAGGACTGAGCTAGCCTATTCCTAACCTTTCAGTGCAGAAGTTCTTCACTTGTCCTCCTTGAGCACCAGGAAATCCTATGCAACATTTCATTAACATAGTGGCATTCGGAGGGAGGGGCTGTGGTTTTTAGCACAAACTTGAGTGTGAGGATCCTAGGATTGAGAACCATTGTCATCCAGTGCAGAACACAGTTTTTTAAAGAACCATTCTGTATTCCCTAGCAAGTGATCAAATGATCTCTCTCATCCTCCTGACCTGCTACTCCTGATCACCATTTTTTTTTTTCAATTGATATCTGTCTACTAGTGAATGCTTTGGAAATGAGAAATGAAACAGAAATGAACTTTGCCCTTACAGAGTTCACAGCTGAGTAAAGGAAATTAAATAGGGAATCTGGAGTTGAAGGGGCTGCAAAGATTTTCCAGCCCAGCCACCTACCCATGCTAAGTCCTTGCTCAGATGTCTGTCCTATGCACACATCTGTGGTGGGCCACACACTACCACAAGGACATCTATGGACAGCGCCTGCCCCACGGAGCTACTTTCTGGCATTACATCAAGTCCTCGAGTGTCTGACTTCCACAGTTGGTCTTCAGTTTGTCCTCCCCAGCCTCACAGGGTCACAGAGAACAAACAGGTGGTCTCTGTGCCCCAGTACTTCCAGATGTAAAGATAGACTCATGTTCTGAAAACTTCAAGCCACCAACCTGTACCTGCACCTTGCTCAGGTGACAGAGGTCTGAAGGTTTTCATCTTGTAATGGGGATTAAAATGTAAATTGGTGCTATAAAGTGTTTACAGCCCTTATTAAACTGGACTTCCTAGGTGATACCCGTCTCAACCTTTGTGAACCTGACACCAAGATGGAGAAGGTCAGTCAGAACCAGATGCACTGTTTATCGTCATTTAATAATATTACTCAGTGTATGTGGTAGCATATAGCTCACCTAGGAGCAACAGGAAACCCAAAGTAAACAATGGTTTGAGAAATACAGGTTTGTCATAGGTCAAAGGCTAAGGGTAGGCAGCCCTGTAGTATCTCAGTGACTCCAGGCTCTCATGGTATTCTGCCCAAAAAACCATCTTTAAATTTCTACAGCTTACGCCGTCTACAGCGGAAAAGATGGCAAAGGATATGCTGCTGCAGCCTTTTAGAGTCCTCAGAGCTGCTGTGAGATGCTTCTGCTTATACTTCATCAGCCAGATCTTGGTCATATGACCACCCCTCGCTGCTGTGTAGTCTTTTATGCCGTGAGGCGTCTGTTTACTTAGAAGGAAGAGAAAACAGCTGCTAGACAACACCAGTCTGCTGTCCTCGGTGTCCTCACTGCTGTGGCTGGCAGCAGCCTTCCTCAGTTCCGTGCTGTCAGCCACAAGGCTGCCCTGAGCACAGATTCTGCTCAGCCCATGTACCTTTTGTTTGACACTTGCCCGAAAGGTGCCCGTGGGAATGGCTCTTTGATGTCAACTTGTGCGTTTTTAGAGGTAAAACAAAGTTAGAATAATTTCATCAAATCAGAAGTGCATTGTTTGCAAAATACATTATAATTTTATGTCCTCAAGTAGCTTTAAAATACTGCCAATTAAGCTGTGACTCGGTATGTCTACAAGATGTGCCCCGACTTCAAAAATATTAAAATACGAAGATGTGGCATCTTCAAGTTAATAAGAGTTCCTGGATGAGTCCTTGTTTCTCTCGGGAAGCACAGGTGTAATGTGCCACATGGAAGAGCGTTCCAGCATGGGGAGAAGGCTTGTTGAGCCTGTGTAGTCTGCATTAGTGCTTTGTGCAAGATGCATCTTTCATCGTTTGTTTTGAGACAAGGTCTCAGTAGGTAGCCCACGTTGGCCTGGAATTCACAGTAATCCTCCTACCTCAGCCTTCCTGAGTGCTGGGATCAGAGGTGTACACCACCACATCCACCTGTCCTATTACATATTTACTTAGATGCATATTGTATGATTTGGGCAACTTAGCTCAACATTAACTTTCCCGTTCAAATGTGTTATACACTGAAGTGGTGAAGTCTAAGTAGAGAGCCTGCGAAGGCCTGGCTTGAAGTGTGAGCTCCCTGGGAGCATCAGAACAGGCTGCCAGAGGGTCGTGGTGCAGTCTTTTCTTGTATCACAGCTAAGCGTTGTAACCCGCTGTGCCCACAGTGATACAGAGATGGTTTTGAGCTAATGTACCTCAAAAGCCAACCTCGCATTCTCTTTGCAGGAGATGAATGGGGTGCTGAAAAGCATGCTCTCAGAATGGTTTTCTTCAGGGTTCCTGAACCTAGAAAGAGTCACCTGGCATTCACCATGTGAGGTGCTTCAGAAAATCAGTGAGTAAGTATGAAGGTTTTCTTTATGTTGTAGCTGAAGGCCAGGGTCCATCCATGTGTACATTTTATTCTGACGTAACAAATCAAACTGTTCCCCAATGCTGTGCCTGCCATCTTGCCTGACACCGTGGTGGGGTGTGGAGCCCAGAGAGAAACTCACCTATCCATAACCCAAGGCCTTGTGTATGTCCAAACAGGCCCATTTACAGCTTCCCCAAGCCACATTATCAGAGTTGTATGAATTCGTTGGACCAGGTATTTGCAATTAGTAATCAGGAGAGCATTTATTGCTGGGCATTCTGTTGCACACCTGTAATTCCAGAGCTCAGGAGCCTGAGGCAGGAAGATCACTGTAAGTTTGAAACCAGCTTGGACTATGGGCTACATAGTGAGTTCAAGGCCAGCCTAAACTACATAGTGAAACCCTATCTCAAAATGCAGGAGGAAAAAAAAAAGCATTTACCTCATCCCATTCTTACGTCTCCCTAGTGAGACTCTCGGTGAGCAGTGGCGTACTCGATTGCAGCATGTCCAGGACGTTGCATCACACGGGCCCATGTCTTACAGTGTCTGAGGCCTGGGAAAGTCGTGCTCTCTGGTGCGTCAGTGATGGTAGTGCCCACTGTCATCTCACATGCAGAAACAAGGTTGAGGGTGGGAAGAAAGGGACCTGAGAGATGGTGTAAGCAGCATGGGCAACCTCTTCAAATACGGGTATCCCAGGGAAAGCCAGGAGCCACACCAAGGCCCACAGTTTGACTGCATTGAACCCAGGAGCCTCACGAGCCACTCTGAATCTGGTGTTAAGGGGAGCAGTTTTGTATGTGAAATGGTCGCAAATTACCATTTCTGTCAGTGCTGCTGCACATTCAAGTGATTTTCTTTGGGTTTTCCCTAAGAGTCACTTGGAGCTGCACTGAAGGGATTTATTTGGCCTTTGTGGATAGTGCACATAGAAATCAGCAGTTGTAATTTAACTTTACAAGTAAGCTGTGTGTTTGTCTTCTCTGTACAATCCCTTGTCAGGTCTGAGGCTGTGCACCCTATAAAGAACTGGATGGACATGAAACAGCGCGTTGGGCCCTACAGGCGATGTTACTTCTTTTCTCACTGTTCAACCCCTGGGGAGCCCCTGGTCATTTTGTATGTGGCGCTCACCAGTGACATCTCCAACAACATCCAGGTACCTGTGGACAGGCACTTCAGGGCAAAACAGGCATCTCACAAAGGCTCTTAAGGTTTTATTTTTTAGCTTGGTTTTAGTCTTGGTTACTTTTACTCTTGTTGCTGAGACAAAATACCCATTGTCCAAATACAAGGAAGGAAAGGTTTGTTTAGCTATTTCAGTCTGTACTTGGCTGGCTCCAAGGCAGGGTGGCACATGGCAGAGGGCAACCATTCATAGCGGGGGAAGATGGCAAAAGGCACAAGAGCAGAAAGGCTCCAAGAAGCCTCTTTCTTTCCCCTACATATGCAACCTATCTACCCCGGGGAGGTGTAGCCCTCATACCCATAATCCCAGCATAGGACTGTGGATCAATCAGGTATCTAGAAGCCTGCCCCATGACTGCGTGAGAATTTGGGGGGACATGCAGACACCAACCATAACAGTTTTCTTAGTTTATTTGTTGTTTGTTTTTGAGAAAGGGTTTGTTGCTCAGGCTGGCCTTGAACTCACAGATCCTCCTGGCTCAGCCTTCTGAGCACAGAGATTACATGTGCCTCCATGCCCAGTTTACCTTCTTTCTTAAAAATAGTTGCTTTGAATTTTCAGACTTTGTACTTGGGCTGACAAAACCTGCAGACATGGAATCACAGAATGCAGAGGTGAGCAGTGCAGACGAGCCAGGCACAGGAGAGCATCTACCCGGCAGTGCTGACTCAGAGCTGTGCTCCACTGCATACCACATCTGTGGCAGGACATTTCTGTGAGCGCAGACAGTGGTGCAGGAGAAAGACAGGACACATGGTTCACTCTTCCGGCATGTGCTAAGTGCCTGGGGGACTTCATAAGATGCTGACTGAGAAAGCGACAGATGAGCACAGACCTGCTGGCGGGTGGAGGTTGTGGGCGTGGAGGCCTCGCTGGCCCCGCCTGGAGGAGCGTGACAAGCCTGTCCAGACACGCGGGGCTCCAGGACGGCACACATGGGAGAGCAGGTCTCAATGGAGATCGCAGCAGTAGACACAAGTGCAAGACCCTGGGCCAGAGTGGGTCTGCTTTGCCCCAGAGGATGGAGGGCAGGGGGGTAAGGAGGAGTAACAAGCTGGGCACAGTGTCTGCATCTGAGACATCACAATCATTGAGTAGGGTAAGCAGGCAGGTGCCCCCAGTCACCAGAAGACTCGCTCAGAGGTTTGGAGTGTGAAGGGTGGTGGGACTGGAAGTTACCAGGGCTCCTGAGAGGGCAGCTTGAGTGTGTTCCAGGGCAGGATGCCTTCATCTGAGTGACCTAGAAATTCTACTCCAGAGTCCCAGCACACGGCCCTGTGTTCTGTGGAACACTCGACCTTGCTGTCCTTCAGTGGAGGATGCTCAGGGAATGCTGTGCAAATATGCCTGCTACCTCCTCACACACATGGGATCTCAGTATGTTTAAATAATGGTGTGGGTTTATGTTTGACCTGGAAAGCCAACCTTGATTTATTGTTGAGTAACAGTCCAGGTTACAGAAGAGCACACAGTGCGTGGCCTTGATGACAGTATTTGGGATATCTGTGGAGCATACTCTTTTGTGCATCGGTCCATGGAACGCTCCATGCAAAGCATGAGCTAGGTACTAGTTGTATTATATGGCCTCATTTTAGACCTAAGAAAACTGCAGCTTAGGGGAATGTCTGTAACTTGCCCACAGTCATAGAGCAAGTAAGGATGAGACAGAGTCAAACCCAGCTGCTGTCCTTGACCCCAAGCAGAAAGTGCTTTCCGTTAGCTCTTGTTTGAGCAGCCCTCCATCAGGAACCCCGTGTAGCTTACAGCAGTTAAAGTGGCTTGGATGTGTTCCTCCAAAGCCAGCTGGTGCCCCGCCTGGGAGCAGCTGAAAGGAGCTGCCTGCTAGTGCATCGACAGTGCGAGGGCTCCAGAGACCTGCCTGTGGGGTGAGCTGAGAGAGTCAGGCCGCAGCAGTTGACTCTCCAGTAGAAGTGTCTTCATAGATTGCTTTATATGTGTGTCTGTGTGCTTTCATTTAGTAAAGAATATTGGTATGAAATTTTAAAATTATATAGAAGAGCCCTCAAGGGAAATTTTGAAAAAAGAAAAATTACATTGGCCTACTGAAAAATTGGAAAAACTAACGTTCAGAGAAAGGAGCAAAAATAACTTAAAGAATAGGAGAGCTGGCCTTTGACGAAAATATGCAAACACCAGACTCAGGTGGCTGCATTGGCTCTGATGAGCATTCGGTGCAGGGGCGCTTTGGAAGTGGATGCCAGTTTGCACGGAGGCCTGCAAGGGTAAGAAAGGGCCATGGTGCCATTCAGTACAACTTGCACAAGAGTTTCAGAATGACTAACATTATGTAATACAGCATCCAGCACTAATTCCCTACTATCGTCTTTATAATTTTGTATTTCCTTTATTTTTGTGTTAACATGCAAAGATAACATGTAATACAGCATCCAGTGCTAATTCCCTATTACCTTTATAGTTTTGTATTTCCTTTATTGTTTTTGTTATTCTGGTTTATATATCTCCATCTTTTTGTCTTTAAATTTTTAAAAAGTTTCACAGTGAAAGAAATGAGCACCCTGAGCAGGCACTACAGAAAGGTTGTGAAATGGTCACTTGTAAGAATTTTTAGGACAGCAGAGAGAATTGCAGCCTAAACCACTGATCTCTGAGAGGCATCCTCTGGCCAGTGGCGGGGTGGGGTGTGAGCAGGAGAGCATCCTGACCACCAGGGACCCCTGTTTTATGTGTGCCAGGCCATCGTGAAGGAGCAGCCCCCGTCAGAGACAGAGGAGAGGAGCAGAATCACCACCGCCATCTTTTACTCCATCAGCCTCACACAGCAGGGACTGCAGGGTGTCGAGCTGGGAACTTTCCTCATAAAGCGCGTCCTCAAGGA
Organism: Dinomys branickii; assembly: GCA_004027595.1. Lineage (NCBI taxonomy): Eukaryota > Metazoa > Chordata > Mammalia > Rodentia > Dinomyidae > Dinomys > Dinomys branickii. Next base: position 378,275 of record PVLD010000086.1, read on the forward strand.
GCTGCAGGTGAGTGCAGCCTTGCAGGTGCAGGCCCAGGCCCAGGCCCAGTGGCCCTGCTTACAAATGCTCAGTCCCACTGGTGCACCCCATCATCTGGCACGTGATGGGTCTTGTCCGCTCCTTGGGCACAAGAGGCAGACAGGAGTGTGCAGAAGGAAGGGAGGAGTAGAACAGTGCCTGTCGCCACTTGGCAGTTCCTAGGAGCCACAGGCTGCTGAGAGTGGCCACCTAGAGCCCAGCTTGTCGCTTACTGCAAGTGCAGCTCTAGGCTGAGAACATGAGCCTTTGACGTAACCTCACCCTGGCTGGCCAGGCACCCCTGACTCCTTGCATTGTCCCCTATGGCCCCGCTCACTCCCCGCTGTCTGGGCCGAGGCCTCACAGCCATGCCTGGCCCACCTGCACTGCACAGCGCTTCTGGCTCCTATCGATCCATCAGCAGGACTTTCCCACAGCCTAGTTAGACCAGCCAGGCACTGTGGCTTGCTGCTGGCCTCACCCTTTCCTGCTGCCTCCGAAGGACATTTCCTCTGCCCAACAACAGCAATGGGTGGCTGCTCTGGGACTAAATTTAAAACCGTCCCATCGGGCATTTGGGAGAGCTCCCAAGAATGGGTCAGCTCAGGCAGTGACCAGATGGCCAACCACCGTGTTGAGTCAGCGTAGGCACTGCGGCAGCGGACAGAAGAGCTGAGTCCATGCTGCCGTGCGTCCTCTTCCACTCCTAATCGGTTCTACCCAGGTGTTCAACATGCAGCTTCTCATGGCCATCCTGCCCCCCGCCCCCCAGGTGACAACAGGCCACATCTGATTAGTGTGTTTCTTCTTAGTTCTCTTCTGTGCTGGTGGTGTTGGGGCATGGAGAAGTGAGGGTAAAAAAGCCAGTCAAGAGGGCGAGCAGCCCTGCGATTCTGGGTGGCCCCGCGGACCGCTCCCTGGCCCAGAAGCCACCCTGCAGGGCCACTCTACACTCAGCTGTGAGCCTCAGTCTCCCGAGAACCTTGAAGGAAGGTTGCCCTTCTGCACGAGAGGGTTTGCTGAGTTTATGAACAGTAAAAAACAAGCTGCCTCAGATGTCCAGCAAGAGGGATGTGGCTAGGGGAGCTATGATCGAGTTTATATTATATAAACTATGTATTATATTTCAGTATGACTCTGTCATTAAAATTGTACTTCTCAATTTTAAATGACACTGAGAAAATGGTGCTGGTATAAATCTGTGATGCAGGCAGCAGGAAAGGTGCCCAGCCATGTAAGTACATACAGCCCGGAAAGTGTTTCTCTTTTTTTTTTTTTTTTTTTGCGGTACTGGGGATCGAACTCAGGACCCTGCGCTTGCTAGGCAAGCGCTTATTCCACTGAGCTATATCCCCAGCCCAGAAAGTGTTTCTCTTACCAGACCCTTGACAGCAGTTTTCTCACAGTGATAGAGTAGGTTTGTTTCCTTTTTTTCTTTCATAAGTTAAATATATATATAGAATGAGCACATACTACATTTACAATCATAAAATTCGGGCCTTTTAAAAATAATCGAGAAGATCTGTGTACAATCTGAACAGAAATGAGTGAATTATGGTCTGGTGATAGACCCTCGTCTGCCCCGCCCATCCCCTCACGTCTTGAAGATGTGTTGGGCACCACTTATCCACGCACAGGCCCCTGGGCACTTGCGTGCCAAGTATCAGCCCAGACTCTGGCCCACAGAGGCCTCCCAGAGGGTGTGGCACAGTGGAAAGGTGAGGCCTGTGGTCAGAGATGACTGTGCTACAGGGGCCGGCGCCCTGATGGATTGTAGGCAGCTCCCAGCCTCTGTTGCGCCCCCATGACAATGGCTACAGATGGAGTCAGCCCTCCAAAGGCTTGTCTTGGGGACTGAGGGTCCTCCAGGCCCTGGCGCCCACCAGGTTCCTAATACATGTGCCCTGAAAGAAGAAAAGTACAGTGATTTGTCACATGCCACCCTGTCAACTCCACAGCACTGGCAGGCTGAGTTGGGAGGTGTCGCATGTGGTTTCGAGTCTGCTGAATCTGTTTTCTCCTCCTGCCCTCTCCACCCACCTGCTGTGCAGAAAGAGTTTCCTCACCTGGGGGCCTTCTCAAGTCTGTCGCCCATACCTGGATTCACCAAATGGCTCCTGGGGCTTCTGGGCTCGCAGACAAAGGAGCACGGGCGGAACGAACTGTTCACAGATTCAGAATGTAAAGAGATCACCGAGGTTGTTGGCGGCCCCATCCCTGACACCCTCAAGGTCCTGCTCAGCAGCAGTGAGTGGACGCAGTCGGAGAAGCTGGTGCAGGCGCTCCGGGCACCCCTGATGCGACTCTGCGCTTGGTACCTGTATGGTGAGAAACACCGCGGCTATGCCCTCAACCCTGTGGCCAACTTCCACCTGCAGAATGGAGCTGTGATGTGGCGCATCAACTGGATGGGCGACAGCAGCCCCAGGGGCCTCACCAGCTCCTTTGGCCTCATGGCCAACTACCGCTACTACCCAGAGGAGACAGGCCCCAACAGCACTGCCTACCTGGGCTCTAAGAGCATCAAAGCTTCCGAGCAGGTCCTCAGCCTGGTGGCCCAGTTCCAGAAGAACAGCAAGCTCTAGGCACAGCCCTCCTGCAGTCCAGGGCCCCATGCCGAAAGGGTCACCTCTGGGAGGGTGAGGAAAGCCACAGCTGTGCTGTGTCACCTGCTGCGGCAGGGCGCTCCTTGAGGCCGGGATGCAGCTATGCTGCTCTGGCAAAGATGTGCCGCCCAAAGGAGGTGGAAGGTGCTGGTACCCACCCCCTGGGGGTCACTGTGTGCACCCTAAAATGCCAGGAAGCCCCGTGGCCTCTGTGCCTTGGCACCTGGGGGTGACTGTGGGCCTAAGACAAGGGCAGGTGGCCCAGACGAAACACATTCTCCCTCCAGCTGGAGGGGCAGGCCTCAGCCATGGCTGCCATGGCTGCCTGTCTGGGCTGTGCTACATTCTGCCAGAGAAGCACTGAAGCACCTAACTCTACCCAGGTTCCTGACTTTGCAGAGCCTAGTCAGTTAAATCACTGTGGGGTGGTGCTGATGGAGGCCTGAGTTGAGTTCTAAGCTTTAAAATGACAGTGATTCAAGTTCATAATGAACTGAACAGTAAAGAACAAATTTGTTCTGTAAAGCATTAAATGTAATTAACTGTGGTTGTCCTTACAGTTAGAGCTTGAGGGGAGGTGGAATCGGCTCGGAGGTGACCACTGAGCCCTGGGCAGCCCACGGGGATGTGTGGGGCTCTTGAAGAGGGTGCCGGAGGGTGTGTTGGCACATCCGCGCGTGTATTTGGCATGTGTGGCTGCTGCGTGTGCATGTGTCACTTCTCAGCAGGGTGCCAGTCCCCTCACCTGGCTTGCTCCTCATCTTCCACACCCTTGCCAGCTCCTTCCTGTCCTCTATGCTGCGACTTGACGGCCTCTGCTGGTGCGGTGGTGGTCACTAGAATGCTAGCTCTTTCTGAGCCCGCGGGGCAGCAGTCTCAAGCCAGGATCCAGCCCAGCCGCGACCGGCACCCGGGGCTCTCTGCCTCCCCTCATCTGCTAGCCCCCAGGCTGCTGCATCCCAGGTGCTGCCGGGGCTAGCGTCCAGGTGCCCGTCACTGCCTTGTCTGCACCTCGGGGTGTCAGGTACACCCTGATCATGACTCGGTTCCCTGTTCTTCCTCTTCCTAAGGAGAGTTCAAAAATGGAAAGGCCAAGAGAAGCAGATGTGCGGAAGGTGGGAGCTCGTCACTCAGTTCCCACAGTCATTAGTGGCTGCCTTCCTACAGGCATTTAGCCAGTGCCCAGCAAGGGCTGGCTGGCTGGACGGCAGGTGGACACGCTAACACCTCCTGCCTCAGGAAGAAGCCGTGATAACCAAGCCACCCCCATCATAGATGCACCGAAAGCCCCTCGCTGGCCCTTGTCCTGCACATATCCAAGAGGCCCAAAGCACAGAAGGTCCCTTGTAGCTTCACACCCCACCAAGTGGAGAGCCCGCTGCCTGGTGACTGCACAGCGTGTCGTCCATTGCACCGTGCCCACTACGGCAGGGCGGAGCTCCAGAGCAGACAGCAGCAGCTGGGTCTGGGGGTGAGGACACTGCTCCCTGGGTTCCAGCTTCAGTTTGCGTCCTGCAGGCGAGTGCTGTCCAGTGCCCAGCTAAGAGCACAGGCGTTTGGCCTCCCAGACCCATTTCCAACCAGGTGGTGAGGTGGTGTCCCTCACCTCACCAACTCGTAATCACCTGCTCTCCAGGGCACTGGGCAGCCACTCTGGCCACTGCCTCTTCCTCAGCCAAGTGCCTGACAGGTGGTGGCTCTCAGCGGGTGCACAATAAATTGTTATGACTCAGTTTCCACTGTGCCCCAAGTTCAAGGCTAAGACCACAGCCTGCCCCTGACACTCCAGAGCCTGTCTCTGCCCCTGTCTCTGCCTCAGACGGACCCCAACCCCATCTGTCCCATCCATAAGGCTCAGCCTTGTGCCCATGGGAGCTTAGATCCAAGGGGTGCTGATGAACTTGGGGTGCATGTGCTGTTCCTTGTTCACAGGGCTTGGCTTCAGCTGTTGCCCGGTTTGAATCAGCCTTGCCACTTTGCCCCTTGCCAGCTTCTTCATCTTTGGCTGGGGTACAAGGGGCACCTTGCCCTGCTCGAGGGGACATATGTAAATGTCTGTGCTCGGCGAGCAGAGCTGTGCTACTGGTCATTGTAAAGACTCACTTGTGTACTGGGGGCCCTTGGGCGCCTGAAGGAAGGCTGTCGGATCTGCCGTCCCTCATTTGCTTATTGGACTGTTTATGGTTCTCTGGCCTCTGTTGGCAGTGACTAACTCGTTCCAGTCTTCTCTGGGCACTGCCTGGCATGGGGGCTGAGGGAGCCCCCGAAGTTCTGATAGCTAAGCAGCCCACTGTCACAGCTGCCTCCTGTCCAACCCCTGACCTCAGCAGGGGTCACTTCCACACCCCTCTTTCGGCCAGTCTCTGTCCTCCCTCCTTCCCTCAGAGGGCTTTGCTCAGTGAACAGTTAGCTCTGCCTTTCACGGACTTGGGGACCTGATGCTCCTGGGAGAGGGGCTTCCTTCTTGTTTCATAGGTGGCTTCAAAGGAGAAGGGTTGGCACCCCTCCACGTTTTTGCAAGCATTAGCTTGTTCTAGGCTTTGTTTGAAATTAAGGGTGAGATACACTTAAGATTTAAATGGAGCAAACATCTCTTTCTGATTTGTAATGGGATTTTGAGACATTCACCGGAATCTGAAGTCTGTTTAGAAACAAACTGTCTGGGAATTTCCGTTCACAGAAATTTCCTGCCTTATTTGCCATTTAGTAAGATGGACAGAGGTGACCACAGGTCTTTCTCGCCTGGACTTTTTTTTACCGTTTGTGTCCCTCACCTCACCAACTCGTAATCACAAGGAACAGAGACGCCGTTCCTGGGGCTCTACTCTCGCCAGGTGCCCTCCGTGCACATTCCCAGGCTTCCCTTCCTTCCTGAGAGGCACTCTGATCCACCTCCTCACCAGCCCAAAAGGAAGTAGCCACAGCCAGGCCAGAGAAGTCCCACGGGACTGGACCTACAGCGGCCCACTTCAGCGAAAACAGGAGAGTGGGGGAGAAAGGCAGCCTGGCTGGGCCACCGTAACCAGCACCAGGGAACTGCAGGGCACTGCCATTGTGGCCTTAGTAGGACCGTCCCAAGATATCTTCTCTAAGTCCTAAGCAGACACAGTGCTTGCTGTCATGGTCAGAACCCCCAGCTGGCAGAGGCAGACCCCAGCTCAGCTGGTTCAGAGCAAATGGAACAGGGGTGCAGAAAATCCAAAGGCAGGCAGGGCAGCCAGGCTGAGGTCCACGCCCAAACAGCTGGACCACAGGCAGCACAGGAGCCAGGCCTTGGCTCGGCCCTGCCTCATGGAAGCTCGGCACTCGGGCTGCCCAGGCTCACTCCTGGCCAGGTCTGTAGACGAGGAACGGGCTCTGTGATGGGTGGACCAGAGGCTGGTGTCTCCCCAGCGGCAGTGGGTGACCATGTGAGGGAGGGCTGTGAGAGCTTGGACTGGCCCCTCGGCAGCATCCGTGACAGGTCTGGTCTCCCGCCTTGGTCACGGCCCTCACTGTCCGTCTCTGCGGTGCCAACATGGGGTGGGGCTGGGCGTGACTTGGTCACTGCGTGTTAACTTGGGGCGGAGGTAGACTCAAGGGCAGCCTCCAACTGGCCAGGGCTCCTGCATAGGAGACCCAGGCCTGGAGAGTCACTCCGGAAAGCCTCTGCACGCTGTCCATCTCTCCCCATCTGGGGAGGTGGCTCGTGATGTCATCTCTTCTTGCCGGCGCCTGCCCCAGCCAGCTGCCCGCCCGGGAGCGTGGGCCACGGCTCTTCATGCTCAGCTCTCCTGGCCCGGCATAGCAGGCCACCCTTCAAGGCTTGTCCGGAATTCCCTGCCCTCCTGGGGGAGTCCTCTGCATCCCAGACTTCACTGGCTACCTGCGTGCTGGCATAGAGCCTCCCACGGTCATGGTGTAACTGTACAGAGCCCCTTCACCCAAGCGTCCTGGTTTGCTGTGTGCCAGCCATACTGGTGCAGCCCTGCTGACATTCGTTCATCGTGCTGGGAGTCATCTGACTTGCTCAGACCCCACTGCCGCCCAGCCTTCACTTGAGAGACAGCAGGCAGCTGCTTAGCGCTGTCAGCTCCTGGCGTGGATCCCTCTGCGCCTATTGTCCGGCTGGGACAGTGGGTCCCTCGGCGCCCGCCCTTCTGTCCCCGCCCTCCTCCGCTTCTGCTCTCCTCCCGGGTCATCCCAGGCACTGGATGGCCTGTTGCCACTAGATGGCGCTGCTCGGATCGCCTGCGTCTTCCAGGAGCCCGACCCTAGCTAGCTATGTGCATTTTGGTTTGGTTGCTTGTATTTGTTTTTGGCGATGCTGGGATGGAGCCCAGGACCTTGCACACACTAGGCAAGCGCTCCATCGCCTGGAGCTACATCACCAGCCCCAGTGCTGAGTTCTTAACAGGTGAAAAACCCACTCAGGCCTTACACCTGCCCTGCACTGCTCAGCCAGCTCATTTTCTCTCAGAGCCCATAGCAGATCTCAGAGCTACTGCAGGAGCCCCTGGCTGCCTAAGCCAGCTTCCCCGGCTGTGCAGAACTCACCCACCTGTTCTGCCCCAGCCAGAGCCTGCGCTCAGCTCTGCATCTCCAAATCACTTCCTGGAGGCAGGAGTATGGGCAGCCCAAGTATCCGCAAGGCTGCCCCTACCCCTTCACGGGCCTCGACAAAGCCCGCAGGGCCTGTCTCTGGTTCAGGCTGAAGCCCAAATCACAAGCCAAATCCAGATCAATTTAGGAGCCATGGTTCCCAAACCTCAGTCCTTTCCTGACCAGTGGGGGGGGGGGTTTTTCTGTGTACTGGGATTAAACCCAGGGGCTCACACATGCAGGCAAGTAACCTACCACTGAACTATATTCCACCCCCCTTTTTAAAATTTTATTTTGAGACATGGTCTAAGTTTCCCAGCTTGCCTCAAACTTGCCATCCTCCTGCCTCGGCCTCCCAAGCGGCTGAAACTACAGGAACGTGCCACTGCACCCAGCTGTCATTGTGATTTTTTTTGTATCATGAATAAAATAAGAACTCAGTATTTGTCACTGAATAGAATTAAGGAGTAAAAACTACAGGATAAAAACAAAACAATATCCATAAATTTTACTTAGCTATTGTTGCTTTCTCTCAAAAAAAAAAAAAAAGGCAGAAGAAAAGGAAGAGGTTAATGTCAGGGAGTGCTGAGAGTACGCTCCTTCACACTAGCACCAGGCAAGCCCAAGAGCACCGTTCAATATCCTGCTTTGTGCCCTTGAAGTACAAGGCCCGGTGAAGGTCAGTGGGTCATGCTGCTTCAGAATGGGGGACCGCGGTGGCAGAGGCAGTGAGAACAGAGACGTGGGAGCCTCACGCAGCGGGAACCCGAGAGCGCCCAGGGGCTGCGATGTGACTTGTGACTTATCTGTGCCTGCACTTGGTCACCCTGCCGGGTGTTCTGCACAGCCCCACACAAACAATATTGAGCCAGCCTTGGTGGTGCACACCTGTACTCTCAGCACTCAGGATGCTGAGGCAGGAGGATCACCAAAAGTTTGAGGCCAGCCTGGGATACATCCTGAGTTCAAGGCCAGCTTGAACTACCTAGCAAGAACCTGTCTCAAAACAAGAAACTTCACAGCCCTGCCCAACACTCCCAGCACAGTCATTGCAAAGGAAGAGAGCAGCTGGGATTCATTTTATTGAACTCCAGTGTGGGGCCTGTGAGCCACGTGGCCCTTTCTGAATTCACAATCAGCATCTCAATTTTAATGTATAAAGCAAATCAGTGAAGTAATTTTTTCTCACTTAAAATTTTTCATATTTGCACTGGGCATAATGGCACATACCTGTAATCCCAGCACTTGGGAGGCTGAGGTAGGAGCATTGTCACAAGTTCAAGACCAGCCTGAGCTACATAGTGAGCTCAAGGCCAACCTGAACTGCATAGCGAGACCCTATCTCAAAAAGACAAAAACAAAACGAAACAAAATTTTCCCATTTGCATTCCAGGTGAGGTTTTTATTGAGTCAAAGGCTTCTGTGGCCGCTTGGTAATAAGTGTAGCCTTCCGGGTGGCCAGGTGGGGACCTCCCCAGCCCCCATCCAGTCTCACTGCTGCACTAAGGGGGGTGGGGGTTGTCAAGCTTCCGGGCTACTCAAGCCCTGATGCTGTGACCCCATTTCCCTTCTGGCAGTGTCCTCACAATTCTCAGAGGCGTCACCCTCTGCCCCCATGTTTGACCCCACCAGGCTCACTCTCGTCACTGGGCAGGTCTGAGAGTGTCCTGGTGCTGATAGAAGGAGTGTAAGCCACCCTTTTGTAGCAGGTTCACTGACTGCTGTCTTGGCAGCACCTTTCAGGATGTGTTAGTTAGAAGCCTGGGAAGGGTGTGTTAGAGATTTGGGGTGCACTTGAGTGCGGGTGCAGCATTCAGAAAGGAGGCGCCTTACAGTGTGGAACTGGAACACATACTTCATTTGAAGGGGTGCACAAGCCCAGGGAGGGGCGGCCCTCCAAGGCCCCAGCCTGCTTTATAGTGTCTCTGTGTCACTTTCTCTCCCCTTCTATCAAAACAGGGATTTGAGGCATCTTTGGTTTGCTCACCCTCCTGCTTTATCTTGGGGTGAGGCTCTTGCTGCTCCCCCTCAGTGAAGCCAGTGGAGGGGCTTGCAGTATTTCTGGAGAATTTGGGGTGCGATGGGTCGGAGGGAACCAGCGTCTACCGTCCCCAAAGGGATGCTGATACAGAAGGCACGGGGACTCGGGCTGGCTCTTGGAAGTCGCAGTCTTCCCGAAAGGACACTGTTTAGTCATATCCCCGCATCTCCTAGTTACCTATCTTTGATTCTTCCTACGCCGCCTCACTCCTGGGCGCTGGGCAGCTCTCCCTTGCTCTCCCTGGGATCTGGAGGCAGCCACATGGGGAGGGGGCTGCACAGCAGCCTACGTGCCAGGCCACGTGTGCCAAGGCAGTGCTCAAGAATGGCAACTGCAGTGCCGCCAGGGAGCCCCGCCCCACCTCGGGTGTCCCTCTGAGCCCCACAGGCTGGCAGCCTCCTGGCCTTTCTCCTTCGGAGGCCGCAGCTGCAGCTCATTTTTCCGAGGCTTGTCGGGAGCAGAGGATTCCGGACCCCCCAGGAGCTTCCGCACCGAGGTGGGGAGCCCTCTCCCTTGAGAAGATGCAGGTAGCAGGGTCCTGACTGGGGAGTCCCAGGGCAAGGCCACTGGAGGCTTGGCTGCGGGGGCGGGGTGGTGACCAGGCCCTAGTTTCACTTGCGCGAAACCTAGCGTGAACTACATAGCGAGACTGTCCAGAGAAAAGAAAGAACTACAGAGCCTCACCTGTGAGATCCCAAGCCCAAGCACCTCCCCTGCTCCCCCCCCAGCTTCCTTCCCTCCCACCTGACTCGCCTGTCCCCACCACCTCACTACCGACGTCACTGTCAATCTCACGGCAAGCAGGTGGTGTCGCTGGCTGGTGTTACAGCCCCTAGATCAGAGTCGCTGCCTGACTCTGGAGCAAGGGGGATCGGGATGAGAGCCCGGCGCTGCTAGCTCAAGAACACTGTGACTGCTGAGCTGGGCGGGGCAGCGGGGGATCCCCACAGTGCCCCTGGAGAGGAGAGTGGTGCTGCTGCCTGTGGGGTGCTGGACACCAGCATACATGGCACTCTGGGCGCCTTTGCCCTGCCATTGGCCCTGGCCCGGGCCACTGCTTGTGCCTGTCTTGGCCAAGCCCCACAAGTACGCCACACCACACTCTCCTGCCACACAGGGGAAGGGACAGGCCTCTGGCTGGCTTTGTCACCTGCCCTGTCCCCTCCCCTCCACAGCCGGGTCCCAGGCCAGCTGGAAGCCTGAGGCCTTCCAGCTCGGCACCCTGGCCCTGTGTGTGACTCCCACTCCCATGTGGCTGGCCTGCAGCTGACCCTGCTGGGACTTGAAACAGCAGCAGTGTCCTCCGCAGGGCCAGAGGCTGGAGGGGCTGTGTCCCCGCAGAGCTCCAAGGGGTCCACTTGGCTCCTCAGGCCTTCGGCTCAGCCTTCCCTGGCTCTGCTCTTGGTCCCCGGAGACAGGAGGGTTCTGTGTGTGTCCAGCCCCCCTGTTCCTCAGGGTCACTGGAAGTGGGGCCGTCCCTCAAGCCTGAGTGACCACACATCAAGATCCCTGGCCTCGCCACCTCTGCACAGACCTTTCCACAAGGTCACATTGACAGGCTCCTGGGGTCGGGACACAGACGTGCACTTTGGGGCCCCATTCTTCCCACAACACCCCCAACTTGACCCTCAGGGTTTCGCTGTGACAGTTCACTTAGAGGGGCTTCCTGCTCTTACCTGGGGCTGGACTCGACACAGGCCCCTGTCCGCACGCTGGGTAACCACGTGGGAGGAGAGGGTTGAAACGGGGCACACAGCCAGCATGCTACAGGAGAAACAGTGGGCCTAGGTGAGAAGCAGGAGCCCCCCACTGGTCAGGGGGACCCCGAGTCCAGGCACCACTTTCAGCACTGCTCCCTCCGCACCTGATCTTCTGTGCCCCATCCCCCATCGTGTGCCCTGACCATCAGCCACCCTCTCGCCCTCCCTCCTCAGGCCTGGCTTCCTCCCTGGCCCAATCACCAGGCCTCGGGCCACCCTGGGGTGATGGTGGCCTTGACTGCTCCCTCAGCTGAAGCCTTTGTCGAGACTCTCAGGGAGTCTGTAGGCTTCAGGGCCACCCCCAAGCAGTGTGATTCATCAGTGAACAGCTCCGTGCCCTAGCCCAGAGGGTCTTGGTACTGACCCCCCTGGTCCTTCCCCAGCTCTGTGGCCGCTCAGAGGCCTAGCTCTGGCCTCCCAGCTGCCTACCTCTCAGTCTCCCGCAGTCAGCAGGGCGTGGAAGGTGGTGAGGTTTGCTAGGGACTGGGGTGCAAATGAGAGTTGAGGTTGCCTTTGAGGGTTTAGCTGGAGCCCTGAGGCGGAGTGCTGGAAGGAAGCAGCAGCCCTGGCCCCTGGACAGCAGCGGGCTTCCCAAGCAGGAAGCAGTCTGAGCCCCACTTCCCTGCCATGGGGAGGAGATGGCCAGGCCATGTCCTCCACAGGGCCCGCCCTGCTGTCCACACCACACCCCCCTTCTGAAGCTGGTCACTACCTGCTCCAAGCATCAGCTGCACACCCAGCACCTGGCCCCACCTGCCCTGGCAGGAGCCAGGTGGGTCAGAGAGGATCACAGCATCCCTGGGTGCCCTCAAACTCCCCCACAGGGCCCCGCCCACTCACCAGCTCCAGTCACCCAGAGTGGGTGGTGGCCTGCCCGCCACCCCGCCCCCGACACCCCCCCACACACTGAGGCTGGGTTCCAGGTTGTGGTCAGCCATGGGAGACACAGACCACAGGGAACGGCCTGCATAGCACCCAGGAGCAGGGCAGCTGGTGGCATTCGAGGCCATGGGAAGGGCCAGCTGGCCAGGACCCGGCACAGGCTGCTTCTCCAGAGCTCAGAGTGGCAGTGACAGGCAGGAGCCTGTGCACAGCTTGCTGCAAGTGCAGCACAATCCCCAGCTGTGCACCGGTCCCAGCCCCAGTCCCAGGAGGCGAGAGCTCGCTGCTGTTACTCCGTCTCCAGTAAGGAGGCTGAGGCCAGCGCGCTGGAGGCACGCACTTGCCGGGTCACACAGCGGGAAGGACCCGAGGTTGGTTTCCGATCCTGCGGCCCAAGTGCCTCCCCGTGCCACCTCTCCAGGGTCCTCCTCCTTCCCCCAGCTCACAGTAGGTCCCCGGTGGTTCTCAGATGTGCCCAGCCCTTTCAGCCCCTGGCCCTTTTTGTACGTGCTCTCTGTGTGAGCTGGAGTGCTCGACCTCTGTTCTCAGTCTGGTTACCTGTCTCCCCGTGAATCAAGGAAACTCTCCCCTGCCATGGCCCTCACTGAGCAGGGCCCAAGTGCAGCCCCGGGCCAGAAGCCAGATGAAAAGCAGCCGGGTGAGGCAGGCACAGCAGACCTGCTGCTCCCCAACTCTCCCACTGTCATCGTGACCCGGGCCTCGCCCTCCTGCTCATGAAAATTCATGTGCTCATTGAATCATGCAGTGCACTCCCTGCCCGGCCCAGGAGAATCACTGCCATTGAGTTCCTCTTGCTGCTCATCCCAGGCTCCCCATCGCTTCCTCCACCCCACACCCCAGTCAGGTCAGGCGGAAACCTGCAGCAGCTTCAAAGATGAGGTCGACACTGGGAGAGCCAAGGGCAGGTGTGACAGGTGGCAGGCCTAGCGGCTTGCTTCCGAGCACCAGGTGCTATCCCCAGGCTTGGTTTGACCCCCTCCAGACCAGGGCTTGAGTCTTCTCAATGCCCATTTCCATCCTCTTGGAACATGTCCTACGGACAGGTGTTTCTGGTCGGATGTGGGGCTCGGAACCAAGTATGGATCAGCACCAAATCAGGCAGGACCGCACTGCCCACATTCAGCAGCCTGTGCCCTTAGCGTGACCCACGACTGCAGTACAGAAAGACCACCACGCTCCAGCACGCCCACCGCTCCAGCCCTCAAGGACACTTCCCACCCTGCCTACACAACTGCAGTCACCTGGGGAATCTTTAAAATTCCCCTGGCTACACCCCACCCATTAAGTCACCAAGTTAGGAGATGGCCCCAGTGAGTATGGTGGGTAATCAGGGCCAAAAGACTGAGATGCTGTTGACTAGCCTCAACCACAGGCCCTGACTCACCGAGTTCCCTGTCTCTAGGCCTTTAAGGGGGAGTGAGTATTTATATGCATGTATAACCCAGAGTTCCCAAAGTGTGTTCTAGGGAACTAGGGCTCTACAAGGTGCCTGAGAAGCAGGGTGTGCAGTCAGTGGATTTGGGAAACACCATTGTGACATGCTCCCCTTGTCTTAGGTCACCAGCAGGGGTCAAGGAGAGGGCTTAAGTACAGACTACCAGGCGCCATGAGATCAAGCTTCTTGTACAGCAAATTTGGGAGGGTGGATGATGACCTTGGGCCCATTCAGCAGCCAAACACTTGAGACACCTCAAACACACCCTGAGCTGGGCACACAGGCCAGTGTCCACCTGGAGAGCCAGACCCCTGGCTTCCCTCCTTCCCACCTGCGTGGCATGGTGTGGACACAGGTTCAAGGGCAAGCCTCCTGCCTCATCCTTCCCCAAGCAGGGGACAGAGTCAGGCACCCAGTACCTCGCAGCCCTGAGCACTCTCTCCTGCTGCCCTCGGACCTCCAGCCCCTGCCTCCCACAGACTAGACCTACTCGGGAGCACACAGCACCTGAGGCTCAGCCTCCCAGAGCTCAGAGCCGGGCTGAGGGGAGAGTAGGATGCCTCGGGCCGGGCACCTTCATGGGACTGGCTGGGATCGGGTCTGTATGTGTCAGCACTGACCTCATGCTGCCTGAGGACAGGTTTCCCTGGGGAAGTCCTGGTGCTCTGGTCACATCAGCTGCACAGCCTTGTCTACTGTGCCGTATCCTTCGTCTTGGAATGGTGCTAACACACACCTGCCCACTCCTCTGATCTACTCACCACCATGTGGGCATGGGCCAAGAGCTGGCAGCTCACACACACGCACATGTGCATCAAAACCCCTAGAAGTTGTGGGACACAGATTGCAGCCCCACCGCAGGGTTCCTGACCCCTGAGCCCGGGTTGCTGACCCATAAGGCTGCTGGTCCTACTGGTTGGGGCCCCACATAAGAGTGTGCAGTGTGCCATGGTGGGCGCTCCGTGTTGCCGCAGCACCAAGCACAGAGGAGGAGTGGCCAGCAGTCTTCTCCCTGGGGCTCAAGGAGACATGCGTGGCAAGAAGGATAGGGCGTCTCGGAGGGGGCACAGCAGGGCCCAGGAGGCAGACGCCCTGGTCACACCACCTGGGGCCCCTGGGAGCATCTGGGCCGGACCATGGCTCCTGTTTTTCACGGATGTCATGCATCCTGAATGTCAGGGCCGCCTTGCTGAGAACAGGAAGAGAGGGCTTCGTGTGCTCAGAAGCCAGGACCTTACAAACACAGCCCCGGTGGGGGCTGAGGAAGGAAACAGAACCAGAAGAGACGTCAGAAAGCAAACAGCCAGGTACCGGCTCAGGGTGATGTGGAGCTCAGGGCTGAGGGCTCAGGCCGGGAAGCTGTCACACCAAGCCAGAGAATCCACGCTGGGAAAAGCAGGCTGCAGAGAGAACGTGCTGTGGGAGGCCACTTCTGTCAATATCAGGGACAGGCAAAAGGACCTTGGGGCTCAAAAAGCTGAAAAGAGGTTTAAAAGACCACTTGGGGCCCGGGGAAGCCCTCCTGGGGCCTGGGCAAGTCCCACATCCGCTGTGTGGTGGTCATGCGGATGTGTACATTTGCACAACTCGGAGCTGCACATGTCAAATGTGCGCCCCTCACTATGTGGCGCCAAAACCTGGGCGTGTGCTCACCTGGTTGGAGTGTGCAGTCTCCCAGGCTCCTGGGGGCAGTGCACAGGCAGGCTGTGGGCGCAAAACTGGGAAGAAAGGTCTCCATGCCTGTCCTGACCACGGATAGCACCAGCCCGAGTGGAGGTGCCGAAGGAGGCTTCTCAGGGCCTCGCAGAGTCCAGCAGCACGAGGTGCTCAGAGACCCCAGCCCACGCGGAGGCCATCCCCAGGAGTGTGAGGGCGGAGCTGTGTTCAGGTAGAAAGGACCCTGTGCGCAGGATAGAGGTGACATGTGCTCAGAGCCTGGGTGCTTGCAGTAACTGCACTGAGAAGCTCAGGGGAAAGGACCAGGAGACGGTGGAAGCAGCCAGGCAAGGCTGGAGCACGGTGCCCTGGGCTCTGCAGACCCAGGCAGAGCACGGGTCAGAGCAGGGTGTGGGAAGAGCACCTGCTAGCTTGGTACGTGAGAAGAAGGCTCAGTGGAGGAAGCACAGGGCCATCCTTGAGGCTGCTGCAGGAGCCCAGAGGTGAGGACCCACCAGGCAGCTGTGTGGTTCCCCCACGTCCAGCAGTCCTGCGTGTGCACCCAGATGCCCAAACAAAAGCACACTGGCCACACAATCTCCCATGGACTCCTCAAGCAGAAGCGGAAACAGCTGCCAAGCAAGCGGTGCTCAGCCGCAGGAGGTGAATGCAGCCTCAGAGACTGACACCCCTCAGAAGCCACCTATGTCTGCACTGAGAACCAGCATGACTGATCCGTCTGCTCAAAAGTCAGGAAGGCTGAGGGGCTGGAGGGGCTCCTAGGGTGTCCTCCTGGAGGGAGGCTGTTGAGCACATACATCCACACACATCACAAGGCTATGCATTCAGATGTGGGTACTTTCTGAAAGTCAGGCTATGTCTCATTTTTTAATAATGATAAAGCAGGTGAGAGACAAAGGGGCCCTGAGGTCAAGGACAGACAGAGGGGCGTGGAGGAAGATGAAGGATGGGGCTTTATGCCCAGCTCTTCTGCAGAGGGAGGGTGCCACAGGGGAGCAGAGCCATGACATCCTCAGCACCCTGACACAGCAGGGAGAAGCCCAGTAAGTGGATTCCGATCTGGGGGCCGTCAGAGTTCTGGCCTGGCCAAGACAAGAGGGGCCATGGGAACTGTGGCTGTGGGATGCTCACCCACAGCCAGCACAGAGGCGAGATCAGCTGAATCTCCTATCTTAGGACCCAGTCAACCTGCCAACTTGGCACATGAGCATTGTGGGAGTTCAGCACCTGCTCGTGACATGAATAAATGAATGAACTGTGAATGGATGAAAGGAGGAGATCAGAACAGACCCCTGGGAAGTTATTTTGCCATGGGGGATTTGACACCATATAAATGATCAGCCAGGCTTGGTGGCACATGCCCATAATCCCAGCACTCAGGAGGCTGAGGCAGGAGGATCGCAACAAGTTCAATGACAGTCTAGGCTTCATAGAACATTCAAGGACAACCTGGACCACATAGTGAGACTCTGTCTCAAAAAAAACCAATGGATGGAGGATTGATGACTATGTGGATGGATGGATGGATGGATGGATGGATGGATGGATGACTATGTGGATGGATGGAGGGAGGGAGGGAGGGAGGGATGGAGGGATGACTGGCTGGCAGAGCCCCAGCCCTGTAGCCTCTGAGTGGGTCTTAGCCAGGGTCCCCTTCATAAGCACATGGCCCTCAGAATAGGCCACGCTGGGTGAAGCTCTGCTGTTACCATTTTGAAATCCTTGTAACTGCTGAGCAAGGAGCCCCTATGCCGCAGCCCTGGCTCCAGCCACCTACCCTGGCTTCTCAACACACAAAGACGCTGGCTCCTGGGGTGGCTTGTGAGACCGTGCTCCCTCTCCCTCCACGTGCAGGCCTGGCCATATGCAGGAACAGTCTAGACCAGGGCCACAGCGGTCTGATCCCACGGCCAGCTGGGAAGCAGGGTCTGCCCATCCAGGTCAGTGGAGAGCAGAGGGCAGGTTGGCAGCAGGAGGAAGCCCGGAGCAGAGTGGCCTGGAGTCAGGCCCAGAATCTGCAACAGCAGCAGCCCATCCTTGCCCAGGCTTGTGAGGCCACAGAGCTGGCTCTGAGCGGGCAGAGCTAGGCCTGCCCTGGTAGTTTGTCCTTAGTGCCTCAGACCCTCCATTGGTCATCATGGCCCTGAGCACAGGCATTGCTGCGGACGAGGGTGGCCCGGGCACCACCAATGCAGTACGGTCCCTGAGACTCCCGTCTCCAGCCCAGACAGAAAGTCTGCCTCCGCTTCTCCATTGGCCATGCAGCCTGCCCCGCCCCAGGCCCGCCCAGACTGACTGCTGGCTGGCGGCACCCCAGCCCCACAGAAGGCAGCAGCAGCCACGGTTAAAGGCAGGAGAAAGTCAGCCCTGCAGCCCAGGCCTGTCGGGTCCTGCCCAGCGTGGCCGTGAGCGAGGCAGGGCACCCACGCAGACAGGCCCACGGCCCCTGCCCTGTGCTCAGCGCAGTGCCCAGGCTCCAGCTCAAATTGCCCCAATTAAAAGGGTGACTCATACTTGGTCCCCCAGAAAACTTGCAAACACAGCTCAGCAACGATCCGTCTCACTCCCCAGGGATGCTGCTGAGAAAGGCGGTGACTGGGATGAAGGCGACGTTGATGATGGAGAGGGTGACAACCCAAGGCTCACTGTGCTCGCCTCTGCTCAGGGCAATGCAGAGGACAAGGTCCCACCTTGTGTCTGGGGAGGAACTGGGCAAGGCTGGGCAGATGATCCAGGCTGCAGCCAGGCTCCAGCATCAAGCGGCCTGGCTGGGCCCCGCTGTCCCAATCTGCCCATCTGTGAATGCAGCTGACGGAGCCCCCTCCAGGGCTGAAGTGAAGATTAACCACAGGCCAAGTGCTGCCTCCCACTAGCCTGGGTTTGGTTAGGATGTGATGGCCACGGCCTTTCGTTTGTCATAGCCTGTTCTGGTCCTTCTCTGCATCACTGACCGTGGCCATTCAGTGCCCCTCCTCCTTCCCAGGCTGCCTTGTCCCCCAGCAGCAGCCCCCTTCTCTGCTGCTTTGGGAGATCCCCGTGCGTGGGGGATGAGCTAATGGTCACCTTGGAACACCGACCTGAGCTGAGTCCACGTGGTTTGGGGTGTGGGGGGCCGCCTGAGGGAGGTTCCCAACAGCACAGAAGGAGAACTGGAGGGGAAGGTGGTGCTGCTGATTCTCCTGGAGAAGTTTGTCTTGCTGGTCTTCCTGATTTGAGCTCAGCTGTTCTGATCGTCGGAGGAGCTCAGGTCCTTGCTGTCATGAGAATGGCTGTGGCTTTCTTCAAGGGACTGCTGGTCCTTACCTTGAGTGTCGCTTCCGGGCTCCAGTGCAGATTCCTCAGCCTGCTGGCACAGGTCCTTCATCCCACTGGCACAGACTTCCTAGCTTCCACCACTGGCCTTTGGGCCTTCCCAGAGCAGATCCTTGATAGAGACTTACATGAGACATTGCCATGGGCTCTAGGTCTCCAGCTGGACTCATGGGTTGCTTCAGAATCCAGGCCCTCAGCTGGATTCTTCAGATTCTAGTGCACAGACAGATCTTCCACACTCCTGTGTACTTGACTGGGTGAATAATTAAAATTGTCCTATGAATTATGTGTCCTGTATTGAATCTTTTCCCTTCTAAGCCCTAACCACACACCATGTGTGTGGTCAGAGGCCCAAAGAGCTCCCAAATCACAACCCAAAGCAGGAGTTTCCAGCCCCTTGAAGACATGTTCAGACTCCAGCCAAGAGCAAGACTCCCTCCTCACACGATGGTGGGACACCAGCGAGTCAAGGGCCACTGGGTGGGTCACTTGCCTGGACCCCAGGCCACCCCTCTTCTTGTACTCTCTGGGTGTCTCCAGTCCACTTTGCATGCAGCCTTTGTGCCAGCAGCACCCGCACTTCCACGCCAGCCACGACCTCGTGATCCCACCCTGGGTTCCCGTCCACAGGCATCCCACATACCCAAGACCCGCACCGGTCCCGCGCCTCACTCTGTCGCTGCCCCTCCCACTCTGCTCCATCCTCTCACCGTCTATCTCCAGTGGCAGCTGGAGACACCAGTGACAGCCACGCGAGCGCACGCAGCTCTCCCCACGTCTGCACTCAGGTTTGCAGCTTGTGAGCCTGCAGCTGGGAGTCTTTGCACTGGAGGAACCAGCAGCTGGCACACACCAGGGCTCAGGGCTCTTCGGGTTGGGGTCCAGGTGTCCAACACGTAGCATCACCACTGCCCAGGTTTCATCCATCAGTAAGTCTCTCATGTGGCTCTGGGAGGGGCATGGAGCCCCCCACTCTCCCACCTGCCAGTGTGCTGGCCAGAGGCAGGGCAGCTTGCCCTGCACAGCCACCACAGCTGCCCCCTCCTGTGTCCTCTCCTGTCCACCCTGCCCACCCGTGCCATCCTCAGCGCGAAGTCCACGCCCGGGCACTCAGTGCAGCCAGTGATGCCCAAGCTGTCCCCCAGGCTGCAGGCTCTGGGACCGGCTGGCCCAGCCTCCTAGGACACTGCCCTCAGTCCTGCCTGGCTCCTCCAGCAAAACTCCAATCCCAACTGGCTTTTGTATGAGCCCCCGCCTACCTCCCTCATGGTGGCCAGAGGAAGCACCACCTCCTACGGGACTTCCCAGGGAGCCCAACGCTTCCACTTCCAATGCTCCTCAAAGCCCCTCTGATTTACCACACAAACTCAGGACTGCACGGGACATGCTTGTTGGCTTGAGTGGTGCCGTCAGGAGGACGGTGCCTTCCTGGTTTAGTGGAGAACGCGCTGTGAAATCCGGGAGGAGCTGGGCACAGTGGGGCTGGGAGATGCCAGGTCCCGAGGCCGTCCCTGCTCACGCAGACAGCAGAGAATCAGAGCTGGGTGCTGAGAGGTTTGCAGAGGGTGAGATTGGGGTGCCGAAGCCCCGGGCCATCCTGCAGGGCCTGGAGGGGCACAGAATGGGGCGGGGGAGGGGGGGTAGGGCTGCCGGGAGCCAGGGAGGAGGCTGGGGCGGGGAGCAGGCCCCTGAGGCTGACAGTCCCTGCAGGCAGCTTCCAGCCTGTGCTCAGGATTAGGGGGAGCTACAGAGCCCGCTGTTGCCTGAGGATACCCCGCCATCTCCAGATGGCTGTCACTCATCAGTGTCTTGCTGTGCTACAGACTGGCCAGAAGCAGACAGTGGAGATAGGGCCCTAGGGGGGGCATCCCACCCTATCCCACAGGCCTGCTCCTCAAGTTCAAGGGAGCAGCAGAACCTCCTGGAAAGCTTGGAAAGTCCGGGTGGCTGGGCCCATGCAGAACTTCTGATTGGCAGGTTGCAGGGCAGGCCGGGGACTCCACATTTCTGTTAAGTCCCTGGCTGCTGCTGGCACCTTGAGAACTGCCACCTTGGAGCCTGTTGTTTGGGAGATGGGGCCTGTGTGATAGCCAAGTCAATGGGTCACCACAAAGATGCCCAGAAGGTGGTGGGCAGAGGAGAGGGCTCCTCACTACTTCTGGAGCACCTATGGTTGCCAGGCAACCAGCTGCCTTGGCAACAGATCTTATTAACTGTAGTCTAGAGATAAGGAAATCAAACTCCAGAGAAGTGGAATGACTTGCCTGAGGACACACAGCTAATAAGTTCCAGAGCTGAGATGAAGCCACAGACAGAACCCTTTCCTCTCATCCTCAGCCAGCAAGAGGGAGGAAGGGGCTTTATGAGGTGCCAGCTTCTGCCTTTACCACTGGCTGAGTCAAGATTGGTACCAAAATCTTAAAAGACACAGAAAGCATGATCAACCCAGGGGCATGCGATATAAAGTCAAAATGGGACATCCACGCTCAAAATGTTTTAGAAGTCTACCGAAGAAGTCTGAAAGCAACAAAACTAATTGCTTCAGTTAACGTTTGTTGAGCTGCCTCTACTTCCTGCGCTCTGTGGAGGCATCTGTGATACAACTGAATGCGGCCAAGCACCAACAGTCCTCACCCCCTGAGTTGCTTTTTATTTAAAATGATGATTATTGTTTATTAGACAGAATAATGGAAATTGGAATTTTAAAGACCCATCTGATACATCAAATTAAAAAGCTTTTACACAGCAAAGGAAACAGCCAACAGAGTGAAGAGACAACCTATAGAGCGGGGAAAAAGTGGTATCAACCTAGAATATATATTCAGAACTCAAAACATTAGACCTCCCCAAAGAGAAAAAAATACAACGAAAACTGCGCAGCTGAGACGAACAGATACTTCTCAGAAGAAGACAAATGGCCAATAAGTACATAAACAACTGTCCAGCACCTTTGGCCATTAAGAAATGCAAACCCGAACAACTCTGGGACGCCGTCTCGCCCCAGGATGAATGGCCATCATCCGGAAATCAAATAATCACAAACGCTGGTGAGGCTGTGGGGGAGAGGGAGCCCCACTGCACACTGCAGGTCGGAAATAGAAAGCAGTACAACCACTGCGGAAATCAGTGTGCAGACTCCTCAAAAACCTCAAACTAGAAATCCCACGTGGCCCAGCTGTTCTCCTTCGAGGTGTCGCAGTGACAACAGTGACTGACACACACAGACACATGTTCACAGCAGCACAGCCCATCATAGCTAAGTGTGTACACCGTGAGGCCACCCGTCATGTGAAGTGAAATAAATCACACACACAAGTTTAAGTCTCATGTGGTTTCTCTCATACGAGGGGCCCAAAATACAAATGAAGAGCAAGATAGACGATAGGTTATAAAAAGTAGGGAAAATCGATCTTTTTTTTTTTTTTAAACAGGA
Source organism: Dinomys branickii (assembly GCA_004027595.1). NCBI lineage: Eukaryota > Metazoa > Chordata > Mammalia > Rodentia > Dinomyidae > Dinomys > Dinomys branickii. The sequence continues at coordinate 400,042 of PVLD010000086.1, forward strand.
ACTCAATATATAGTCCAGGCTGGCCTTGAGCTCACAGTGTAGCCTAGACTATCCTCGAACTCATGATGATCCTCCTGCCTCAGCCTCCCAAGGAATAGATCTTTCTCAAAGGGAAAGGGAGTCGGGAGATGGAAGAAAAGGAGAAGTAGAAGGAATGGACATACATTATGTACATGTACTAACATATCCCCGTGAGGACTGGGATCCTATGTACTGCAAACATGTCCTGTCATCCCAGCACTTGGGAGACTGAGGCAGGAGGATCCTCATGAGTTCAAGGTCAGCCTGAGCTACATAGTGAGTTCAAGGCCAGCCTGGACTACACCACGAGACCCTGTCTCAAAAAACAGGCGTGGTGGCATGCCTGGTAATCCCAGCACTTGGGAGGCTGAGGCAGGAAGATCTTTGGGAGTTCAAGGTCAGGTAGGGCTACAAAGTGAGTTCAAGGCCAGCCTTAACTGCATAGTGAGACCCTGTCTCAAAAAGACCAAAAAAAAAAAAAAAGTACTAATAAAAAATAAAAACTGAAAAGAAATCCATCTGAAATGCCTCAGTCCCAGCAATTGTCAGCTTCCCCTCCTCAGTTCCTTTCCAGTCCTGCCCAGGCCCGTGCTACTGCAGGACTCGCATCCCCTCAGTGGTGCAATCCAACTATCTCTACCACAATCCTGCCCTGCCGCCGCCGGGTCCTACACTGGCCACCTCTTAAGGCGTGAGACATTCCTCTCTGTACTCACACCAACCCCGACAGAAGTGTGCTCAGGAGCTGGACAGGAAGGTCGCTCACAGCCTGTGCTGATGCTACGGCCAAAGTCCTTTTGCTTGTCATTTGGCATGCATGGGTCACTGTGATACAATGCCTTTGATTCCTTTGGGAAGATACACAGAAGGGGAATTGCTGGGCCAAATGGGAATTCTAGTTTTAGTTTTCAAGGAATCTCTGTCCCCTTGGGCATCTAAGGGGTGAAGGCCGCCAGGAGCTCTGGGATCTTCTGGGAGGACGATGGCAGTGTGCTGCAAGGATGAGATGCATTGTCTGGGTAGGCGCCGGAATCTCCTTCTCTCAGGGGATGGGAAATGGGGGCTCAGAGAGGTCAAGTCACATGCCCAAAGTTACACAGCAAAAGCTAGAGCCCCAACCCCTGCTCGTCCAACCTCAGCAGAAGCTTCTCACATGTGGGCTGGACCTGGTCAGCATAGTCCCTCCCCCTGGCTGTACAGTGGCTGCACCCTGTGCTGGGCTGCCCTCCCCTGGGGCCAGGCACTGGCACCGGCACCGGCACCGGCACCGCCACAATACAGGCTGAGGGTAAGAGTGGCTTTCAGCTCTGTGGCCTTGGGCACATCCCCTGCCTCTCCCCCTGTGAGCAGAAATCGTTACTGCACATGTCCGCCACCCCTCAGGGTTGCTGGGAGACTCAATGAGATAGTGCCAACGACAAAGGCCTACAAACGTCGTGGCCTGGACAAATATTAGCTCTCCTGTCACGTGCCGGAAGGGTGGGCAGCTGAGTCCCCGCTCTGCCCTCGCCAGCCCCGGTGCATCGCCCATGCTCAGGCCTCAGTTTCCCTGGTGTGGGATCTGCATGTGATGGTTGGCTGCTTGGGGCCTGGAAGGAGGAAGGCGCTGGGACTCTGCTCACTCACATTCTGCCTTTCTCCTGGGCTCCAGCGAGCACTGCCCATGCGGCACCGAGCTCTAACAGGTCCACTTTACGCGCAGGGAGGGATGCACGGCATTAACCCTAATCATGTGTGTTACGTAACCCAATATGCCAAATAGTTTCCTTTCCATATGTAATCTGTATAAAAATTATTAAGGAAACATTTCACCTATTTATTTTCTTGTACTAACTCTCTAAACACTAGTGTGTGTTTTACACTGAACAACTACAATTGCCAAATAAAATACAAGCTAGCCTGGCATGGTGGTGCATGCCTATAATCCCAGCATTAGAGAGGCTGAGGCAGGAAGATCTCTGCAAGTCTGAAGCCATCCTGGACGACACAATGAGTTCAAGGACAGCCTGAACTACATAGTGAGACCTTGTCTCAATAAAATTAATTAATTAAAATAAAACACACAAAATTTGATTTTAGGTCTGTCAGTAAGAAATAAAGCTGTAGTATAAGTATACCCCAAGTACTGCATGGGACATACTTATTATACTGAAGCTTCACTTCCTGTGGGTCTGAAATTCAAATTTCCCTGGATGCCTGCCAGCCTGCATCCAGCATGTCCAAAATGAGAGGGCCATGGTTACACTTCAGAGGCCACCTGCCCTGGAGGCCAGAAGGGCACAGGGCAGTGCAGTGAACAGGGCCCATGGCGCCCTGGAGAGAGCTGCCCTGCATTCACCACCAAGCCCAGCTCCTCCGCTCCCTCTGCCCAGCCTCCAGCCTTGAGCTGTGCCTGCTTCTGACACTCTCTGGTGTCAAGAAGCAGCAGCTCAACTGTTTCCAGTAACTGCCAGCAGGTAAACAGAGCTGGGGGAGCCTGTGCCAGAGAGCCACGCACAAAGGATACTGGGAAAACTTTGTTCCAAAATGTCTAGGACTGTAAGGCAGTGACAACCCAGCATGAAACCCAGCAACCTGGGCAAAGCTGGCAGCCCACAGGGAAAGGGGGGGGCGGCTCCCTCAGTACCTGACCCCAGCTTGACCTCCATGGGGCCTCTGACCTCTTCCCAAGCCCAGGGCCTTGGCACTGCCAGCCCCCCTGTCTGCCCCCCACCGCATCCCTGCCCCTCACTTCAGCCGCCTGTGGCGGGCTCGAGAGGCTGGCTACCTGTGGGTCCTGTGCCACATCCTGCGGCCACCAAGTAGGACCAGTTGAGAAGGGTGAGGTGTTGCCTGGGGCTCAGAATTTAAAGGACACTGAGCACCTCCACAGTGGAGAAGTATTCTTCCATTTAGTTCAGGTTTTGTTCTGTGCTTTGAGACAGGATCTCACTATCTAGTGCAGGCTGGCCTTGAACTCATAGGGATATTCCTGCCTCAGCCTCCTGAGTGAGATTACAGGCCTGCAGACCATGCCCATTTTAATTTTTTAAAAAATTATTTTGAGACAGGGTCTTGCTATGTAGCTCAGGCTGGCCTCAAACTCATGATAATCCTCCTGCCTCAGCCTCCCAAGTGCTGGGATTGCAGCTGTGCACCACCACACCCAGCTCACACAGTACTCTTAAAAGTCAAAATTCATGAAAAAGAAAATCTAAGACAGGCAACCAAGTGTGTAAATAAAGATAGGACTGGCAGTACTGGTTTTCTTTGTATAACAGACTCGGTGTGTTATAGATTCTGTCTTTATTTAACATTTTAACACTTTATCCTGGCTTTTTCTTGCATTCTCTCTCTCTCTCTTTTTTTTTTTTTTCCAGAAAACTGCATCAAAACGTTATCTTCTTGGCTGGAAAGAGTCTTGGCTTCTTCTTAAAGTTTGCTGCCAAAGTGGGGGCTCTGCCTCACCTTCACCAGCTCTCCTGGTGGCCACCTGCCTGGTCAGAGGGCTAGTGCTCGAGTGTTTTGTCCGCCGCCCCCCGGAAACGGAATCCTGGGGAACGGGGAGCAGGGGAGTTCTTCCTCCTTACAGGAGTTGTCCTGTACCCTTCAAAGTATGCTGTTCTCTCCCCTAGGGAAAGGTCAGGGTGGCCCCTCCCAGGGTCTGGCTGCTTCTCAAGGGACAGAGCCCCAGGGAGGAGCCGGGCTCTGGGCAGGTCAGCTTCCTGCTCCCTGGCAGGTGGCCCAGCCAGGGCCCTTTAAGGCGGACCCAGGGGCAAGTTCATTCACCCAGGGCCCCTGCTGACTCACGCTTATGAAAGTGTTTTCCTGGCCCCGCCCCCCGCCCCGCCTCCTCCCTAGCCCTGAAATAAATACTCGCTTCCCCGCACTCTCGGCCCCCATGTCACTGGCATCCTGCTCCCACGGCGGGCACCCTGACCGCAGTTTCCAGGTGCCCACCTAGACCAAGCCCACGGGGCTCCCTTCACCTGCTGCCCGCCAGGTGAGTTAGTGCGGGCGAGACTGCGGGGTGTGAGACCAGGCCCGGTGGGCGATGGGGGCTGGTGGCCAAGGCTGGCGGCCGGACAGGGACCCCACTGCTCCGCAGGACTCCGCCGCCCTGGGCCCTCTAGGCACCTCTCACCATGCCTGTGCGGGTGCCCGGACGCCCCAGCCCCAGCGCTGCCCGCTGCCACCGCGCAGTCCCAGCAACTGCTGCTGGGGTGGGAAGGAGGCGTGGCCAGCGGGCTTGCTGCCCAGAGTCCAGAGGCCACCGGCGGGAGCTGGACTGGGCAGGCAGTGCCCTGGCGTCCCTGCATCGCTGGGGGGTGGGTCTTGGGACTCAGCTTCTCACAGAAGGCTTCCTGGTGGGGAAGAGAGGACAGCTGCTGCTTCCTCATGCCCAGACCAAGACAGGGCCTCAGGGTACTTTTTACTTTTTAGAGATACTGTTGCTAAGTCTCTAAATTGCCCCTGCAATCCTCCTGCCTCAGCCTCCCAGAGTGCTGAGATTACAGGCATGGGTCAGCACACCCAGCTTTAGGTCACTTTCTCCAAGTAGCTTTTACCTGCCACTTTGCTCCCAGGGGACTTGTCCTTGGTGGGCAGAACTAGGCTGTGCCACATGGGCATTCCTGGGTGACCTGGAGCAAGATGCCACCAGCTGCTAACCTCAGTTTCCTTCTCTGCAAAATGGGGATAGAGTCAGCTGGGGTGTCATAAAGTGGGCACGGGGCTCTGCAGGGTCCAAGGATGCAGCCCACAGGGGTCCTCTGCACTGTGGTGGGGTCAGCCCACCAGGGCCCCCACTGCAGGCTGAACCTTCTTTGGAAGGTACAACTGTTTCTATTTCATGTGTGCTTATTAGCTTTGTGAAACTTGAGTCACCAACTTTTAAGGGTAACATTTTTTTCCCAACATCTGCCAATCAGAGGGACAAGGGATAATATTTAAAATGGATGATTCCAGCCAGGCATGGAGACACACATCTGAATGTCTGAGGCGGGAGGATTGCAAGTTTGAGCCCAGCCTGCATAATTTAGCAAGACCCTGCCTCAAAAATAAGAAAGATTAAAAAAATTATAAGTCTGGGGATATAGCTCAGTGTGAAGGCCCTGGAGGATGAGTCCAAGTCCACAGAAATAAGCATAAAAAGAATTGGGATAACGCACATTTGAATGACCCTCTCATTGTAAGTTCGTAGCATGCATTTGTCCAAGGCTAAGGGTGAGAACTTCCAGCTGCTCAGGACTTGGGGATGTCCTGTATCACTCTGCACAGGAAGTGACTCTCAGGTCCAGCCCCTGGGTGGTGACCTCATGTGTGTGGCATCCAGAAGTTTCTGTTTGGCACCTACAGAACTGGGAGGGAAGAGAGCCCTGTGGTGACCTCTGCACCTTCCTCTCGGCTGCAGGTGACAAAGCTCACTGGTTCTGACTCTGCCCTGAGAGCAAGGCTCAGCAGCACCTTCCTCAAAGGGGTGAGGGGCAGTGGGGTTGCGGGAGAGGCTGGGATACTGTTTCCAGGCAGGGGGCTTCTGGGTGTCTGGGTGGGTTCAGCTCACAGGGATTAATTTTAAGAGGACTCACAACCCACTTGCATAACAATTACCTGATTAGGATGTGCTGTGTTTGAACTCCCGCTGTGGTCCTGCAGGGCTGTCACAAGTCCTTTCCAGGTACTGGTACAATGACTGCTATTGGTGGGGTCACCTTCAAGGTCCTCTCCCCAGACAGACGGACAGCATGGGTCCCTCTGTGGTCCCCAGGATCACCGGAGGCCATCTTTCCTCCTCCGGGGAGGGGGGGAAGCCTCCAGTGCTGGGGACTTGGCCGGTGCTAGACCCAGGTGTTTCTGTCACTCTCCACACCAGAGGTCATACACTGGCCTCAGCTGGGTTTTCCTGCCCTATGAAAGATTTACAAAAACATTTACAAACTCTGGCTACCACTGCCCCAATCAGAATTCACACTGAAGCCACAGTTCTGCCTCTGCTGGAGGAGTCCTGTGGGACGAGGCCAGTGACACTGGGCTCCTTGCTGACCACTCTTCCACTCATGAGTGTGTGGCCTCCTCTGCCAGCCTTGCAGGTCCCCTCTGGGGACAAGCCCGGTGTCATGGTGGCTACAGGCACTTACGATCCCTGGGTACAGTGTTGCACATCTGTAATCCCAGCACTCTGGGAGGCTGAGGCAGGAGGATTGAAAGTTCCTAACCTAGCAACTTAGCAAGACCTTGTTTCAAAATTAAATGTGTGCGTGTGTGTGTGTGTGTGCGCGCGCACGCATGTGTGCACACGCGCATGTGTGCACACGTGTGCTGGAGAACGCAGCTGAGTGCAAAGGTCATGGCTTCAGTCCCCAATATCCGTAAATACTGGCTAAGATATGGGTGTGGTCTCGCAGAGCTCCACTGGAGCCTGTCCAATGGGATAATCCCACGTGGAGCTCTCCACGTGTGGATGCAGGATCAAGGTGGGAGAACAGTAGGAAAACGCTGTCAAACGCTAGCACACCATCACTGCTCAGTGCCACCGCCCCTCACTGATACGTGGTTGTCCCCTGTGGGCCCCAGACAGCAGGGCTGTATACGGACTGTATACGGGACTGCGGCGGGGCCGTGCCCCTGGTAACTGCGCTGGAGTGTAGAGAAAGCGGATCTTCTTTGCCTGGCTCCGCGCGCTAAGGACTGGTGAGGTCCCTTGAATGAGTCGTACCTGTGGCCAGCAGGGGGCGCCAACACCCCACAGACAGGCAGGTTTGCGTGTAAGGCAGAGTCTGAGTCCCTGGTTCTAGACCACCAGGTAGTAAGCCCAGGCGTTGGGGTGGGGGGTAGTCACCCCCTGCAGGCACGCCACTGTGTCCTTCAGTAACCTGAGGCCAGGACTCCATTATTCCCACTTGACAGATGAGGAAACCAAGACTCAGGGAGGTCCCAGGACAACTAGGGAGCAGCTCCCCAGGGCTGGAGACAACTGCAGAGTCCACTGTGCGGCACAAGAAGGCTTGAGGCCAGGGTGTGTGGTGGACAGAGAAGGCCTCGTGGGAAGCTTCCAGGCATCACCCTGCCCGTGGGCAAGGTGGGCAGGGTAGGGCAGGGCTGAGATGGACAAGCAGGGTGACCCGGCCAGCAGGAAGGAGGGCAAGCCCTGGGAAGATCAAGGACTGGCAGTGCCTTCCTTCCCTCCTTGTTGCTGGGCCGCAGCACCACAAGTTAGAGGAGGAGAGGTGTATTTAAGCCACAATTTATGGAGGTTGTCGTCCATAGTCAGCGGCCCTAAGGCAGAGGGGCACGGCACGGAGGAAACAGTCTACGTGAGGGTAGGAGGAGGCAGCAAAGCAGTGAGCCTCCCTCTCCCTTTTACCCCACCCAGGCTACAAGCCTATTGGATGGTGCCACCCACATCCAGGACAATGGGGGAGCCAATCAGAGGATTAAGTTAGCGGTCACATACCTAATCCAGCATCACACACCCATGGTCCAGCCACCTCCAAAAAGCCCTGCCTATGAGGCTTAGGCGAGACAACTAGACACAAGCGATGACAGGGAGGGTGTCACGCTGTGGTCAGCACCTGCAACCTGACTTGGCCCCAAGGGCCCCGGAGGCCGAAAGTCTGACCCCTCCTCCCTGCTTCTCCCAGGCCAGCTATCATCCCCAGCCATGAGCAAGCCTAGGAAGGACCAGGTCGGCACCAGCAGATCAGATCCCCTGCCTGTTGTGATCATCGGTGAGTGTCCCCTGGGTGGGCAGAGGGGATACACCCTGCGCTCTGAGGTCCACAGCTGGATAGGGCTGGTGTGCAGGGAGTTCCCAATAGCTGTTCATGCTATGCTTCCAAGACTGCTGAGGACTGAATAAATTTCTTGTCAAGGATGAAAAATAATGAATGGATGAGCATCCCAGCAGGATCTCTGACCATGCCCTGTCTCTGCAGGCAATGGGCCCTCAGGCATCTGCCTGTCCTACCTGCTCTCAGGCCACATGCCCTACGTGAAGCCAGATGCTGCCCACCCACACCCGCTGCTGCACAGGAAGCTGGCTGAAGCTTCGGGGCACTGCCTCCTGGACCAGGTGGGTCCCCGACCCCTGAAGAGCCTTCCCCAGGGACCACTATGCATGTGGGGACCCACGCAGCATGGGGGTCCATGGAGTCGGCCCCACCCTGGGGAGCTGTGAGGTCAGGGTACCCCAGACCCACAAGCACCACTTCATGGTCCTCAGCGGGGCCACATCCTCCCCAGGGATACCTGGCAGCTCTGATGCTCCTGGCTGTCACAGTGGGGGTGCTGGACTACTGAAGTGGGCACCAGGAGCCCCTCCAGTGCCCATCTGACCCCCTCCCACCCTGAGCCAGGGGTGAGGACGAGCATACAGGCCCCTCAGGTTGTGTTCTGTAGGACACCAGCTCCCCCATGCCATATACACAGGGGACAGTCCCACTCCAGGAAATCTGGGGGTGGCCAGCTCTGGCAGAACTCAGCTGGTAAATGTCAGCTGCAGGAGTCATCAGAGCCTTCAGCACGTGGTCCGAGTCTCCTGGGAAAAGGCAGCATTTCCCAACCCCAGTGCTAGTGCAGAAATGCAGGCCAAGTCCCTCTTCAGCCACCCATTGTTTTGTTTTTTTTGTTGTTTTTTTGTTGTTTGTTTTTGTTTTTTGCGGTACTGGGGATCGAATTCAGGACCCTGCGCTTGCCAGGCAAGCGCTTATTCCACTGAGCTATATCCCCAGCCCCTAGCCACCCATTGTTGAGGGAGCATCTGAGACCAGATCCTCCGCCCCAGTCCCCACCGTTCTGCCTGCCCCTTTCTCCCTGACCTGCTTCCCCTCTGCAGGACCTGGATTACCTGTCTGAGGGCCTTGAAGGCCGGAGCCAGAGCCCTGTGGCTCTGCTCTTTGATGCCCTCCTGCGCCCAGACACAGACTTCGGGGGCACTGCGGACTCCGTGCTCTCCTGGAAGCAGCAGGAGGAGCGAGCAGTGCCCCACCTGGTCCTGGGCCACAGCCCGCCCGGGGGCGCCTGGCATGTGAGTGGGGCTCTGGGGCTCCCTGCCCACCCTCACTGGCTTCTGCTCCCCTTCCCTCAACCACTTCCCTGTCTTTCTGCTCCCTCTCTGCCCAGTTCCCGGCCCAGGCCCAACGCTGCTGGGCTGCTGAGGCCGGCCCTGAGGACTCCTTACCTTGCAGGCCATCGAAGGGTCCATGGTGACCCTGAGCCAGGGCGAATGGATGGGACTCCCGGACCTGCAGCTCAAGGACTGGATGCGGGGAAAGCGCAGGTGAGACACCTGGGGAGCAGAGGGGCCCTCAGGAGGGGAACTGCTGCTCGGACGGGGAAAAGACACCCACAGAGGAGTGGAGTGAACACCAAGCAGGCTCCCAGGGGCCCTGCTTCCTGCCCCTCCCACGAGTCCTGACTGGGCCTCACGTGTGTGGCACCCCAGCTTTTAAGAAGGGCCCGAGCAGCCCCTGCTCCATGCAAGTGACTTCCCATTAGGGACCTGGCCACACCTTAGGATCTTGGACTGGACACAGGAGGAACCGACCCTGGAAGCGTACTCTGGACAGACACGGGACAGGGGACATGCACCCCGACCTCTGTTCATTCCATCTTGAGGGAGAGGCCCACTGCTCCAGAAAGGGGTCTGCCCTACAGGGAAGTCCTGTCCTCTCCAGGCTGTGCCTCTGCAGGTTCGCTGTCCCTGTGATACAAAGACCCCAACCCTCAGCTGACAGGAAGACACCCGGGTGTAGGGGGTAAGGTGCTGGCAGACATAAGTGCTTCCCTTCCAGTGGGTGACAGACCCCCTCATGCCCTACTTTATGTTTTAACATTGTATCCTAAGCATTTCCCACAGTGAGGACAGAGTTGCAGCCATCCTTTTACACCACCTAGTAATACTCCCAAAGGACATTCTTACTGTGAGCCTGGCCTTGTGCTTAGAGGTCGAAATGGAAGCCACACCCAACTTACTTGCTGCCCTTGTGGCCTGCCATGGTCACCAGCCCTGGCTGGCCTGTCAGTTTTGTAAATAACCCCACCTTGTATCCTCTTAAGACAAACCTCTGTGACAAGTTATAAAAATCGTGAAGGGCACCAGCAGGCCCTAGGGGCCCCTCCCAAGCTCAGCCTTCAGGAGCAGCAGCATGAGCAGGCAGCCTGCCAAGTCAATGAGCTCGTGCTACCGTGTGGCGCTCCAGGAGCATAAGTCAGCTTGTCCTCAGCAGGGTACCCACGAGCTAGAACCGAGTCACCCCCAGTCACACCATGGGACTCAACCACCAGCAATGCTGGCCCCACGGCCACCTCTGAGCACCACCTCTGAGTCCCCACCAGCCCTTTCTACTTCTCACTTTTTTCTTTTTAAATTCTGAGGCAATGTCTTACTAAATTGCCTGAGCTGAGCTCAAACTTTTGGTCCTCCTGCTTCAGCCTCCAAGAGTGCTGGGATTACAGGCATGAGGGACCACCTCTGATGTTCAATGGAATATGTTTTTTGTTTTGTTTTGTTTTTCGATTTTTAAGAGAGGGACTTGCTTTGCAGCCCAGGCTGACCTAAAACTCATAGCAATCCCCCTGCCTCAGCCTCCCAAGTGCTGGGATCACAGGCATGTGCCACAGTACCCAGCTTAATGGAATATTTGTAAATTCAGCCTTTAAGCCAAAATCCAGTCTCCATACAGAAAAGTGACCTGCTCCTGAGTGCAGGCTACTCCAGGAGTTTAACCAGATGTGCTCACACTTCCACACTGCGTTATGCACCCCTGTGCGATGGCAAGGGTAGGAACCCTCTTGTTACATACCACCCAGGGGCCAGCCCGGGCCTGGCCCTCCAAGGAGCCTTGTGCTGTGGCCCTGCCACCGCCATCGCTCTGGTTTCACAAGGAGGAAACTGAGGCACAGAAGCCTTGGCTGTGGGGCCAGGACCTGAACCCAGCCAGCTCTGGAGGCTGCACTCAGCCCTCCTTCCTCCGCTCCCAGGTGGGGGGAGGCAATGCTCAGCACCCTTCCACCCCACCCGCCCAGGGTGCTCACCGGCACCTCCCCTTTTCCCCTCCACAGAGGTCTTCGCAACAGCCGGGCCACCGCCGGGGACATCGCCCACTACTACATGGACTATGTGACCCAGAAGGGTCTGAGCCACAACTTCGTGTCTGGTGCCCTGGTCACAGGTGTGGAGATGGGGACCTCTAAGCCCAAGGACGCTAGGCCCCTCTTCCGAGTGAGCGGCACCCTGACCACCAAGGACCAGGGCCAGTGGCCCTTCTCGTTGTGGGCCCGAAATGTGGTCCTGGCCACGGGCACGTTTGACAACCCAGCCCGGCTGAGCGTCCCAGGCGAGGACCTGCCCTATGTCCACCACGAGCTGTCGGTGCTGGAGGCGGCCACAAGGGCAGGAACTGTCACACCGGCCTCAGACCCTGTGCTCATCGTGGGCGCAGGCCTGTCTGCGGCCGATGCGGTCCTCTATGCCCGGCACTGTGGCCTCCCTGTGATCCACGCCTTCCGGCGGCCTGTGGACGACCCTGGCCTGGTGTTCAACCAGCTGCCCAAAATGCTGTACCCTGAGTACCACAAGGTGCACCAGATGATGCGGGAGCAGTCGGTCCAATCGCCCAGCCCCTATGAGGGCTACCGTAGCCTTCCCCAGCACCGGCCGCTGATCTTCAAGGAGGGCCAGCAGGCTGTGCTCTGCGACCCACACGGCCACCAGCAGGTCCTTGGTGTCTCCCTGGTGCTAGTTCTCATTGGCTCGCACCCCGACCTCTCCTTCCTCCCAGGGGCAGGCACCAGCCTCACAACTGATCCCGAGCAGCCCCTGAGCACCAAGAGGAACCCCATCGACGTGGACCCCTTCACCTACCAGAGCACCCACCAGGAGGGCCTATATGCCCTGGGGCCACTGGCTGGGGACAACTTTGTGCGATTTGTGCAGGGCGGGGCCCTGGCCGCGGCCAGCTCCCTGCTAAGAAAGGAGACCCAGAAGCCACCCTAGTGTCCAGCCAGAGCCCTGGCACCCAGGCCCTGAGAGAAGCCACACAATCCTGGGGCACACAGGGCCCCTCAAAGATGTCCCGTGAGGGTGGAAGACGGGGACCTGGCACCGCAGAAGAATGAGGGACACAGGCTCCAAGGCTGGAGCAGGGGCTGCAGGCCAGCGCGGGCTGGGCCTGGGGTCTGGGGGGAACCGCTGGAAGGGGGATCCCAGGGCCACCTGAGTGCCCATCAAGACAACGGCAGCCTGGTTCTTTCCTGAATCAGTGCCCAAATAAAACCAGCATCTGCCTCCACGACGTTTGAGGACCATGCTTGGGCTGGAGGGGTCCCTGGAGGGGGCAGCCTAGGGCTGGGGGGCAGGGTGGGGCCAAGAGGGCGCTGCGCAGGCCAAGGCGGGGTTGTGGGCCAGCCCCTCTTCTCAGTCTGTCCCTGCCCTCCTCACTTCGGATCCAGACGCCTCCTTCCTGCCTCAGTGCCTTTGCACAGGCTGGTTCTGGCTCAGAGCCGCCTCCTGCACCATAACTCCTCTCTCAGGTCTCTCAGCGCAAGCCTCATTGCGCTGCAAACGCTCCCTGGCCTCAGCATCTGCGCTCCGGTGAGGGGCCGCGCCTGTGGTGGCCGCGGACGATCAGCTTGAGTTCTGCATTTCGATGTGGACTCATTTTAGTGTGTGCCCTAAGAGACCGAGGACAAGGTCTCCTCTGCCCGTCACTGTTACCTGAACCCGGTGCCCAGCACCAGGTTTGGTGCCCAGTGGGCTCCAAGACCAGCGCGGGGACGCTCAGCGCTGACAGAGGGCGGTGCCGGGCCGGGGCTCCGGGGCTCAGGGGCCCCGGGGCTCAGGGGCCCAGGGTGTGTGCACCGAGCCCCGGACTCGCCGTCAGAGGGCGCTCCGGGCTCGCCGGACCCCGCGCTCCGGCCCTGCTGCGGCGCCATGGGGGCGGGGGCTGCGGGGCACTTTCGGGGGCGGCGCCCCGGGACCCCACCCGCAGCCCAGCCCTGCGCGTCCACAGGCGGCGGCCCGCGGCCGGCGGGGCTGGGCGGGGCGGGGGCCCGGGGCGGGGGCGCCGGCACGTGGCTGGGGTCCGGCGGCCCCCATCCCCCGCGCCTGCCGTCGTCCGGGGTGTCGGCGGCCGCGGGGCCGGCGCGGGAGGCGGGGCGGCGGCGGGCGGCGCCGCGAGGGTCGCACGGGGGCGGCGGCCGCGGCGGGCGGGGGTCGGCGGTGCGGGCGGCGGCGGCGGGCGGGCGCGATGTGCGAGCGGGCGGCGCGCCTGTGCAGGGCCGGCGCGCACAGGCTGCTGCGGGAGCCGCCGCCGCAGGGCCGCGCGCTGGGCGGGCTGCTGCGCTGGGTGGGCGCCAGGATGGGCGAGCCCCGGCCGCCGCCGGCCCCCGACGCCGCTGCCGTCCCCGCCGCGGACCCCGGCCCGGCTCCCGGCCCCGGCCCCGGCCGCGGCGCGCCGCACGGGGGCACCGCCGTCATCCTGGACGTGAGTACCCGACCCGCGCCGCCGCCCCCTCCTCCCACCCGGGGTCCCCGCCGCCGCCGAGCCCCGCACCCCGGCACCCGTCCCGGCCCCTCGGCGGCCGGCGAGACCCCAGCCCGCCGCGCGGCGCGCTCTCCGCCCCGGACGGGCGATGCCCCTTCCCCAGCCCCACTCACCTCCCGGAGCCCGGACCCGGAGCTCCCGCACCCGCCACCGTCCCCCCCCACCCCGTTTCTGCCCTAACCAAATCCCCCAGCCCTGTGCGCTAGAAGCCACCGCCAGTCCCTCCTCTGTCCGATTCCAGCCCGAGTGATACTTTTCTGAGCCCCTGAAAACCCCCCTGTGCCCCCTCACCTCTCTCCTTCGCTCCAGACCCCCAACCCCGGTTTTAACCCCAAGACCCTCAGGCCCTGCTCCCAATTTTGGAAGTGGCGCTTCTGCCCT